>JAAGEH010000015.1:34386342-34517824 GCA_011751065.1 Lasiurus cinereus | reverse complement strand
AAAGAAAGAAAGAAAGAAAGAAAGAAAGAAAGAAAGAAAGAAAGAAAAAGGAAGGAAGGAAGGAAGGAAGGAAGGAAGGAAGGAAGGAAGGAAGGATATATCCTATGAAAGACACATCTTGAAAATGCCTAAAGAAAGTTGTCATTTTTTCATGGTGAAGGGACTGGATTCTGTGTTGATGAAAACACCTTGGCAGCTGTGGTGGCTGGCAGTGGCTGCAGCAGCAGGGTGATGGGCCTAGCGCCTTCCCCTGATTAGCCCAGATGCCTCCTGCAGAGGGAGGACAGACTGTAGCTTAGGATATCCCCTGAGGGCTCCCAGTCTGTGATAGGGGAAGGCTGGGCTGAGGGACCGCCCCCCCCCCCGCACCAGTGCACAAATTTCATGCACCAGGTCCCTAGTAGTTATACAAATTTCTAGATCACAAGATCACAGTTTAGTTCTTCTCTGGCCATTGGCCAGCAATATTGGTTCTTCAGTTCCTTAACACTTGGGCCTCTCCACAAAACAACTCAGAGTATGGTAGCTGGCTTCCCCCTCCCCCAGAGCAATGGGAGAGAGAGAGAGAGAGAGAGAGAGAGAGAGAGAGAGAGAGAGAGAGAACGATCAAGATGGAAGCCAGAGTCTTTTGTAAACTAACCTTGAGTACGTACTTCCCATTACTTTTACAACTTTTTTCTGTTTTATTTGTTAGAAACCAGTCATTGGTTCTACTCCACACCCGAGGAGAAGTGATTACAGGGGTCCTTTTAGAGACTGCCTACCCTAACTGAAATGGCATAAAGCAAAATATACCTATTTATTCTATCAAATTCAAATTATTATGCATCAATTGTTAAAATGTTATCAATTAGAATTTACCAGTAGCTTCTTCCTATCTGTGCTTAAGTATAACTTTCATTACTATGCTTCCTTCTCTTTATTTAGTATTACTTCATCTGAATACTCATCTTTTCCTTCCCTTCTATTAGCTCTCCAACTACATTTTTCACCAAAAAGTCAGGAAAAAGACAGAGTGCATTAAATCAAGAGCATAATTATTTCCATAGCCCCAAATGTGATACACATAGCTGAGGAATTAAGTCCTTTCTTTAAACTGGATTTAATTAAGAGACTGTGAAATCAGTGTTGAGATGGGGTCAAGTTTTAATATTACTATGAGACTTTAAATTAGAATGAGAAATCATATCCAGCCTCCATGATAAGTGAAACACTCTATGATGCTGTTTGTCTTCCAACTTTATATGCGCTGAAAAATTTGTCAAAATATGTCAGAAATATTTATATTTTCTCTTATTTTTACACACTAACAGTAGTAAAGTAGGAAGCTGGCAGAGTTTGAAGATTAATATATATTTTTGTGAGTTTAAGAAGCTATTTATGCTTTTCCTAAACCTTTCCACATGCTTCTGTGGCAAATAAATGCCATTCTATTATGGAAATAGGGAGAGTTAATGGCCTTATTATATGCCGCATCTTCCACATTTGTATTTTGGTGTTCAAATAGGGCTCTTGTCAGTGGCATCTGGGAATGTCAAGAAAATTCTGGGGCCTGTTATATTTGTATTTAACTAACCTGGATTTGTGTAGTAATCTAGTTCTATAGACAAAGATTAAACACAGGGCCTGCCTTATTGTTATCTAGTGTACCAATCCTACTGAAATAATTGATCATGACCTATCCATTGATGCTGGCAGTGGGTGTCATATATATTGTTTATATGCCCAACTGGGATTATAACATGCATTTTGTCTTATCATTTGTTTTATTTCCTTAACAATATATTTTCAATAACTTTTCATAGTAGTGTATTATAGATAAAATAACATACTTTAGTAGCTGTATAATATTCTATTATACTAGAGGCTCAGTGCATAAATTTTTGCTTGATGCATAACAAAAGGCATTGGTCTCCTATGCATTGGTCTCCTATGCATGGAGTGGTTGTTCCCTCAGACCTGACTGCACCCTCTGCAATTTAGCTAACCTCTTATCTAGCTAACTTCTTCACATTTTAAAAAATTAACTGAAATATTACCTACTCTAGGAAATCCTCTTTGAACGAATGTCTTTACAATCTGTATTAAGTATACCAATTCATAGTATACCATTCTTTTTCTTTAACAGCTACTTAGAGTGGATGTAATGGGGTTTTCATTCTTGCAATTGAAATTTTTCTTCTTGCTCTTGTAATAGCAAAGCTTATCCAATTTACATTTACCCTTCAAGAGCTTATATTTGGTTCAGTTTCTAATTGGCTCCCTGCTTTTTTTTAAGCAATAAATTTGGGCTGTGATAGTAAGCTTCTCTTGTAATCAAGCCTGTCTATCTGAATATTTCTATAATACCTGTCACTTTAGCATATGGATGGCTCAGCCTGGTCTCTCTGCCCCATGTTCATTTCTAGAAAATAACAATAAATATCACCTGATTATTTGATCTCCTATTAATATTTTATAGCAAGATGTATTATTCTAGTAATTTAACTATTACAAAACTGAGGCATACAGAAATAAATTACATTGAACAATAAAGAATGACTCAAATATAAAAGCATAGTACACTTAGGGACCTTCCTTGTCCTGTGCCTCAGATATTATAGCATAGTACACAGTTCACGTGGAACTCAGCTTTCTTTAAAATAGGAAGGGAGCCGAAACTGGTTTGGCTCAGTGGATAGAGCGTCGGCCTTCGGACTGAAAGGTCCCAGTCAAGGGCACGTACCTTGGTTGTGGGCACATCCCCAGTAGGGGGCGTGCAAGAGGCAGCTGATCGATATCTCTCTCTCATCGATGTTTCTAACTATCCCTCTTCCTTCCTCTCTGTGAAAAACCAATAAAATACAAAAAAAAAAAGATATAAAATAGGAAGGGATGCCTTACTCATGAAGCAGCCACTTCTACATATATTTTTTATTTAATTCATAGCACATATTCTTTGTATTAATTATTGGAAAATCATCCTAGCAATTGCCTCCGTTCCTCTCTGTATTGTTGCCTTACATTCTGATGTTATTACTGTGCTTTTATCATCTACTCACTCTAACAAGATTGTGATTTTTTTTAAGGGCAGAGATCATTGACTTGAGCTTGTGTTTCTCTGTCATGGTGCCTAGATAAATACTCCAATGCCCTCCAGTTCAAATGACTGTGATGAGAGAGGCCCACTGTTGCTGGAGACCTCTGATTTTATTTAAGGGACCTCACTTGTTCTGTGCCTTTACAGAGGGGGTGAGTAGGGGCTGAGGGAATTTGAGGAAACCCAGACAGAATTCTTCTCCTAAAAGATTTTGCTAAGCTGGTGCCTGGGACTCCAGGCATTTGTCTAATTAAAACCCAGATGCAGAGCAATAACAAAGACATTGGTCTCCTATGCATGGGGATCAAACTCCAGCCTGCAGGAACTCACACCCGCAGTCAGGACCAGGCTTCTGGGTAGACATGGGCTGATGCTTTTAACTCTGGGAAGAGGGAGACTTCCCATGGCTGCAGGCTAGAGGCCCTGGACTCCACACCACGCCCCCAACAGGTCCCTAGTGCAGATTGGTCAGTGTAGCGGCTTCTTCACCTGGGATTGCAGGACAGCTTGGCCAGGCTCTTCCTGGCCTGTTGTCCCTATGATCCGGGGATGCTCAGCCTGGCCTGTTGGCTCTGTAATCGCAGGGCGTATCAGCTTGAGGCTCAGCCTGAGCTCTCCATCCAGTGATCACTGGGCAGCCTGGCCTGGCCAGTTGAACCCATGATCGTGGGGCGGATCCGCCTGCAGCTTGGCCCTGTGATCATGGGGCGGCCTGGCCCCCATGATCACAGGGTAGCTCGGCCTGGCCTCTCCACCCCATGATCGCGGCTTAGCCTGGCCTGTGGGGTGAATCGGCCTGAGCGCTTCGTCCTGGGATCACAGGGCAGTTTAGACCTGGGCAGGCAACATCGATGCTGCCACCACCATCTGCCTGGTCTGGACTGTGGCTTGTGTCCTGCAGCTAGCATAGAACCTGCCTGCCCCGCCTGCCTATGCAACTTTACCCACCATCTTTGCTGAGTTTATTTGCATATCACTCCTGATTGGTTGTGGGCATAGCAGAGGTATAATCAATTAGCAGTTTACTCTGTTATTAGTGTAAACAATTGAACCATTATTAATGATAATTATGAATATTTATATTGTCACAAACTTTCCCTATTAACACAATGCTACTTTTCTCTATTAACAAAATTCTATTTCTTGAACTGCTTATGAGATTTTGTATGAGGGATAATAGTACAACTATAATCATTGACACAACTTTGACAGTTCCCCTCCCTGAAACATAAAATATCAGTATCTAAATAAAAGTCAACCATAGGAAATCAGTGTTTAATATAGGAAGTGTTTGTTTCAAACTTATAATTTTCAAAATGCCAGTGTTACATTTTACCATTTGTTAACACGTTTTTAGATAAAGAAAATCCTAAATTACTAAGATTTGAAAAGCAGATCATTTGAAATTATATAGTCAGAAATAAAAAAGGAAGAATGAAAATGAAAAGAAATCCTGTGGGTTTTATGGGGGGTCCTTAGCAGGAGGAGAAAAGAAAAAACCCAGAAAGCTTATTTAAAGAAATAATAGTGTAACACCTTCCAAACGTGGCAGGAAAAGAGACATCCATACTCATGAAGCTGTAAAACCTATAAAGTTGATAATTCCACAGGAAACTAGACATAGACATACTATAATAAAATTGTCAAGATTCAAAAACAAAGAAAAAATTCTGACAGCAGCAAAGATGAAGTAGGATTGCATCTAATTAAAAAGTTTCTCCAGCAAAAGAAACAAAAAACAGAGTGAAAAAGTCATCTACAGAACGGGGGTAAATGCTTACATACCCTATAATTATGCAAAGGATTAGTATCCAAATATATATGAAACTCATACAAACAGTAGCAAAGACCCTCAAGAAACCTGATTTTTTTAAACAAGCAAAAGACACAAATAGACATTTTCCCAAAGAAGACTCACAAATGCCAACAGCTATACAAGAAGGAGGTGCTCAACATCACTAATCATCAGGAAAATGCAAATCAAAGCTACAATATAATATCACCTCTTGGGATGGCTTTCATAAAAAAATCAAAGGATAACAAATATTGGCAAAGATATGGAAAAAAGAGTACGTTTTCAAAATGTTGGTGGGAATGTAAATTAGTACAGGCATTATGGAAAATATAATGGAAACTCCTCAACAAATTAAATAGAACTACATTATGATCCATCAATTTTACTTCTGAATATATACTAGTATTCAAGGAAAATGAAATCAATATGTCAAAGAGTTATCTGTACTGACATGTTCATTAAAACATCCTATCTAATAAAAGAGTAATATGCAAATTGACTGTACCTCCACTACAACAACAAGCCACACCCTACATCCAATCAGGAGCAAGTATGCAAATTAACTCAACCAAGATGGCTGTGGCCACAGAGTGAGCAGTGGCTTGGGTTTCCACACCTTAGCCGGCTGTGGACTCCACTCAAGGCTAAAAAGTTTCAATTATAGAAGATAAATAAATCCCAACAAAAATGGTGGCAGCCACAGAGCTGGAGAGAGCAGGAGGCTTGGGTTTCCATGGCAATGGAGGAAACCAAGTTTCTGCAGCCTGGCCTGGCTTGTCCTCAACTCAAGGCTACAAAGTTTCAATTATAGAAGATAAATAAATTGCAGATACCAGGACCTCTGCTTGGGTCACCAGGGTGAGTGGCTGGACTGCAATCCACCACAGACCCCTCACCCAGGTCACCCCATGCCCCAAAGAAATCCCCATCCTGATTTGGGACACCCTTCAGGGCAAACCAGCCAGCCCCTACTCATGCACTGGCCCTCTATCTTATGTAAAAAAAGAGTAATATACAAATTGATCTTTACTCCAACACACAAGATGGCTGCCCCCATGTGGACACAGATGACTGCCACAAAATGGCCAGCAGGGGAGGGACTATGCCTGCAAGGGAGGGCAGTTGTGGGTGATCAGGCCAGCAAGGGAGGGTATTTGGGAGGGAACAGGGCTGCAAGGGAGGGAAGTTAGTGGTGGCCAGACTAGCAGAGAGGAAAGTTGGGGGTGACTGGGCCTGCAAAAAAAGGCAGTTGGGGGGGGGGAACTCAGGTCTACAGGGAAGAGCAGTTAGTGGAGACCATTCCTGCAGAGGATGGCAATTAGGGGCAATCAGACTGGCAGGGGAGCATTTAGTCATCAAGCAGCCAGTCAGTGGACTTGTTAGGGGGTGATCAGGCGGGCAATCAGGAAGGCAGATGGGCAAGCAGTTGGGAGTCAGCAGTCCTGGATTGTGAGAGGGATGTCCCAGATTGGAGAGGGTGCAGGTTGGGCTGAGGGACACACCCCTTCCATGCATGAATTTTGTTCACTGGGCCTCTAGTCATATGTAATAAAAGCCTAGTATGCTAAGTGTCCAGTCATCCAGTCAGCCATTCAACCAATCAAAGTATAATATGCTAATGATATGCTAAAGCTGATCCTTATGATGTGCACTAACCACCAGGGGGCAGATACTCTGACCTCTAGGTTAGCTTGCTGCTGGAGTCCAGCCGATCAGGATTGAGCAAGATGGGCTTGACATACTGTCCCTCCCTGGCTCAATCATGCTCCTATGGGGTCCCTTGCCCTGGCCTGTGCCCTCTCATAATCCAGGCTGAAGGACTCCCCATTAAGTGTATGAATTTTGTTCACTAGGCCTCTAGTTATTCATGATGGGCACAATATGGAAATAACCTTAGTGTCTATTGATGGATAATAGGTACAGAAATTGTACTTAAAACATTTAGCACAGTGTCTTGTCCACAGTAAGTATTTCATAGTTCTATTACAGTACCTTAATTGAGTGACAAATTAAATCAATTGCTTGATTTTTAAATATGGTCTGGTGTATGTCTATATTATTAATTCAAGGTTATAAATAGATTTTTTCTGAATTTTTGCACCAGCTATGTCCCTTACTATATTGGATACCTCTCACAAATATATCTCATATACAAGGGTAGACAATAGTAGGTTTGCAAGTGTGAATACACAAAACAACAGTCTATTATTGTATTATTTATTTGTATTAAACTGTAAACCTCCTCTTAGCCATCTCTGTATATTTTCTGACTGCTGCCCTAAGCCTGCATTGTCTTGTCCATGCTTTAAGATCATTTCCCATTCACAAATAATAGTAACTCAAGTACAGAATTGTAAAAATTTGATTATCTTATTATGATTTTATTAAGGTATAAATGTGCTGGTAAATGTTTAATAACCAACATGCACATATGTTCATAATTACATATTTTACTAATAAAACTATGTATAACACTGAATTACAAATAATAGAATATGCGATTTCATATAATTAATTGATTCTCACTGAGAGCAAACATTGTTTTTGTTTAACTTATATATTATAGCCAATTTGTGGATGTAATTGAGAAATGACTCATTCCAACATGAATATTAACTGATAGTTCTGTTTACAATATTTAGAAAGATGAATGTTAAGAAATGAAAGTGTTTCCCTGGCCAGGTGGCTCAGGTTTTTGGAACATCCTTCTGTACAGCAAATGTTGTGAGTTTGATTCCTGGTCAGGGCACATACTGAGGTTCTTGTGGGTTTGATCACCAGTCTGGCCCATATAGGAGGCAACTAATTCTTTCTTTCTTTCTTTCTTTCTTTCTTTCTTTCTTTCTTTCTTTCTTTCTTTCTTTCTTTCTTTCTTCCTTCCTTCCTTCCTTCCTTCCTTCCTTTCTTTCTTTTCTCTCTCTCTCTCTCTCTCTCTCTCTCTCTCTCTCTCTCTCTCTCCTTCTCTCTCTAAAAATAGCAATAAAAACATATCCTCCAGTGAGGATTTTTTAAAAAGAAACCAATGTCAAAATGTAACATATTCATCAGTTATGTGACTTTCTGTTTTAAAAGCCTAATAGTTGTTTTCTTAAATATTGGCATAATATATTCTCTTCACAATACAATGGCAACAGACACATTTTTTAAGTTTAATCAGCATTAAGATTTTCTCTATTTTGTTCTTTCTAGAAAACAACCATGAAAATGAATAAATCAAGCCTTTATTTGTAGTATTTGCCACTTTCTTGGTGTGAATAAGTCCTTCTTCGCCAATGATGTCATGATGTCACTGAACTTAAAGTGGAGAAATGCAGTGGAGTAGTAAGTCACCCTATTTAATAAAACCCTAATCTGAAAATTGACTGAACAGTGGGGCAACCGTTCACTATGACATGCACTGATCACCAGGGGCCAGACGCTCAATGCAGGAGCTGCCTCCTGGTGGTCAGTGTGCTCTCACAGGGGGAGCACTGCTCATCCAGAAGCTCCCCTCATGGCTGGCGAGTGTAGCGGCAGTGGCAGGAGCCTCTCTTGCCTCCGCAGCAATAATAAGGAGCCCGAGGGGGATGTCTGCCTGCTGGCTTAGGCCTGCTCCCCCTGAGAGGGCACAGTGAGTGAGCGGTGCCAGGCCAGCCAAGGCAGGTGCCAGCACACAGAAGGAGGGGACCAAGATCCAGGGGCAGCAGTGATGGGCAGTGATAGGGTGATGGGGGTGCGGCCAGCTGCTTGACAGCCAGTGCTATCCCACATTGGGTCCACTGGTCACCTTCCACAGAGGAAAGCCATCGGTGGTGGTGGCAAGGCAATGGGAAACTGGCCTAAACCATCAATCAGACATCCCCCAAGGGTTTCTGGACTGCGAGAGGGTGCAGGCTGGGCTGAGGGACCCACCCCCAAAGTGCATGAATTTTCATGCCCTGAGTCTCTAGTTATGTAGAATATTCCCACTGTGAAGATACAATCAATATAAATGACATCATGTATACATAATCATAAATATAATTAATTAAGAAGTGATGTGTTCTCAGTTTTTATGCCTTTGGTTTTAATATAATTTACCTAATTATGAGTTTATATAACAAGTTTTTTAAGTGACTATGTTTAAAAATGGCTTCAGCCAAAGCTGGTTTGGCTCAGTGGATAGAACATCAGCCTGCAGACTGAGGGGTCCCGGGTTCAATTCCGGTCCAGGGCATGTACTTGGTTGCTGGCACGTCCCCAGTGTGGGGCGTGCAGAAGGCGGATGATCGATGGCTCTCTCTCATCAATGTTTCTAACTCTCTATCTCTCTCCCTCTCTGTGAAAAATCAATAAAATGTATTTTAAAAAATAAAATAAAAAAATAAAAATGCCTTCAAAATTTTGGAAAATCTAACAATTGACTAATGAGCCAACTCAAGTATAACACTCTTATAAATGTCATATTTTGTATTCAATTAAAAAGTAGCTTTTCATAGCTCCTCTTCTGGTCTATTCACTTCCACCTATATATATTTTTTTCTGTTTTTATTTTCCAAAAACCTATTATAGTTTATTTTATTCATGGTCTCCATTTCTTTATCATCCACTGACCCAATACATTTTAGCTTTCTGTTCCATCCTATCTAATAAAGACGGAATATGCTAATTGACCATCACTCCATCACAAAGATGGCTGCAAACACAGCTGAAGCCAAGTTCCCATAAGGAGACTTAATGAGCAATCAGCAGGGACCTGAGGCTACACCCTCCACAGCCCCCATGGGGCTTAACAGGGGACATCAGGCCATGCTACCCCCACCCATCAGGGCCTGACAGGGGACCTCAGGCCACACCCCCAATCCAGTGCCAGCCTGGGGACCTCAGGCTGCACCCCCCACCAGGTGGGGTTAGATAGGGGACTTCAGGCCATGCCCTCCACCCTGGCCTCAGACCAGGGCACCTCAGACTGCACCCCCCCACCCAGCAGGGCTTGACAGCAGACCTCAGTTCATGCCCCACGCCCCAGCAGTTGGTCAGGGAACCTGAGGTTGCGCCACCCCACCCCACCCAGTGGGGCTTGAGAGGGGATTTCAGGCCATGTCCCTCACCTGGCAGGGCTTGATGGAGGACCTCAAGGAATGGCCCCCTGCCCTGGTCTGAGCTGGGGGACCTCAGGCCATGCCCCCTGTCCTGGCACTGGGCCAGGGAACCTGAGGCTACACCCCATGCCTGGCAAGGTTTGACAAGGGTGGGACTGGCCGGGTCTGGATATAGCCCAATCAGGGGGTAGGGGGGAGGTGGCTGGGTCTGGGTCTCACGTGATTTTGATGTGCATGTGGGTGGGTGGGGACTTGACTCTGGGTCCTGTGGTGTGCCTCAGTCTCTGACAGGAGGAAGGTTTTTATATACATTTTAGTCATTTTCTTTCATCTCTGACACTTCTATTATAGAGAAAGGGAAAATAGCAATATTAAATTATTTCTTCTAATTAATCCCCTTTTACTGTGTACAAACTTCATGTACAGAGTCACCAGTTTCTCCATAAAAACAGATGTTTCTACAGCCAACAGTGTCTCTAAATAAACTTTACTATCCCAGTTTCTTTTATTTCTTAGTAGCAATGTTGACAACCCAATCAATCCTTCTTGAAACACTGTTTTCCCTTAGGTTCAACTATACAATATTAATCTATCTTATTTTTCAGTGTTGAGTATGATATTAGTTACGGGTTTGTCATACATATATGGCCTTTGTTAGTTGAGGTATGCTCCTTCTATTCCCATTTTGCTCAGAGTTGTTTCTCATAAATGGATGTTGGATTTTCTCAAATGCTTCTGCATCTATTGATATGGTCATATAAATTTTATCCTTCATTTTGTTTATATAGTGTATCATATTGATTTGAAGATATTGAATGAACCTTGCATTCTGGGAATAAATCCCACTTGACTATGATATATTTTAACATATTGTTGGATTCAGTTTGCTAATATTTTGTTAAGGAATTTTGTATAGATGTTTACCAGGGATATGGGTGGGCCTCTGATTTTTTTCAATGTATTTTTCTGATTTTGTCATCAGGGTCATGTTAGCCTCATAAAATGATTTGGGAACTTCTTTCATCTTCAATTTTTTGGAATAGTTTGAGAGGGTAGGTATTACTTCTTCATTGAATGATTGGTAAAATTCACCTGTGAAGCCCTCTGATCCAGGGATTTCTTTGTTTGGAGTTTTTAAATTACTGCTTTGATTTCATTAGCTTTGGAAGATTGTATGTTTCTAGGAATCTATCCATTTCTTCCAGGTTTTCCAACTTGTTCATAGTATTTCCTTATAATCCTTTGTATTTATGTGGTGTTAAGAGGGTGGGACTAGTTCATTATTTTAAGCTAATGTCATATAGAGGAGAATGCTCATCTCTGGAAAGATGGCATTTGTGGGGGCCATGGTTGTGGAATCAGAACAAGGACCTTGGTGTCTATTGTCTTAGCCTTCTCCCCAAAGCCACACAACCTTCTGAGCTACCTGCCCTCTACCAGAGTCCAGAGTGAATAACCATGAATGAGATCGTGTGTGCTTGGCCTTTAACAGGGCACTGGTTCTCTAGCAAACTACTGTTTCTCCCTGAGGAATGGAAACCCTGCTAGTTTTCACAGCGAGATGTTATGTGGGCTATGTTGCTCTGGGCTGCCCTGTGTGGGATTGATATGTTTTTCTCCTCAAGGAGGACCTTTGCAGCAGAGATATTGCTCCAGATTCTCAGCCACCATCTGTGGAAAGGGGGAAAGCCCTTTTTTCATATCACTTCTCTTTCTACCAGTAGTCTCAATGTGACTTCTGTAAATCCTTGGTTATGAGACTTCTGTTCAGCTAGTCTCACTTGGTTATTCAGGTTGATTGTTCTATAATTTAGTTATAATCCCAGTTTGGTATCGTGTGGAAGTGAGTGCAACTTCTACCTACTCTGCTGCCACGTTGGATCTCTCCCTCTTGATTCTTAATTACTACATCATGGGTTTGGGACTTACCCATTCTTCATCTCCATCTTTCTGATAAGTCTTGTCGTGGCTTCTCTATGTCCTTCTCTATAATACTACTGTCCAGATAATATTCAGGTAGGTCTCAGTGGTAGTTGTTCTATAATTTAATTGTAACTTTGATGTGGTACTGGAATGAAGCGAGCACAACATTTACTGCACCATCTTGACTGCAAAGTCCTCTGGATTCTGTTGCTGGCAGTATCTACTGTTTATTGTCTTCAATGAATTTACTTTTCCAGTTTATTTTGATAATGTAGGCATGGAAGTGAAAGTTATAGAAGCCAAAAAAATGGTATTTGGGAGCCTCCTCTTTGGGGGATAATTGAACTAGGCCAGTGGTCCACAAACTGCGGCTCACGAGCAACATGCGGCTCACAAGCCAAGGTTTGCCACTCTGTTGATTAATGAGTTTGCCGACCACTGACCTAGACTCTCAGTTCCAATAATTACAAGCTGTTGTTGTTCCTTGTGATTAAGCCCCTAACCCAGTGGTCGGTAAACTCATTAGTCAACAGAGTGGCAAACTGCGGCTTGTGAGCCGCATGTGGCTCGTGAGCCAGTTTGCCAACCACTGAACTAGGCCATCATTAGTGAAGTTGATCCACAGAATTTCTCTTCCAAGAATATAAGAACATAAATTCATTGCTTAGAAGGGCTTCCATAAGGAAGTTATGGAGATCCTATGCCTATATGATTATATTTTATAATTTCAACAGCAATTTTACTCAGCTTTTTCATAGTTTCTAATTGATTAGATAAAATTAACTAATCTGGGCTGCCCTGTGTTGGGTTGATACCTTTTTCTCATCATTTGCATACCTATGAAGAATTTTCTTAATTACTCTAAATATGGAAGCAACTTTAATGTGTCTTATGTCTGTACAATCTTAAAAGCAACCAGCTACAATTTAAGTAATTTATTCAATCAAGTAACTGGATTTTTTTTATGACATCAAATGACCAGATTGACTTTCACAAAATTGACTAGTTGATTGACACTTTGAGGAGCATTAACTTGTCATCATCTTCATTACCATGAAACACTATTTTTTTAAGCATCCAGAATCACAAGTGATACAAAATTAGCCAAATAATCATAGACTCTGCCCTTTAGGAGTTTATGATCTGGAAACTCAACACATCCAAATTAAATGAATGCCATTTAGCAGAGTACTATTATAGGACTTTGAGAAAGGCTAAGTGGTTGAGAAGATCATTTTTTTCCCCAAACTATTACCCAAAAAGCAAAGTAGTCAACATGTTTGGTATAAGTAATCTTTTCCCTTGAGATGGTGTTATTTGGGCTGAATTTGAACTGGAAATACTGTTTCTCCTGAGAAGCAGCATTTTAGAAAGAGAAAATGATATGTATGAGATTACCAAAAGAAAATGAGCCTTTTAGGAATCTGGGAGCAGGTAATGATGGTGACCAATGCAGTCAGGAAAACAGAATTGTGGCATCAGAATTGATCCATCATGGGTGGGCAACGGGTAATTATTAAACTTTTCTGCATCATAGTTTAGTTACTCAACTGTAGAATGAGAAAGCTGTAATCATGTTTATGCCTGCAGGATATTTAAAATCTGTGTAGGGATCCTAAAATGAAAAGTGAACCCAATAATGAATGTTTCCTTCTAACTAGGCTGAAAGATCTATACTTCTGAAAAAAAAGTTTTGTATAAAATTCAGTTGTAACTTTTGAAGAGTATTTATGGGATGCAATAGTCTTACACCTTAAATATTACTCAAATCCAGTTAAATATTTTGCTACATTGTTCACTTTAAAACTTAGTTTCAGCTGCTATGAATTATGTCTAATCAATAATTTATGTACAAGAATTACCCATTTTTGAGGAATCATAGAATGTAAGATTTGTGAAATCTATTGGAAATAATGTGACCCTACTCTTTTTTTCTACTTTATATAAGAACACAAAAACCTTTCAGAGTAAACTACTTGCCAAAGGCTCAGCAATATGCTGATAGGCAAATTAGTTATAGAACTCATATTTCCTCAGGGAAAAAAAAAAGTGGCGGAATAGATGGATGTGTCCTGAGTCTTATCCCTGAGAAGACAGAGAGAACAGCTAAGGGTTACACTTGGAGTGTCTGTTGGTGAGTTAAGGGACAGCTATACTCCAGAAGAAGGTGGGGGACTGCTGGACGGGGATCCCCTGACCGGGCAGCCCCCACAGATGCTGGGTTTGTCTCCTGGAGCTACTACCTCAGATGCAGAGACCACGCCAACTTGAAGGGGAAAGTAGATATTATCGGAAGCCTGAAAATCTACAACTGCAGAACCCATAAAATAGCTGCGAGCTCCAGAACACTGGTCCCCAATTGGTACAATCACTTGGATTCAGCATAGCTCTACACTCCACAAGGAAACTTCAGATTTCACCTAGGGTAAGGTGAGGTTTCTGGTCCCGCAAGACAGAGAAACATGTGCACTGTAGGAGCTGAAGGTACAGGGGAAATCTGCACCTACAAAAATCCGTGGTTGTTAAGGCTGGTGTGATCCATGAATGTGGAAGGGTCCTCAGAGCTTCTAACAGAGGGGATCTCTAGAAAGCAACCCATTTTGACTTGACAAAGCAATACACCCTGGAAGTTATTAAAGTATGCCAGCTACTGGGACAAGATCAGAGAAGGGGGACTGCAAATAATTGCACCCTTTCCTCTTCAGATCCTTGCTTCTGATTGCTAAGCCCAATACATAGGATCACCCAGTTGGGGACACCCTGGGAGACTGCAGGGGAAATTTGTTTTTCTGGAACCTGGGGAGCTGAGTGGGGAGTGAATTCAGAGAATCAGATCTGGGGCAGTCCACTCCCACAAACTGGTATTGAGTGCTACAGGGAAAGCAAAATCTAAGCACAGGCTAGAGAAGACATATAGTCCCAGAGATCAATCCAGAAACATTCCCCTCAAGGGGCTAACTCACAAATTGACTCTTGTGTAATCACAAATACAAGAATAAAGAGATTAAGATATATCACCTCCCCCAAAACCAGGACTGGCTTACAACACTGAGCACCAGTGAAACACAGGGAACTGCAATACTGTCCTGAATGGGAAACAGTTGTGTCAAACAGAACAGTAGAGGAAGTGAATGACCTTCACTACTGCACATTCTATTTTTTTATTTTTATTTTTATTTTTAATTATTTATTTTTCATCTTTTAAGAAATTATTTTTCTTTTTTCCACACTTGATTTCACTTTTTTAATTATTATATTTTAATTTTCAATCAGAATTATTACTGCTACTATTTTGCTCTTTGAAAAAACAAGTGTCATTTTATTTTCTCTTTATTTTACTTTGGGATTAGAGTTCTACATTCTATTTTCATCTTCCCTTTAGCATCATTTTACTCTATCTCAACTCGACCTTTATGCCATCATTCTCTTCCTAATTTTTTCCCTGTTGTAGTCCTCTTTCTCTTACCCTTTTCCTACTTTAGATTTTCCCTATTCTTTATTTTTACCCCCAGATAAAATTTCACTATACTTATATAGCTAATGTCCAATCCCCTGGTCCAAGTCCATACACCTCTCTCTTCTCTGTCTTCACTATCCAAAAAAAAAAAATGTTTATCGCTCTGTCCTTTTGTTGTTGTTTGATTGAATGTTGATTGTATTGATTTTTAATATTTTTGGTGAGATTGTTCTGCTTATTGTAATTGTTTTTTTTGTTTGCTTTGTTTTTGTTTGTTTCTTACTTTTGTTTTTCCTTGCCTCACTTGATATTAGTTGTAGTTGTAGTCTGTATTAAACTCCAGATACTTGTTGCTGGCATTAGTTGGGATTAGTGGCTGTTCTATTAAAGTTTTTTCCACATATATGTAGTTTGTTCCCCTTTTCTTTCTTATTCTCTTTCTTTTATCCCTACTTTTTTTTCTCCCTCTGCCATTTTTATGTTGGAATTCATTTCTTTTATTTTTTCTTATTCTTCTTTCCTCTCTTCTCGTTTCTCACCTACACCCTAATTTGCCTCTTTCTGGTGATCACCTTTATTTGTAGTTATTAATATCAGGAATACATTTCTTTTCAGAGCTTTGTGTATTGAACCTGGTTGTGTTGCATTTTGTGCCTTTAAATCAATGCAGGAAAGAGAGAACTACATAACCAAACACCCAGAAAAGAGAGACCATGGGGAGACAAAGAAACACCGCGGATATGAAAGAAAAGCAGGCATCACCAGAAAAAGAAGTAAATGAAATGGAGGCAAGCAACCTGCCAGAAAAGAATTCAGAGAAATGGTGATAAGATGCCTGAAAATAATGGAAGACAAATTTGACAATATGAATAAGAGCCAAGAGGAAATAAAGAAGAACCAAGAAGAAATGAAAAATGAAACTGCTGCCATAAAGATTCAATTAGAAAGCATCAAAAGTATACCAAAAGTAGCAGAGGATCACATCTGTTAGCTAGAAGACAAGGTAGGAAAAATACACAAGTAGAGAAGCTTCTACAAAAAAAAAATTTAAAAAAACAGGGAGAGAGCCTAAGGGAGCTTTGCGACAAAACAGAAGAAAACACATTCCACATAACAGGAGTTTCAGAAAGAGAGGAAACTGAACAACAGAAAATCTTTTGAAGAAATAATCAAAGAAAACCTCCCTGATACAGTGGTACCTCGAGATACGAGTTTAATTCATTCCGTAACCTTGAGGCATGGGAAACTATGAGACGCTCGAGTCTCAGTAAACTGGTGGGTCATGTGCAGCCCGCCGATCCGAGCGATTACTCCTATCTCAAATGTTGCTCGTATTTCAAAGCAAAAATCGCTTGCTCGATGGCTCGCATCTCAAAAATCTCGTATGTTAGGGCACTCGTATCTCGAGGTACTACTGTATAGGGAAGAAAAAACCCACACAAATCCAAGAAGCTCACAGAGTCCCAAGCAAAATGAACCCCAAAAGGCAGACACCAAGGCACATTATAATTAAATTGGCAAAAACCAACGACAAAGTAAGAATCTTGAAACTGGCCAGAGAGAAACAGAATAGCGACTGATTTCTCAACAGAAACACATTAGGCCAGAAGGGAATGGAATTAAATATAAAAAGTTATGCAAAGAAAAGGTCTGAATCCAAGAATACTGTACCCAGCCAGTCTATCAATCAAAATTGAAGGTGAAATCAGGAGATTCATGGACAAAAAAAAGACTAAGGGAATTTATTACCATCACACCATCAATGCAAGAAATGATAAAGGGTCTGCTGTAAAGAAAAAAGAAAAGAAAGAAGAAAGAAAAGAAATCAGAAGCAAAGAAGAAACACAGGGGTAAAGAATAAAAATGGCAACAAATAAGAACATATTAATAATAACTTTAAATGTAAATGGATTACAGGCTCCAATCAAAAGACATAGGGTAATGAATTGGTTAAGAAAACTAGATCTATGTATCTACTGTCTATAAGAAACACACATCAGAAAAAAAAGACACACACACACTGAAGGTGAAGGGATGTAAAATGTTATTTCAGGCAAATAGAAATGAAAAAAAAGCAATACTTATATCTGACACATTAACTCTCAAAGCAAAGGACATAATAAGAGATGAGAAAAGGCATTTCATAATACTAAAGGGAGCAATTGAACAAAAAGAAATAACTCTTGTAAACATATACACACCCAATACAGGAGCACCCAAAAACATAAAAAACTCCTGGAGGATATCAAGGGAGAGATTGACAGTAATAAAATTAAAGTAGGAGACTTTAATACCCCACTATAACCATTGGACGATCCTCTAAACAAAGAAAACATCAGGAAAGAAACATAAATCCTAAATGAATCACTAGACCAGATGGAATTGACATCTTCAGAACATTTCACCCCAAAGCCACAGAATATACACTCTTCTCAAGTTCACTTGGGTCATTTTCAAAGATAGACCACATGTTGTATCATAGGAAAAGTCTCCTCAAATTCAAGAAGATAAAAATCATATAAACATCTTCTCAGATAACAGTGGCATAAAACTGGAAATCAAGTACAAAAAAAATCCAAATAAATAAAAAACATGGAGACTAAACAGCATGCTATTAAACAATGATAGGGTAACCAGAAAGATCGAGGAAGAAAAAAAAAACTATCATGGAAGCAAATGACAATGAAAACACAACAATCCAAAATCAATGGAACACAGCAAAAGCAGTCTTGAGAGGGAAGTTCATAGCTCTACAAGCCAACTGCAAAAAAAGTAGAAACAAGGATAATAAATAAACTAACCCTACAACTCGAAGAGCTAGAGAACAACAAGAAAATCCCAGTGTAAGCAGAAAAAAGGAAATAATAAAGATCAAAGCAGAGATAAATGACATAGAGACCAAAGAAAAAACACAAATATCAACAAAACCAAGTGCTGTTTCTTTGAAAGAATAAACAAGATTGATGAACCTGTAGCGAAGTTTACCAAGAAGCAAAGAGAGAAGACCCAAATAAACAAAATCAGAAATGAAAGAGGAGCAATAACAACAGACCCCACCAAAGTGCAAAGGGTTGTTAAAAAAAATACTATGAACAATTATATTCCAACAAACTGAATGCCCTGGAGGAAATGTACATATTCCTAGAAAAATATAACCTTCCAAAACTGAAACAGGAAAAATCTAAATATATCGATAGGCCAAAAACTATGGAAGAAATTGAAGCAGTCATCAAAAAGCTTCCAGGAAACAAAAGCCCGGGAACAGAGGGCTACACAGGGGAGTATTAACAAATATTCAAGGAAGAATTAAAACCAATCTCCCTTAGACTATTCCAAAACAATTCAAGAAGGAACACTTCCAGCCTCCTTTTATGAAGCCAGCATCACCCTAATACCAAAACCAGATGAAGACAACACAATGAAAGAGAATTACAGTCCAATATACCTCATGAATATAGATGTCAAAATCCTCAACAAAATTCTAGCAAATCAGATCCAGCAGTACATCAGAAAGATCATACACCATGACCAAGTAGGATTTATCCCAGGAATGCAAGGATGGTGAAATATCTGAAAATCAATAAATGTGATACATCATATAAACAAACTGAGACATAAAAATCATATAGTCATATCAGTTGATGCAGAAAAAGCATTTGACAAAATTCCACACCATTTCTTGATAAAAACTTTCACCAAGGCGGGAAGAGAAGGATCATATCTCAAAATAATAAAAGCCATGTACGATAAACACACAGCTAACATCATACCCAATGGGCAAAAATTAAACATTTCCCCTTAGAACAGGAAAAATACAGGGATGTTCACTCTCATCACTCCTATTCAACATAGTACTGGAAGTATTAATCATTGCAATTAGGCAAGAAGAAGAAATAAAAGGCAAACAAATTGGTAAGGAAAATGTAAAGCTGTCCTTATTTGCAGATGACATGATACTCTACATAAAAAAACAGAAAGACTCCATCAAATAACTAATAGACTTAATAAATGAATTTGGTATTGTAGCATGATACAAAATTAATGGCCAGAAATCTATGGCATTTCTATACACTAATAGTGAATTTACAGAAATAGAGACTAAAAAAGCAATCCCTTTTACTCTCATACTAAAAAAATTAAGATACCTAGGAATAAACTTAACTAAGGGGGTAAAAATCCTAAACATGGAAAAGTATAGGACATGGACAAAGGTGATAGAGAAAGATGGAATTAGATGGAAAAGCACACTATGCTCATCGATTGGGAGAATCAACATAATTAAAATGTCCATACTACCCAAAGCAATCTATAGATTCAATGCACTCCCCATTAAAATACCAACAGCATATTTCACAAACCTAGAAATAACTCTCCAAAGATTCATCTGGAATAAAAAAGGACCCCAAATAGCCACAGCAATCCTGAGAAAGAGAATAAAGTAAGTGGTATCTCAGTATAAGAGATTTCAAATTGTATTATAAAGTCACTGTTCTAAAAACAGACTGGTACTGGCATAAGCACCAACATTTAGACCATTGGAGTAGAATAGATAACCCATATATTGACCCAAACCACTATGCTCCATTTATATTTGACAAAGGAGGCATGAACATACCACTGATTCAACAGTCTCTTCAATAAATGGTTTTGGGAAAATTGGACAGATACATGCAAAGAAATGAAACTAGACTACCAACTTACACCATACACAAAAATAAACTTAAAATGGATACAGGATTTAAACATAAGATTAGAAACCATAAAAATATTAAAGGAATCCAAAGGCAGCTAAATCTCAGAGAGATGCCGAAGGAACTTCACTGATATTGTTCCTAGAGCAATGGAAGCTAAAGGGAAAATAAATAAATGGGACTAAATCAAAACAAAAAGGTATTGTACAGCAAAAGAAACAATCAACAAAATAACAAGAAATCCCACTGTATGGGATAACATATTTGCACATGTTATCACTGATAAAAATTTAACCTCCAACATTTACAGCCAACCTATACAACTTAATAAAAGGAATATAAATGATCCAATAAAAAATGGGCAATGGACCTATATAGAATATTTTCAAAAGAAGACAGAAGAAAGGCCAAGAGACACATTAAAACATGCTCAAAGACACTAATTATTTGAGAGATGCAAATCAAATGGACAATATGATACCATCTCACACCTGTCAGAATTGCAATCATTAACAAATCAACAAAGAAGTGTTGGTGAGGATGTGGAGAAAAAGGAACCCTCATGCACTGCTGGTTGAAATGCAGACTGGGGCAGCCACTGAGGAGAACAGTGTGGAGTTTCCTCAAAAAATTAAAAAAAATGGAACTCTCATCTGCCCCAGTAATCCTACTCTTAGGAATATATCCTAAGAAACTAGAAACATCAATCAGAAAGGATTTATGTTCTCCTATGTTCATAGCAGCACATTCTACCATAGCTAAGATTTGGAAACAGTCTAGGTTCCCATCAGCAGAAGAGTGGATCAGAAAATTATGGTACATCTACACAATGGGATACTATGCTGCCATAAAAAAGAAGGAATTCTTACCATTTTCAGCAACCTGGATGGAACTGGAGAGCATTATGCTAAGTGAAATAAGCCAGTCAATGAAAAAAAAAACACCTCATAATCTCGCTCATTTATGGATAATAAAGTACATTATAAACTGATGAACAAAAAGATAGATACAGAGACAGTAAAGCATCAAACAGACTGTCAAATTACTGTTGGAAGGTTAGGGAGAGTTGAGGTAGGTAGATCAACCTAAGGACTTGTGTGCATGCATATAAGTATAACCAATGGATGTAAGCCACTGGGGTGTTACGGCCTGTATGAGTGTGTGGTGGGGGGCAATGGGAAGATATATACACATCTAATACATTAATAAATATAAATAAATAATTTAATAAAATAAAGCATTTTTCAGAAAAAAAAAACTCTCAGGTTTCCTGACTGCTTATTTCAATAGCTTTGTAAATTATCTATCTATAGTAAATAAAGAGAAAGATGCAAATTGACCATACCTCCGCTATACCCACCAGCCAATCAGGAGCAAATATTCAAATGAACAAAACAATGTTGGCAGGGACTATGGAGCTGGTGCTAGCAGGAGACATGGTTTGCCCCTGGCAATGGAGGAAGCCAAGCTTCCTGCCTGTCCTGGCCTGTCCTGGCTTTTGCTCAAGGCTACAAGTTTCAACTATAGAAGTTAAATAAACCCTAGATACCTGCTTCCAGCCAGCCCTGGTCGCTGCTCAAGGTGGTGCTGAAAAAAAAAAAAAGAAAAGAAAAAGGAGTGGCTAGGACCCTGGGTCTCTGGAGGGTGTGGCCAGCATGAAAATGGCCTTAGCCCCTTATTCAGGGTGGCCACACTCCCATGGGTTAAGGGTCTCCACTGGGGGCCTTGACCAGTCTGAAAACAGCTCTCAGCCCCTCACCCAGGCTGGCCAGGCCCACTGGCAGTCCCACCACACTGAAGGGGGTGTGGCCAGTCTGAAAATTGCCCTCACCCAGGCTGGCCAATCACTCCAGTGGGTATCCCCAACCTGAAAGGGATGTGGCCAGCTTGAAAACAGCCCTCAGGCCCCCTCACCCAGGCTGCCATGTCCCCCCAGTAGGGACCCTCCTCCCATGGGAGCATGGTTGCCTGCAAACCACCTTAGGCCCCTCACCCTGTCTGCCCCATGCTTCAAGAAAACCCCCATCTTGATCCCAGACACCCTTCATGGCAAACCAGCTGGTTCCCGCCCGTGCACCAGGCCTCTATCTATATTAATAAAAGGATGATATGCTAATTAGACTGAGAGACCTTCCAGGAGACCTTCTGGATGTTCTTCTGGACAAAGCCATGGTGGTGGGGCCAAGGTAGAGGTGGTTAGAAGTCAAGAGGGGAGGTCAGATATGGGTGATCAGGCCATGATGGGACAGCAGTTGTGGGGCCATTGAGGGTGGGGGTGGGGCCATTGAGGGTAAGCAGACCAGCAGGGTGCCAGTTGGGGGCATGGAGGCCATCAGTGGCAGTCATTTGGAGGTGATCAGACAGTGGGCAGGGCAGTTGGGATGAGCAGGATAGTGGGGAGGTAAGGTGGAAGTGAGCAGGTCAGCAGGGGGCACAGTTGGGGGTGAACAGGCTGTCAGGGGAGGCAGTTATGGGTGAGCACACTGGTACAGGGGGAAGTTGGGCATGATTAGGCTGGTGGGGGGCAGTTGGGGGGAGGCAGGCCAGTATGCAGAATGGTTAGGAGCAATCAGGCAGACAGGCAGGCAGATGAGTGGTTAGAAGCCAGCAGTCCCAGATTGTGAGAGGGATGTCCAACTGCTGGTTTAGGCCCAATCCCTGTAAACCAGCTGTAGAACATCCTTTGAGGGGTCCCAGATTTGAGAAGGTGCAGGCTGGGCTGAAGGACACCCCTCCTAGTGTACAAATTTTATCCATTGGACCTCTAGTATACTACTTCATAAGGAATATGGCAGAATAAAATCACTATAGTGAGGCAAAGTTTACAAACTCAGAAAAGACAGCAAGTACCTAGTATGTTCCAGGCATAGTACTAAAGGCTGTACATAAGCTATTTCACATAGTCCTTAAACAATTCTAAGATGAATTATTTCCAGCTCTTTAAAGAGTTTCACCACCTATAAAGTTCAAAAGTTCAAAAAGTATCCAGGATTGAATCTGTCTTTATATATGTATCAAGATTATTCAGAGATCAGAAATCAAGATAAAATATTTAATTAATTTATTCCAATTTGCACTGCTAGAAGTGGTGCAAAATTTACACTCCAACACAAAAGCCCATCATCTTTCCACTATACCATACTTTACCCTTGGAAAATTTGCCATTGCCATTTCAAATATTCTTGGGTCCCAACAAGATGAGTCAGCAGCACTATTAAAGAACACTGGGAAGTAATTCTTGAGCGATTCTTTATTTTCTCTTCCCACGGTCCTCTTACACATTTCCTTAATCCTGTTCATTCTTAGATATCAAGCTCTCATCAAGCTGTTCTTAGTATCTATATTGGGCCTGAGCTCATCAGAGAATATTTAAAATTAGTCATTCTTATGCTTTTTCTCAATTTATCTATTGAATTACCTTTTTATACATTTTCTTCATTTAAATATTTTATTGCCTAACTAATTGACCTTTGCATTTATATGGAAATAAAATGATTTTTTATACTGTGCAGAATTGAGAGAGGCTTACTGTATTTTTTTCTTCCGGACATTATTTCATTTGACCAATGATATTTGGCAAGTGATGTAACACTTGCTAATAGGTAAGAACTAGGTTCTCCTACTCTAATTACAGTGCTTCATACTAAAACTATGATTTAAAACAACAAGCTGAGTGAATTCAGGAATAGCCCGAGAGCAATTTTCTCATTTGGTGTTCATTAGGAAAAATAGGAATTATAAACTCTTGGTAATGTTATATACATTAAATAAGGTAATGAGTGAAATGTGTTTACCACATATATAAATAGAGTTAGTTATTGTCAATATATTGCCCTGAATATGACAGAACAATGCAGGAAGTAAAATTAATCTGATTTACACTAAATTAGAAAATACTATGAAATGTCCACTTAAGATTTAGAGTTATTTTCTAAGTTACTACCTGTTTAATGATTGACTGGGGGGAGGGACACTAGCTAATTACACAGATGCAATATAGAGCTTTTATAACAACTTATTAAATAAACTGGTATGGATCTCAACTTATTCGTCATATTTGAGGTAAGTAGTAAAATGTCTAATTTTCTAATATAATTAATAACTAAATCCTGAGGCCCTGAATTGTCAGAGATCAAATGTTTTTCCCCCAGGCAGATATGTATAAGAGAAAATATCATTGCTGGTCTTCCACTGAAACATATTGGAGAGGAAGGATGAAACCTGCACATTTGCATGCCTTGATTACTCATAATAAAAGAGAATACTGTATATTTTAATATATAACTAAATTCAGCAAATAAAGAAGCATTGCTTATTCTCATTCTGATGAAAAATTTCTAAAAATATCCAGGATTGAATTTGTCTTGAGATATGTATGAAAAGCTTTTATTTGGCTTTAAACCAATTATGTGATTTGGAGCTGTAGGGCAGGTATGTTAGTATAGGCTATGTTTCTGGCCACCAGACTGTCTATTTTGCCTGAATAGATTCCTCTGCCATCACTGTGTATTTATAGAACAATGTGACACAGGGTAGGCATAGCTTCAGGGAAAAACATAGTTTTATCTCAATTTTAGGAATTCATATAAACCTGGGAGTAGGAATCTCTCTTCCAATATTCTACTTTTAAAACAAATGCACAGAGCATTTTTTTAACTTTTATAAATGTATTACTTATATTTCTTTCTTGAATGCAACTATCATGTTATCTCATATTTAGCAGAATGAGTACATAATTTGTTCCAACTCTTTAAGGAGTTTCACTATTAATAAAGTTCAAAAATTAATGAAATTGGACTTCATTTAAGAGTAATAAAAATGATAGATTAATTTTTGTAAATATTTAATATATTAAGTAAGAGAAGGCGAGAAAAGAGAAAATTTGGCATTGAATATAGCTATTTCACACATCGAGCTTGACAAATAAGTATGTCTTATTACTTTGAGAGAAATGCTAAATGTATATTACTAAACACAATGATTAAACAAAATAGTGATTGGGGAGAATTCCTAATCTAATTTTCAGATAAATTTGTTATTCAGTAATTCAAATGAGTGGTGTACTTTGAAAATCTTTTTGGGGAATAAAATTTCATAAAACTTATCTTCAGCTAATGAGATCCTTTAGCATGATTTTGGGATATGCTTGATTTGTTAATCCCTATTAAAAGGATGAACTAGTAATTTGAAATAGGGTTTGACCTTAGGAATGGAGGATCCATATAATTCAAAATATATACTACAACAAAACCTGGCCTAACTCAGTATAACCAATAAACACTTTCTAAAGTGCTCTGGTTTGAGAAAGGGCATTGTATGATATAAGACACCATTGGGTCAGTATGACTATGTCTGTAAATTTGAGTGTGCTAGGAGTTTGCTGGAGGAATTGATATTATCAATATAAAAGAAACTAAAGACTCACTTTTTATAAGAAATATCTCCTGTTGTCTTTGCCTCTTCTATTACTTCAAGTATCATGCTGCTTTTAACAGAACAAATAAAGAAGTAGGAGACAGAATGGCTAGTCATGGTTTAAATGGTCTCTACTGATGATAATTAGTTGATGAACAGACAAAAGAGCTTTCCAGGCCTTCCCCTTCATGCAAGACACACAAAAAAGACATTGTAACAAGACAATGAAAAATTACCCATGATTTCAGTCTCTGTTTTTTTCCCTGACAGGTCTTTTTGTCTCAAAGAACTGTGTCAAATCAGGCCTGTTTTTTCCCACAATGTGCCTACTGTATGGAGTCTGCTTTTTGTAGCCAAAATACATGAACTTTAGAAATAGACACATTTGAGCTCTGCCACTATTTGATTCTGAGCAAGTTGCTTAACTTTTCTCTGAGACTTTGGTGTTTCATTGTTTGTTTTTCCATTTATAAAATAAGAAATAAGATATAATGATTTCTGTATCATTAGTTTACCATGTGTGAAATTTCACTGTACATGGACATAGTTATGTTTACCACTTATTTAGCCTTAAGAATTTCAGGTTAATTATTTATCTGAATATCAAATCACACCTGATTAGAATAATATAAAAAGAGGGAACTATGGATTAAATATGAAAATATAAAGTAAGCAAATGAAAGAGTAGAATTTTGTACTAAAAGTTTAGGAACGTTAAAGGAAATAAAGAAAATTAAAACAGCCTTAGAATTCTCTTGCTCTGTTTGTTAGATATGAGAAATCTAAGTAGTGACAGGATCAAGGAGGCTTAACTCCTCCATAATCTTCAATGGACCCTCACATATATCATTACCTACAAATAAAAACACTTTTTAAAAACAAAACAATGTGCTGGCTATGCAAACGCAACTTCAAGATGTGTGTCCTACAACACCCCTACAAATGGATAAACACGTGCAGAACAATAGAACTGAACCCCTATCTTATATCACTGAGAGGAATTAACTCAGAATAGATAAAGACTTAAACATGAGATGTGACACCATAAAATTCCCTGAAGAAAATGTAGGGAAGAAGCTCCTCAACATTAGTCTTAGCAATGAGTTGTTTTTTTTTTAATATGACACCAAAAGCACAATATCAAAAATTAAAGTTAGCAAATGGGACCACATCAAACTTGAAAACATCTGCACAGCAAAAGAAACAGTTACCAAAATAAAAAGGAAGAAAAATTTTACAAATCATATATTGAATAGAGGGTTAATATTCAAAATACTTAAATCACACACACAACTCAATATAAAAATAAATCCATTAAAGATTTGTCAGAATACCTAAATTGATGTTTTCTAAGGAGACATCCAAATGGCCAACAGTTATATGAGAAGATGTCCAAGGTTCTGAATCATCATGCATATGAAAATCAAAACCACAATTAGGTATCACCTCATGCCTGTAAGAACTGCTATTATCAGGAAGATAGGAGGTTTACCAGCTTAAAATGGTGATGTAGGGAGGTCCTTATCTCACCTCCTACTAAGAACACTAAATGTACAGCTACATATGTAACAATTTCCAATGAAGAAAACCCCTAAAATATAGATGAGTTATTCCTATATGAGGCAAACAACAAAAGTACTCATCAGAGGGTAGGAAAAGCTGATACAGAGTCATGCCATAAACCCCACCTTGGCCTACTGACCAACAATTGGGAAGGAACTCAAAACCCAGTGGTTCTCTTTGATAAGTGAAGGGTTTGAATCCCACATCAGATACCCTATTTTTATTTAAAATTTTTCTGTTTTTAATTTTTATCTTTTCAATTATAGTTGACATAAAATATTATATTAGTTTCAGGTATATAGTAGTTGGACACTTATTTAACTTACTGGGTGATCCTTGCCAATATTTGTTGTTGGTGGATTTTTTTATGATAGCCATTCTGGCAGGTATGAAATGATATCTTATTGTGGTTTTAATTTGCATTTCTCTGATTATTAGTGATGTTGAGCATCTTTTCATATGTCTGTTGTCATCTGTATGTCCTTTTTGGAGATAATGTCTCTTCAGGTTCTCTGTCCATTTTAAAATCAGGTTGTTTATCATTTTGTGTTATAGTCCATGAGTTCTTTATATTTTTCAATATTAACCCATTATTGGGTATATCATTGGTGAATATCTTCTCCAATTTATTAGTTTGTCTTTTCATTTTGTTGATATGGTTTCCGTTACTGAGGCATCCCATCTTTTAAAACTTGTATCCAGGAGACAAATCTCCCAAATATCTAGCTTTGAAAACCAACATTGCTCATATCCATAACCACCCATAAGTTTATAGGAAACTCAGAGACAGCTCTTAAAGAGTGTATGTCCTCATACTCACCAGCTCCAGGGCCAAACACACAAGCAAATAATCAATGGTCCCAAATAGACTCACACCAAGACACATTATAATCAAAATGTTAAAAGTTAAAGACAAGGAAAGAATGTTAAAAGTGGGAAGAACAAAACAACTTGTTATGCACAAGAGGACCTTAATAACATTATAAGCAGATTTTCAGCAAATACTTTGCAGGCCAGAAGGGAGTGACATGATACATTTAAAGTGGTGAAATTAAAAAGAAAACTTCCAATGAAGAATTTTCTACCCAAAAATGTTATCATTCAGAACTGGAGGAGAGAGAGTTTTCAAGACAAGCAAAAGCTAAAGGGGTTCATCACCATGAACGAGGACTTTCAAGAAATGTAAGCAGGACTTCTTTAAACTGAAAATAAAATATTCTAATTAGTAACAGGAACTCATATGAATATATAAACCTCACTGGTAAAGCTAAATACAGAAGTACCTCGAGATAAGAGTGCCCTAACATACGAGATTTTTGAGATACAAGCCATCCAGCAAGCGATTTTTTGCTTTGAAATATGAGCAACATTTGAGATACGAGTAATGGCATGGATCAGCCGGCTGCACATGACCCACCAGTTTACCGCGACTCGAGCATCTCATAGTTTCCCAAGCCTCAGTCAGTGTGCTTGTTTACCTCGTTGTCGAAGCATCTTTTGTGCATTTACATACTTTATCACATTTATTTTTATAACCATGGGTCCGAAGAAAGTGAGTGGAAAGGTCAGTGCTCAGAGGAGGATGATGTCTACTGAATTAAAGCGTGAAATCATAGAAAAATATGAGCAAGGTGTGCTAGTGGCTGACTTGGCGAGGCGATACGGGAGTAGTACTTCAAAGATATGCACTGTGCTTAAACAGAAGGAGTCGATAAAGGGTATAACGCCAGCTAAGGGCATTACAATAATTTCTAAGCTCCGTAGCTCTCTCCATGAAAAGATGGAGAATCTACTGATGGTGTGGGTGATGGAGAAGCAGCTTAAAGGAGATA
Organism: Lasiurus cinereus; assembly: GCA_011751065.1. Taxonomy (NCBI): domain Eukaryota; kingdom Metazoa; phylum Chordata; class Mammalia; order Chiroptera; family Vespertilionidae; genus Lasiurus; species Lasiurus cinereus. The sequence continues at coordinate 34,489,009 of JAAGEH010000015.1, read as the reverse complement.
CATTAACACAGGGCATCATATGCGAGAAGGCGCGAGAGATTTACGGTGATTTGCTGGAGCAGGCCCCGAGCACTTCCACGGACGAAGCATCGAAAGACTCATTTAAAGCCAGTAGAGGCTGGTTTGATAACTTCAGGAAAAGGTCCGGCATTCACTCCATCGTCAGGCATGATGAGGCAGCAAGTTCGGATGTGAAGGCAGCTGAGGATTACCTCAAAACTTTTTCCGAACTGATAGAAGCCAAAGGATATATCTCCCAGCAAGTCTTCAACTGTGACGAGACAGGGCTTTTCTGGAAGAAGATGCCAGATAGGACTTATATAACGGCAGGCAGAGGAGAAGGCGATGCCAGGCCACAAACCCATGAAGGATAGGCTAATTCTCGCACTGTGTGCCAATGGGAGTGGCTACTGCAAGATCAAGCCTCTGCTCCTATACCATTCCAAAAACCCCAGAGTCTTTAAGTCACATAAGATTTTAAAAGATAAACTGCAAGTTATGTGGAGGGCCAACCCAAAGGCATGGGTCACCAGGAAGTTCTTTGTGGAGTGGGTAAACCTGGTTTTCGGCCCTTTTGTTAAGAAATATCTACAGGAAAACAACCTAACCATGCAAGCCCTCCTCATCCTCGACAATGCTCCTGCTCACCCACCGAACCTCGAAGATGAACTCCTCCAAGAGTTCAAGTTTATAAAGGTTGTCTACCTACCTCCCAACACCACTCCTATCCTGCAGCCCATGGATCAGGAGGTGATTTCTACTTTTAAAAAGCTGTACATCAAGCACCTGTTCCGGCGCTGCTTTGAGGTGTCAGAGAACACAAAACTCACCCTTTGAGAGTTCTTGAAGAATCACTTTAACATAGTGATATGCCTCAGAATTATTGGTCAGGCGTGGCTGGGTGTTACAAGGAGGACTTTGACCTCTCGATGGAAGAAGCTGTGGCCTGAGGCTGTAGCCGAAAGGACCTTTGAAGGATTTGAACCCGAGGTGCCAGTGGAGGAGGAGATAGTGTCTCTGGGAAAATCCATGGGCCTGGAGGTGGATGAGAGAGACGTAAATGAGCTCGTCGAGGAGCACTCTCTGGAACTCACCACGGAGGAGTTACAAGAGTTGCAGTCTCAGCAACATGCAGAGGTTCTCCAAGAAATTGGTTTCGAGGAGGAGCCAGAGGTGGAGGAGATCTCTACAAGTGAGAAAAAGGAGATCTTAGGAATGTGGGAGAGGGTGTCACACTTAATGGAAAAGAAACATCCCGAAAAAGTTGCTACTGGTCGTGCATCGGAGCTGTTCAATGAAACTTGCCTCACCCATTTCAGAAACATTCTGAAAGGAAGAGGCAAACCTCTTTGGACACGTTTTTTTTGAAATCGGCCAAAAATGCAAAGACCAGTAGCAATTAAGTTCAGTGAAGATTAGTTAAGTTACATTCAGTTTAGGGATAAAGTGTAGCATTAAGAGTGTAACGAGTAGGTAAATACACTTCATAAAATCAGTTTATTCCTTTACATTCTCTTTTATTATGTTTTTATACAATATTTGTCATTTATAAATACATTTTTCTTATTCTAAAACACGTAACAAGAACAACTGAGGTGACATTTTGGGGGCTGGAACGGATTAACGGCATTTCAATTGATTTCAATGGGGAAATTTGCTTTGAGATATGAGCAACTTGATATATGAGCAAGGTTATGGAACCAATTAAACTCGTATCTCGAGATACCACTACATATATAAAAGGTAATTGATTGGTTATTTATAAAGCCAGTATGAAGGTTAAAAGACAAAAGTAGTAAAAATGTAACTACAACGATTAGTTAACATATACAAGATAAACTATGTGAAGGGTACCATCTAAAACGTAAAATTTGTAGGGGGAGATTAAAAATGTTTAATTTTAGAACTTGTTATCATATACCTTTTTTCCCCATTGAACTTTCCCCTCCCACCCCTTCTCCCAAGCACAAGCCTTCACCCCTCCTACTTTCTGTGTCCATTGGTTTTGCTCATAAGCATGAATACAAGTCCTTTGGTTAATCTTAACCCCCTTATACTCCACCTTCCCTCATAGGTTTTACAGTCTATTCGATGCTTCTATATTTTTGGTTCTATTTTTGTTTATCAGTTTATGTAACCCTTATGATAAGCACAAAGCAAACACCTATAGTAGATACACAAAAGATAAAGAGAATGGGATCTACTAAGTATATCACTAAATCACAAAAGAAGAGCACTAAAGAAAAAGAAACAGGAATTATAAAGCAGCCAGAAAACAGCAAGATGACAATAAGTACATAGCTATCATAAAAGACTAATATGCTAAATATCTGGTCATCCATTCAACCAATCAATATGTAATATGCTAATAATATGCTAAGGCCACTATAATGTACACTGACTACCAGGAGCAGACAGTCGACCAGTTGATCAATCATTATGATATGCACTGACCACCATGGGGCAGATGCTACGAGTGGTAGGTTAGTATGCTGCTGGGGTCTAGGCCACATTCTGTCAGGTTGGTGCTGGGGTTGAGTGAGGGGAGCATTCCTGGGTCCCAGGTGTCAGTCCCTTCACAGACAGGGGAGCTGCAGGCACTTCTGGGCATTTTCATGCCATGGACAGTGTCCTCTGATGCATAGACGGTTTTGTTTTGATGAGCCCAGTGTGTCCTCTCCTCACTGTGGCTGTGCCAGTGGGGTCACACTGACACCTTCCTTAAAGGTCTCTTTCTGCTTCCTGTGTGACACCCACAGGGACCCACAGAGCAGACACACCGCAGCAGCCGCCTACAACCTCACTGGCCCACCAGCCCACTGCAGCCCCAGCCAGCTTCCTACAGGTAGGAGCAGGCCTCTGGCCTCAAGCAGGAGACATGGGCTTAGCACCCTCCCCACCAGCCTTCAGGGGTTCTAGTCCTTGGGACCCAGTGACCCCCTGGCTGATTTGTATTTGAATATTTATAGTTTCTAAAGTTCATAAGTCTCAAAAGTTACAAATACACATGGTATGAGAGTTACATATACACAGATATACTTTAACAGCATCAACTATGTGTCTGGCATGGGCATGTACTACAGAGGCCCAGTTTTAGAAGTAATTTTTATTATGGGGTCTCTGTTTTTAAAGTGAAAATCAACCCCTGGTGTCTACTGGATTTGCTGGTGTCTTTACAGATAAAGTCTACAAATATAAGGTGGTCACGTTTAGAGGCTCACAGCTCCCTTGGTAAACACGGGCTTGCATGCAGCGGGCTTTCCCTTTTTGATAATACATGCCAGGACCGCTCAGGGCCTTCAGGCAGTGCCCTCACCCGCCCTCGGACCCTCAGGCTGCCTGAGAGTGTGGTGAAACCCTGGGAAGGTAGCGTGCTGGATGTGGAGAGAACATCCTTTTAGGTCTAGAGCCAAACTCCAAAGTTCCTGAACCACCTGTGGTCCACTTTTCAAATCCCCAGGACTGACACAGTGGAGGCTACTCACGACCTAGCTTTGCACATTGGGGCCCTTTAGGTCACAGACCTGTCTTAGGATATGCAGGAAGCCCTGAGAGCTGATGTCTCTGGAGGAGATTTAAAGGCCTCCCAACAGTTGCACAAAGATGCAGGGCAGGGACCCACAGCTCAGACTCCTGGGGCCTCAGTCCTAGGTGCAGGAGGAGAATGGGTGTCTGTGGCCAGCTCTGATACTCAGGGCACTTGTGGAGAGTGGAGGTGAAGGACAATGTCCTAGCAGGATGGAGACCTGTGCACTTGGAGTGTCGGGTGCAGCAGCTTGGAAACAGGTGGGTAGGCACAATGGGAGGTGAGGCTGCAGGTTCTGTTCTGAGTTGAAGGTTGGCCCTAGAATGGGGGATGTGGGAGGAGGGGGGGGAATCGGCCATGGCCACGGTGGGGAAGGTATGCAGGTTGCATGTCTGTGGGCTCCACACTGCAGTGTCTGAATGGGGTCAGCTTTGGCATCAGGAAGGTCCAGCTGTGCAAGCTGCAGCTGGGGACATGCCCCCAGCCCGGCAGCCCTGTGTTGTGTCCACTGTGATGGTGGTGTGTTCCTGGCAGCCATGCGTGGCTGGGGGCATGCCCCCAACCCAGTCCTCTGGGCTAGAGCGACCAGGGTACCTGGCAATGAAGCCAGACATCCCATTCCACCCCTGGCCACTCAGCACCTGCTCAGTGTCCTGCCCCTCTGCAAGCCACTAGGTGGACAGTGTGCACACAAGTGGTCTTTCGGCACCTGCTTATGCAAATTAACCCATCTTTGTTGGGTTGATTTGCATACACACTCCTGGTTGGCTGGTGGATGTCACGGAGGTATAGTCAATTTACATGTTTGTCTATTATTAGGTAAAATTGCGTAGCTAGGTTAGATACATTATTTTAAATATTCATTTAGCTTAGAACCAAGCTATAAGATATATCAAGGGCAGCAAGTGAGATTTGAGAAATTTTTATCATCACAATATAGTAGTATGGTTTAAGTACTTGGAGAAAACTGCCATTTTATACCATTATAGTTGATAGAGTATAATGCAGTACAACACAGATATCTTTACTGGTATTAGGAATTATGGGATGCCATTTTAACACTTTCATAAACCTGTCACCCAATATAATCATGTCCAAATCATGGAGTCTGAAATTTGTTCTTTTATTTGAAAAAACATTAAATGCAACCCTTTGTGTTACATGTATCTAATTGCAATAATTAGAAATGTACAAATACAAAACATATTTATTTTGAAATAATTTTAGATTTATCAAAAAGTTGCAGAGTTCCCATATATACCTCATCCTGTTTCAATAATATCTCACACCAGGGGTCAATACTGATAAATTACTAACAATTAAACTCCAGGCTTTATTCAGATTTTACAAGTTTACCCACTACTGCCCCTTTTCACTTCCAGGATCAGATCTACAATGCATTTAATATCATAATTTCTCTTCGCTATTCTCTGTTCTGTAACAATTTCTTAGTTTTCCTTTGATTTTCCTGACGTTTTGAGCATTACTGGTTAGATATTTTCAAGAATGTCCCTCAATTGTATTTGTTTTATATTTTTTTATTATTGCACTGAAGTTATGGAATTTGGTAAGAATACCATTTTCATCACATCATAGCTGGGAGTACATGATATCTAGATGACTGATCATTGGTGGCTTTAATCTTGCTCACTTGGTTAAAGTAGATGTGTAATAGTTTTCTGTGGGTGACATAAATTGTCAAAACTCAGTGGCTTTAATGGGGGAATAAGGAACATATGTAACACCTTAATCAATAAAGAAAAAAATTCAGTAGCTTATAACAAAATACATATATTTATTTAGAGTTCTAAAGTTCAAAAGACTGATATAGATCTAACTGGAATAAAAACAAGGTGTTGTCATGGCTGCATTTCTTTCTAGAGAATCTATGGGAGAATTCATTTTCTTGCATTATCCAACTTTTAGGGGCCACTTGTATTCCTTGTCCCATTGCCTCTTTCTTCTATCTTCAGCCAGCCACTGGGGGCTGAGACACTGCTTCTGTAGTCACATCTGTCTCTGACTCTCATGTGCTTTCCTCCTCTCTATTTAAAGACTGTTGTGATTATATTGACCGAGCCAGTTAATCCAGATTAATCTTACTATACAAAGGCAAGTTAATTATCAACCTTAATGCCATCTGAAACTTTAATTCCCCCTTTTAAAGTATAATAATATATTCAGAGATTCCACAGATTAGGATATGGACATCTCTGCAGGGGTGCCATTATTCTGTCTACCACAGGGAGTAGTAGTCTCTAAATGTCTCCACTGTAATGATATTACCTTTTCACACTCTTTTCTTTCAAACAGAATCATTAGGTCCACACACAAAGTAGGAGGGAAACGAAGCTCTACCTTCTAAAAGGGAGTTTGTCAAGCACACATGCACTTATGTGCACACACATACACACACATACATTTTGGAATTCTTCTATAAGGATGATTTGTCTTATCCTTCATTTATTTGCTAATTAAAACATTTGTGTCTATCAGTACTGACTGAGGGATATTTTTTATTTTTGAATTATGATCTAAAATTATTTGTTTTTTAAAAAATGTTGTTGCTTAGCTGATCATTTCTTTCATTGATTTTTGCTATTTAAAATACCAAAATGCACAAGGGTTAGTTTTTAAAATGGTCAACATGGATGTGGACAGTAAAAGTTGGAAGTCTTATTCCTCAGAGATAACCATTATTATCAGTTTATTCATGTTTTAGAATTTTTTTAATATATATATTTATTTGGCTAGTAGGGGCCCAGTTCACTAATTCATGTATCTTGAAAGGAAATGTGGGCTGCAAAGCTGCAAGGCTGCAGTGGGCACAAGGGCAGGTCCCGGCCCCTCCTGCAAGCCCCCACCTGGACCCTCTACCATGGACCATGGTCCCCAGTCTGCCAGTAGCCTTGCTCCCAACACTGCTGCTCCCACTCATTGACAGCACTGACTTCACTCGCACCCACTGATGGCACAGAATGAATGGGGCCAATGCTGTCAGGGGTGCAAGTGGCAGCTGTTTCCTCAATCACCCCTCAGGAGCAGGAGGAGGTGGAGAAGCCCTCAGGGGCGATCAGGACCGGCACTGGCAATGTGTGCAAGTGGCAGCTCTGGCACCAGCAATGGGTGAGAATGGGGCTGTCACCAGCAGCAGGCGTAAGCACCAGGCAGGAATGCTGAAAGGGAGCAAAGAATTTTCAGTAACCAACAGAGGCTCGCCCTAATGACAGCAACCAGCACCCCACCTTGCTCTGGTGCCCCTACTCACCTGCTCCACCATCCCACCCTGCCGATGCCTGCCATGTTCAGCACACACCAGCTGGTGGTCATCGCAAGTCATAGCAACCAGTTGTTCAGTTCAAATTGTTCCACTGTTAGGTCTATTTGCATATTAGTGTTTTATTATATAGGGTATTGTATGCAAATGCATTTTTGTACTTTATGTAGGGTTATAACTCATAGTGTTATGTAACTTTCTTTTCTTTTAAATTCTTTATTGTTTAAAATATTACATGAGTCTCCTTTTCCCCCCATTGACCTGACACCTGCCACCCCTTCCCCCAAGCAAAAGTCCTCAACCCCCTACTGTCTGTATCCATTTGTTTTGCTCATATGCATGCCCCCACCTTCATTCATAGGTTGTACAGTTTATTCAATGCTTCTATATCTTTGGTTCTTTTTTGTTCATCAGTTTATGTTATTCATTATATTCCACAAATGAGTGTGATATTTATTTTCCTCTGACTGGCTTATTTTGCTTAGCATAATGCTCTTTAGTTCCATCTATGCTGTTGCAAATGGTAATAAGAATTCCTTCATTTTTACAGCAGCATAGTATTCTAATGTGTAGATATACCACGGTTTTCTAATCCACTCATCTGTTGATGGGCACTTGAGCTGTAAATTGTGCTGCTATGAAGATAGGGGTGCATATATCCTTTCTGATTGGTGTTTCTGTTTTCTTGGGATACAGTCCTAGAAGTGGGATGACTAGGTAAAATGGAAGTTCCACTTTTTATTTTTTGAGGAAATGTCACAATGACTGCACCCAGTCTGCATTCCCACCAGTAATGCAAGAGGGTTCCTTTTCTCTGCATCCTCTCCAGCACTTGTCGTTTGTTGATTTGTTGATGGTAGCTATTCTGACATGTGTAAGATGGTGCCTCATTGTCGTTTTGATTTGCATGTCTCAAATGATTAGTGACTTTGAGCATGTTTTCATATGTCTCTTGGCCTTCTATATTTCCTCTTTGGAAAAAGTGTCTATTTAGGTCCTTTGCCCATATTTTATTGGATTCTTTATCTTCCTTTTGTTAAGTTGTATGAGTTCCATGTAAATTTTGGAGATTAAACCTGTATCAGAAATAATATTGGTAAATGTGTTTTCCCATGCAGTGGACTTTCTTATTGTTTTATTGATGGATTCTTTCACTGTACAAAATTATTTTATTTTTATGTACTCCCATTTGTTTATTTTCTCCTTAGTTTGTATTGCCTTAGAAGCTGAATTGGTAAAGATATTGCTATGATATATGTCTGCTATTTTGTTGTATAGAGAGTCTAAGATTTTTATGGTTTCTCACCTTACATTTAAGTCCTTTATCTATTTTTTTCCTTTACATATTTATATTTTTTGTGTATGATGTAGGTTGGTGGTCTGGTTTCATTTTTTTGCAAGTATGTGTCCAATTTTCCCAACATCATTCATTGAAGAGATTGTCTTGATTCCATTGTATGTTCATATCTCCTTTGTCAAATATTATTTGAGCATAATGGCTTTGGTTGATCTCTGGGTTCTCTGTTCTGTTCCATTAGTCTATGTCAGTGGTCAGCAAACTCATTAGTCAACAGAGCCACATGTGGCTCACGAGCCGCAGTTTGCTGACCATTGGTCTATTTGTTCTTGTGCCAGTACCAGGTAGTTCGGGGAACAGTGGCTTTGTAGTATAGCTTGATGCCTGGTATTGTGATCCCTCCAACATTGTTCTTCTTTCTCAATATTTCTGCAGCTAATCAGGGTCTGTTTTTACTCTAGAAGAATTTTTGGATAGAATTTTTTGTTCTAGGTCTGTGAAATATGTCGGTGATATTTTAATAGGGATTGAATTGAATGTATAGATTGCTTTTTTTAGTATGGACATTTTAATGATGTTGGTTCTACCAATCCATAACCATGGTATAATCTTCCACTTGTTTATGCCTTTATTTTTTTTAATGTCCTATAATTTTCTAAGTACATGTAAATTTATTCCTAGGTAAATGTATTCCTAGGTATCTTAGTGTTTTTTTTTGTTGTTGCAATGGTAAACAGGATTGTTTTTTTAAAAATAAATCTTTATTGTTCAGATTATTACAGTTGTTCCTCTTTTTTTCCTCCCATAGCTCCCCTCCACCCTGTTCCCACCCCACCCTCTGCCCTTTCCCCTCCCCACTGTCTTCATCCATAGGTGTATGATTTTTGTCCAGTCTCTTCCCACACCCCCACACCGCTTCCCCCTTGAGAATTGTCAGTCCACTCCCTGTCTATGCCTAGATTCTATTATATTCATCAGTTATATATCAGATTCTATTATGTTCATCAGATTTTTTATTCACTTGATTTTTAGATTCACTTGTTGATAGATAAGTATTTGTTGTTCATAATTTTTATCTTTACCGTTTTCTTCTTCTTTCTATTCTTAAAGAATACCTTTCAGCATTTCATATAATACTGGTTTGGTGGTGATGAACTCCTTTAGCTTTTTCTTATCTGTGAAGCTCTTTATCTGACCTTCAATTCTAAATGATAGCTTTGTTGGGTAATCTTGGTTGTAGGTTCTTGCTATTCATCACTTTGAATATTTCTTGCCACTCCCATGGGCCAGCATAGGTTTTTTTTTTTTTTGAGGGTACTCCTTTGTAGATAACTGTTTTTCTCTTGATGCTTTTAAGATTCTCTCTTTGTCTTTTGCTCTTGTCATTTTAATTATTATGTGTCTTGGTGTGGTCCTTTTTGGATTCTTTTTGTTTGGGGCTCTGTGCACTTCCTAGACTTGTAAGCCTATCTATTTCACCAGGTAAGGAGAGTATTCTGTCATTATTTCTTCAAATAGGTTTTCAATATCTTGCTTTCTCTATTCTCCCGGAACCCCAATAATTTGGATGTTGGTATGTGTGAAGTTGTCCCAGAGGCTCCTTACACTATCTTCATATTTTTGGATTATTTTTTCTTTTTGCTTTTCTGGTTGGGTGTTTTTTGCTTCTTTGTATTTCAAATCTTTGACTTGATTTGTGCAATCCTCTAGTCTGCTGTTGGATCTCTGTATGTTATTTTTTATTTCAATCAGTATATGCTTAATTTCTAGTTGATCCTTTTTCATATCCTCAAGGGTCTCATTGAATTTATTGGCAGTTTCTGAAAAATTCTTAAAAAACCTTATCTGTGAGTTTATTATTGGTGAATAAAAAAGCCACAAATTTCTGGGTAATTATGTATGCTGCTACATTGCAAAATTCATTTATTAAATTTAGTAGTTTCTTGATGGAGTCTTTAGGGTTTTCTATGTGCATTATCATGTCATCAGTGAATAATGACAATTTTCCTTCTTTTCCATTTTGGATGTCTTTCATTTCTAGCCGTTCATCACTTTGAATATTTCTTGCCATTCCCTTCTGATCACTGTGGCTTGCACATCCAGTCCTATTTCAAACAGGAGTTGTGAAAGAGGGCATCCCTGTTTTGTTCCTGTTCTTAAAGGAAATGGTTTTAGTTTTTGCCCATTGAGTATGATGTTGGCATTTATTATGTTGAGGGATGATCCCTCTATTACCACTTTGCAGAGAGTTTTTATCATGCAAGGGTGTTGGATTTTATCATATGCCTTTTCTGCATCATTAATATGATCATGTGATTTCTGTCTTTCTTTTTTTGTTTTCTTTTATTGTTTTTTTTATTGTTTTTTTATTGTGTTACATGTATACATATCTCCCCATTGCTCCCTCCCACTTGCAGGCATACCCCAAACCCATTGTCTGTGTTCATTGGCTATGCTTACATGCATGCATACAAGTACTTTGGTTGATCTCTTATCTACCCCAACTCTTCTTAAACTTCCTGCTGTAATTTTACAGTATGTTTGATGCTTCACTACTTCTGTGTCTATCCTTTTGTTCATCAGTTCATAATGTTCTTTATTATCCACAAATGAGTGAGATCATGTGGTGTTTGTCCTTCATTGACTGGCTTATTTCACTAAGTATACAGATCTCCAGTTCCATCCAGGTTACTGCAAATGGTAAGAAAACCTTCTTTTTAATGGCAGCATAGAATTCCATTGTGTAGATGTACCACAGTTTTCTGATCCACACATCTGCTGATGGGCACCTAGGCTGTTTCCAAAATGTAGATATTGTAAATTGTGCTCCTATGAACATACGGGTGCATAAATCCTTTCTGATTGGTGTTTGTAATTTCTTAGGATATATTACGAATAGTGGGATTGCTAGGTCAAATGGGAGTTGCATTTGTACTTTTTTGAGGAAACTCCATACTATTCTCCACAGTGGCTGCACCAGTCTGCATTCCCACCAACAGTTCACAAGGGTTCCTTTTTCTCCACATCCTCTCCAACACTTGTCCTTTGTTGATTTGTTGATGATTGCCATTCTGACAGGTGTAGGATGGTATCTCATTGTTGTTTTGATTAGCATATCTCAGATAATTAGTGACTTTGAACATGTTTTCATGTGTCTCTTGTCCTTCATTCTGTCATCTTTTGAAAAGGTTCTATTTAGGTCTATTGCCCATTTTGTTATTGGATTGTTTATGTTCCCTTTATTAAGTTGTATAAGTTGGCTGTAGATGTTGGAGATTAAAACTTTATCAGTGATAACATTGGCAAATATGTTCTCCCATACAGTGTTCTTTCTTGTTGTTTTGTTGATGGTTTCTTTTGCCTTGCAAAAGCTTTTTATTTTGATGTAGTCCCATTTGTTTATTTTTTCTTCAGCTTCCATTGCTTTGGCTCAGTATCAGTGAAGAAGTTCTTTTGGCATAAGTGTGCGATTGTGCTGCCTGTGGATTCCTCGAGTATTTTTATGGTTTCCCTTCTAATGTTTAAGTCCTGTATCAATTTTGAGTTTATTTTTGTATTTGGTGTAAGTTGGTGGTCCAATTTCATTTGTTTGCATGTATCTGTCGAATTATCCCACCATATATTGAAGAGACTGTGTTGAATTAATTGAATGTTCATGCCTCATTTGTCAAATAATAATTGAGTATAGTGGTTTGGGTGGATATCTGGATTCTCTATTCTATTCCATTGGTCTATATGTCTGTCCTTGTGCCAGTACTAAGATGTTTTGAGAACAGTTGCTTTGTAATATAGCTTGATATCTGGTAGAGATGCCACCTACTTTATTCTTCTTTCTCAGGATTTCTGTGGTTATTTGCGGTCTTTTTTTGTTCCAGATGAACCTTTGAAGAATTCTTTCTATGTTTGTGAAATACATCCTTGGTATTTTAATGGGTAGTGCATTGATCTATAGATTGCTTTGGGTAGTATGTACATTTTAATGACGTTGATTCTCACAATCCATGAGCACTGTATGCTCTTCCATCTGTTTACATCTTCCTCTCATTCTGTAGGTTTCTACATACAGGTCTTTTAGTTCTTTAGTTAGGTCTATTCCTAGGTATCTTTTTTTCATGTGATGGTAAATGGGATTGCTTTTTGAGTTTCCCTTTATGTAATTTCACTATTAGTGTATAGAAATGCCACAGATTTCTTGACATTAATTTTGTTTCCCGCTACATTGCCAAATTCATTTATTAAGTCACTTAGTTTTGGGATATAGTCCTTCGGGTCTTTTATGTACAGTATCATGTCATCTGCAAATAAGGACAGCCGTACTTCTTCTTTTCCAATTTGGATGTCTTTTATTTCTTCTTCTTGTCTAATTGCAATGGCTAATACTTCCAGTACTATGTTGAACAGGAGAGGTGAGAGTGGCAATACCTGTCTTGTTCCTGTTCTTAGGGAAAATGATTTTAGTGTCTGCCCATTGAGTATGATGTTAGCTGTGGGTTTATCATATATGCCTTTTGTGATGTTGAGGTATAATCCTTCTATTCCCACCTTGCTGAGAGTTTTACCAAGATAGGGTGCTGGATTTTGTCAAATGCTTTTTCTGCAGCAATTATATGACTATGTGATTTTTATTTCTCAATTTGTTTATGTGATGTATCACGTTCATTGATTTTCAGATATTGTACCAACCTTGCATTCCTGGGATGAATCCTACTTGGTCATGGTGTATGATCTTTCTGATGTACTGCTGGATCCAATTTGCTAGAATTTTGTTGAGTATTTTTGCATCTATGTTGATGAGACATATTGGCCTATAATTCTCTTTCATTGTGTTATCTTTATCTGGTTTTGGTATTAGAGTGATGTTGGCTTCATAGAAGGTGTTTGGAAGTGTTCCTTGTTCTTGGATATTCTTGAATCATCTGAGGAGGATAGGTTTTAATTCTCCCTTGAATGTTTGGTAAAACTCTCTTGTGTAGTCATCTGGTCCCAGGCTTTTGTTTGCTGGAAGCTTTTTGATGACTGCGTCAATTTCTTCCATAGTTATTGGACTATTGAGATGTTTAGATTCTTCCAGATTGAGTTTTGGAAGGTTATATTTTTCTAGGAATATGTCCATTTCTTGCAGGTTTTCCAATTTGTTGGAATAGAGTTGTTCATAGTATTTTTTAACAATCCTTTGTATTTTGACAGGGTCTGATGTTATTTCTTCTCTTTCATTTCTGTTTTGTTTATTTGGGTCTTCTCTCTTTGCTTCTTGGTGAGCCTGGCTAGAGGTCCATCAATCTTCTTTATCCTTTCAAAGAATGAGGTCTTCCTTTTGTTGAGCTTTTGCATTGTTTCTTTGGTCTCCATGTTATTTATCTCCGCTCTGATCTTTACTATTTCCCTCCTTCTGCTTACACTGGTCTTTTCTTGTTGCTCTCTTTCTAGCTCTTTGAGTTGTAGGGTTAGGAAATTTATTACCATTGTTTCCTGTTTTTTTGCAGTAGGCTTGTAGGGAAATGAACCTCCCTCTCAAGACTGCTTTCACTGTGTCCCATAAATTTTGTATTGTTGTGTTGTCATGGTCATTTGTTGCCATGATGTTTTTTATTTCTTTCTTGATCTCTCTGGTTACCCAGTCATTGTTTAATAGGATGCTGTTTAGTCTCCATGTGTTTGATTTTTTTCTATTGTTTTTATTATACTTGATTTCCAGTTTTATACCACTGTGGTCTGAGAAAATGCTTGATATGATTTCTATCTTCTTGAATTTGAAGAGACTTTTCTTATGACCCAACATATGATCTATCTTTGAAAATGACCCTTATTCACTGGAGAAGAATGTATATTCTGTGGCTTTAGGGTGAAATGTTCTGAAAATGTCAATCAATTCCATCTGGTCTAGTGTGTCATTTAAGATTGATGTTTCTTTTCCAATTTTTGTTTAGAGGATTTGTCCAATGGTGATAGCGGTGTATTAAAGTCTCCTACTATGATTGTATTGCTCTCAATGTCTCCCTTAATATCCTCCAAGAGTTTTTTTTTTATGTATTTAGGTGCTCCTATATTGGGTGCATATATGTTTACCAGAGTTATTTATTCTTGTTGGATCATTCACTTTAGTATTATGAAGTGGCCTTCTTTATCTCTTGTTATGTCCTTCACTTTGAGATCTAATTAGTCAGATATAAGTATTGCAACCCCAGCTTTTTTTTTTCATTTCCATTTGCCTGAAATACCGTCTTCCATCCCTTCACCCTCAATCGGTGTGCATCTCTTTTCCTGAGGTTGGTTTCTTGTAGACAGCAGATATGTGGATCATGTTTTCTTATCCAATCGGTTACCCTATGTCTTTTGATTGGAGCATTATTCTGTTTACATTTAAAGTTATTACTGATAGGTACATATCTCTTGCCATTTTTATTCTTTACCCCTGAGTTTCTTCGCTTCCTATTTCTTTTTATTGCAGTAGACCCTTTAACATTTCATGCATTGCTGCTTTGGTGGTAATATATTCTCTTAGTGCTTTTTTGTCTGTGAAGCTTCTGATTTCACCTTCAATTTTGATTGAAACCCTTGCAGTGTACAGTACTCTTGGATTCAGACCCTTCCTTTGCATGACTTTGCATATTTCAATCCATTCCCTTCTGGTCTGATGAGTTTCTTTTGAGAAATCAGTAGCTAGTCTTATGGGGATTCCATTGTAGGTAACTTTCTGTTTCCCTCTGGCCACTTTTACGATTCTTACTTTGTCGTTTATGTTTGCCAATTTAATTATAATGTGCCTTGGTGTCGGTTTTTTGGGGTGTATTTTGCTTGGGACTCTGTAAGCTTCTTGGATTTGCTTGGGTTTTTTCTTTTCTATATTAGGGAAGTGTTCTGTCATTATTTCTTCAAACAGGTTTTCTATTCCTTGGTCAGTTTCTGCTCTTTCTTGTACTCCAATTATGCGGATGTTGTTTTGTTTTGTTTTATCCGAAATTTCTCTTAGGCCCTCCTCTTGCTTTTTTTTTTTCTAGAAGCTGCTATACTTGGGTATTTTTTCCTTACTTGTCTTCTAGCTCACTGATGCGGTCCTCTGCTTCTTCTAGTCTACTTTTAATGTTTTCTAGTGAGTTCTTTATAGCAGTTATGTCATTTTTCATTTCTTCTTGATTATTCTGCATTTCTTCTTGGTTCTATGGCATTTCTTCTTGGTTCTTCATTTCCTCTTGGCTCTTCTTCATTTCTTCTTGGGTGGTCTTCATTTCCTCTTGGCTCTTACTCACATTGTCAATTTTGTCTTCCATTCTTTTCATCCACCTTATGATCCTTTCTCTGAACTCTTTCTCTGGCAGGTTTATTTCTGCTTCTATTTCGTTTACTTCCTTTTATGGTGATACCTGCCTTTCTGACGTATGCATGCTGTTTCTTTGCCTGCCCATCTTCTTTCTTCTCCGGGAGTCTGGTTCTGTAGTTCTCTCCCCTACGTTGATTCAAAGGCAAAAACTGGGACACAACCAGATACAACTCACAATGCACTGAACATAAATATATTCACGATATTAATTACCAGAAACAAGGTGACCACCAATGAAAGACAAATTATGAGTAAGTAGAGAAATAAGAAGAGGAAAATGAGGAAAAAAGAAAAGAAAGAAGTCCCAAAATCAAATTGGGAAAAGGTAGAGAAAAAAAGAAAAATAAATAAAAAATAAAATAAAAAAATTAGAAGAAGAAGAAGAAAAGAGAAAGTGGAAAAAGTCAGAGAGACTTTTCAGAAAGAGGATAAGAGTGAAAAGGGGGACAAAATATAGATGTGATGAGAAAACTCCAATAGAACAGCCACTAATCCCAAAAAATGCCAGCAACAAGTACCTGGAGATTAATACAAACTACAAATAACAACTGATAGCAATGGAGGGGAGGGAAAAGAGATGTAAAAAATAAACCAAACAAAGCAAACAAAAAGCAAAATAAAACAAATAGAATAAGCTAAAACAATCTCACAAAGAAGTACAAAAAAACCAATAAAATCACCGCTCAGGAAAACAGCAACAAAAGGACATAGAGAATAACAAGTTTTTGGATAGTGAAGACAAGAAGAGAGAGTTTTGTATGGACTTGGAGTAGGAGATTTGAAATTAGATATATAAGTGGGGTGAAATTTTAACCAGGTAAATAGAAAGAATAAGGAGAATCTAAAGTTGTAAAAGGGAAAGATAAACAAGACAATAAAATGGGGAAAGTTAGGAGGAGAGTGTTGGCGTAAAGGTGGAGTTGAGATAGAGTAAAATTATGCTAAAGGAAAGATGAAAATAGAATGTAGAATTCTAATCCTGAAGTAAAATAAAGAGAAAACAAAATGACACTCTTTTTCCCAAAAATGTAAAATAGTAGTAGTAATAATACTAGTTCAAAACAAAAATGTAATAATTAAAAAGGTAAATTCAATTGAAGAGGGATGAAAAAAATAGTTTTTTAATTAAAATATACAGAAATAAAAAATAAAAAATTAAATTAAATTAAAATTAAAAAAAAAAGGAAAAGAAAAAAAAATAGAATGGGCAGTAGTGGAGTTCATTCACTTCCACTACTGTTCTGCTTGTCACTCTTGTTTCCCAGTCGGGAGGTTACTGCAGTTCCCTGTGTTCCACTGCTGAGGTCTTAATCTCTATTCCTTTGTGGTTATGTGAGAGTCAATTTGTGCGTCATCCATTGGGTGGCAGTGTTTGAGAACCGACCTCTGAGACTAAGCACAGGACCTCTCTAGGCTGTGCTTAGATCCTGGTACTCTGTGGTTCTCAATAATGGTTTGTGGGGATTCCAGCAGCTGGGCCACTGTAATAACTCCCAGGCTGTCCTTCTGCCTCAGATCAAAATGAGTTGTTTTCTAGAGCTCCCCTCTATCAAGAGCTCTGAGAGTCTGCCTCCACACCTAGGGATCATGCTCTGCCCCACATCCAAGGACCTCTCCAGAAGCAGCCTTCCCATAGCCGGGCTCCCACAGTGTGCACATCTCTGCTCTGTGAGACAGGAGACCTCACCTTATCCCAGACGAAATCTGACCTTTCCATGTGCCTTGTAGAGCTCCTCTGAGTCCGTGTGTCTGTGCTAATTGGAGAGTGGTGTTCTGGGTCCCTGGATGTTCGGTGAGTGCTTCAGCCGCAGCTTTCAGACTGCTGCACACATCCACCTCCCTCTGCAAGATGGTGTCATTTCTGCGTTCATGCTGGTGGCTCCAGTAGACAAAAACCCCGTGGCAGTGGGGCTGCCTGTTCAGGGAAACCCCATTCAGCAGTCCCTCACCTTCTCCTGTAGGATAACTGACTCTTAACTTGCCAACAGACACTCCCAGTGCGACTCTCAGCTGCTCTCTCTCCCTCTGCCCAGCGACAAAGCTCCAGATGTGTCAGTCTATTCCGCCGACATTTTTGGATCCCCGATTTTTGTCTTTCAATTTGTTTATATGATGGATCACATTTATTGATTTTTGGATACCGTACCATCCTTGCATCCTCAAAATAAACCCCACTTGGTCATGGTGTATGATATTTCTAATGTAATGCTGGATCCAGCTTGCTAGAATTTCATTGAGGATTATGGCATCTAATTTGATCAGAGATATTGAGTTGTAATTCTCTTTATTTGTGGTGTCTTTATCTGGTTTTGGGATTAGGGTAATGCTAACTTCATGGAAAGGGTTTGGAAGTCTCTCACTCTTGAATTTTTTGGAATAGTTTGATGAGGGTAGGTTTTAGTTTTTTGAATGTTTGGTAAAATTCCCTTGTGCAGCCTTCTGAGCCAGGGCTTTTGTTTTCACGAAGTTTTTTTTTTTTTAATTATTACTGTTTCAATTTCATCAGTAGTTATTGGCCTATTCATGTGTTTGTTTGTTTTTAATTCTTGCTGATTACGTTTTAGACGCTTATACTTTTCTAGGAATATGTACATTTCATTGAGTTTGTCCAGTTTGTTGGAGTAGTTTTTCATAGTATTTTTGTTACAATCCTTTGTATGTCTGTGGGATTAGTTGTTACTTCACCTCTTTCATTTCGGAGAGCTTTATGCTAAGTGAAATAAGCCAGTCAATGAAGGAGAAACACCACATGATATCATTCATTTGTGGAAAATAAAGAACATTATAAACTGATTTTGTTTATTTGGATACCTCTCTGTTTCTTGGTGACCCTGGCTATAGGTTCATCAATCTTGTTTATCCTTTCAAAGAACCAGCTCTTGATTTCATTGTTCTTTCAAATTGTTGTTGTTTTTTTTGTTTGTTTGTTTGTGTGTGTGTGTGTTTGTTTTTTTGTCTCTATGTCATTTATTTCTGCTCTGATCTTTATTATTTCCTTTTGTTCTGGTAACTCTGGGATTTTGTAACTTTCTTTGCTTATATAACAAAATATTAGAGATCATAGCATGTCAGTATCCATATATATAAAAGACTAAGTGATCAAATGACCAAGTGACCAAATGATGTGCCGACCCAGTTGCTATGATGTCCACTGACCATCAGGAGGCAGATGCTTACTTCAGCAGCTGCCCCCTGGTGATCAGTGTGCTCTGACAGCCAACTTTCTATGGCCAGTAAACTTCCTGCACTCCCTTTCCCAGACAGTTGGCTCTGATTGGACCTGATAACCAGCAAGGCCAAGGGATCCTACCCCTGTACGAATTTGTGTACCAGGCCTCTTGTGTATATTTTGTGTGTGTGTGTGTGTGTGTGTGTGTGTGTGTGTGTGTGTGTTTACACACACTAGAGGTGCAGTGCATGAAATTCATGCACAGGATGGGGGTGGGTTGGGGGTATCCCTCAGTGCAGCCTGCAATCTCTCCAATCTGGGACCTCTCGAGGGATGTTCAATTGCCCATTTAGGCCTGATCCTGGTGGAATAAGGCTTAAACCGGCAATCGGACATCCCTCTCTCAATCCAGGACTTCTGGCTCCCAACTGCTCTCCTGCCTGTGTACCTGATTGCCCCTGACCACTTCTGCCTGCCAGCCTGATCACCCCTTAACCACTCCCCTGCCAGCCTGATAAAAGCTTAACTGCTGTCCTGCCAGCCTGATTGCCCCTAACTGCCCGCCCCTGCAGGCCTGGTCCCCTCCAACTGCCCTCCCCTGCAGGCCCAGTCCTTCCCAACGACTCTGCCCTGCTAGCCTGATTGCCCACAACTGCCCTCCCCTGCCAGCCATCTTGTGGTGGCCATCCTGTGTCCACATGGAGGCAGCCATCTTTGACCACATAGGGGCAGCCATCTTGTGTGTTGGAGTGATAGTCAATTTGCATATTACTCTTTTATTAGATAGGATATATACTTCAATCAGTTAAATGGGTACACAGTATTTGTCTAGTATGAAAGCATCTAATTTACTAGTCTCCTCTTGATGAACTCATAAGTCACTTCAAGTTTTTCACTATTGTGAGCAATACTACAGTGAACTTCCTCATATATTTTGTACAATGTGCTAGTATTTCTATGTAATAAAAAACTACATTCTTTCTAGCACTGGTTCTTTTTTTCATTATTTTTAGAAAAATACAAGCAGAACTGGCATTAAATTATAATTTTCAGCTAGAGCCGGTTTGGCTTGGTGCATAGAGCGTCAGCCTGTGTACTGAAAGTTCCCAGGTTCGATTCCAGTCAAGGGCATGTACCTTGGTTGCAAGCACATCCCCAGTAGGAGGCATGCAGGAGGCAGCTGATCAATGTCTCTCTCTCATCGATGTTTCTAACTCTCTATCCCTCTCCCTTCCCCTCTGTAAAAA
Source organism: Lasiurus cinereus (assembly GCA_011751065.1). Taxonomy (NCBI): domain Eukaryota; kingdom Metazoa; phylum Chordata; class Mammalia; order Chiroptera; family Vespertilionidae; genus Lasiurus; species Lasiurus cinereus. Next base: position 34,469,175 of record JAAGEH010000015.1, on the reverse strand, counting down.
AATCAATAAAATATATTTTACAAAATTATAATTTTCAAAGAGTGAAATAATAATTGTTATTTAAATAAAAATGAAATTGTGCTTAAGATTTTACTTGTGGAATTCATTAATTATATTCAAGGAAGCAGTATGGTTTTAAAATTAGTTCAAGTAAAAATTTGGGAGATAACTACGAATGCTTAAATGAATTTACTTAAAATTGCAATAATGGTTAATATCCTATAAAGCAATACAATGTAGTGTTTGAAATTATCTTTTCTACAGGACAGAATCTATACCATACAAATGCATTTGCATATCCATGATCAATAATTATTTTCTTTGCTATCAGTTTCCTACAAGTAACAGCTACTCTCACAACACTATAAGGTAGCAGGTTAATTGAAGGTGCCTCAAACTATGGAATCATATAAAACCTAGAAGATCCACTGCATATCTCCCAGAACACCTCAAAAAATGACTCCCTTTTGCCCATTTTTAAGGCTTGTATAATTCTTTCTGACACTGGAATTGTATTATTAAACCACAGAGAGTGCATAATTATACCTGGAAGTATGAACTATTGTTGAGTCACTGTTACAAGAAGAGGAATTTCCCCCTGATTAGCCTCCATGAAATTTTTAATACCATCCATGGTCTGTATACTGCTATTAGTTTATATATTTAAGTTTATGTATAGGGCAGCAGTAGTCTTTTCTGAATTGCTTACAATTAAGGCATACTATCACTAGGCATGGAATGGTGCCTTGATCAGAGCCAGCCATAATATGGTTTGCCTTGAGAGAAATGAGATGCCAGTTTTCTCCTTCTTTAACCAGGGCTCTTTTGAAGCTCACATTAATAGAATATCAGTATTTACTATGTGGCACGTACCAAATGATATACAAACTTGCTTATTGTATTCCACCAAATTAAAAAGTAACTTCAGCTATAACACATAACATTTTAAAACACATTTTAAAATCACAAGACCTCAAACAGATGTAAAGTATAAAACACCTATGATGACTGCACAAATGCAAAAGTATTAAACCTGCATTATTTCATTTAATTCCTCTAATAACCAATAGGTAAACAGGTAAAATAAGTACCTGTTTACAGATGAGAATGCCAAGGAGTTACAGTTATGACACTTGTCAATGGTCACACAATAAGTCAGTTTCAGAATTGGGATTTGAAGCTCAATTTTTCTTTTTAAAAAAAAATAACTTCATTTTTCAAATACAGTTGACAAAATACTATATTAGTTTCAATTGTACAACCCAGTGATTAGACATTTATATTCTTATGATCACACAGCTATCTATATATATAAAAGCCAAGTGGCTGGAACAATAGAATGACGGAACAACTGGTCGCTATGACATGCCTATGGCTGCCAACTGACCCATTTGGCACCCTGATTGGTCCCCTCCCAACTTCCCACGGCCCCTCCTCCTGTCTTGCCCCACCCACCCTGATTGGGGAATGGCCAGCCAGCCAACCTCCCATATCCCCTCCCTTCCCTCCATCCCTGCTGGCCTGGTCCCAAGACCCCCATCAGTGTGGACCAGCTGGACTCTACCATGCATGAATTTGTGCACTGGGCCTCCAGTCTATATATAAGCCTAAGTGACCATTACAACTGAATGGCTGGAATGACTTGTGGACCAGTCACTATGATGCGAACTGACCACTAGGGGGCAGATTCTCAAACCAGAAGTTGCCCCCTGGTGGTCAGTGCACTCTTACATCCAACCTCCTGCTGTCCTGCCCTCCAGTTGGCCAACCTCCCACAGTCCCTCCCCACCAGCTGGCTGCCCGGCCAACTGATAGTCCTCAATCACTGGCCAGGCCAAGGGACCCACCTATGCATGAATTCATGCACAGGGCCGCTAGTAATTATTATAATATTACTGACTATATTCCCTATGCTGTACTTTATATCCCCATGACTACTCTGTAACTAAAAATTTGTATTTATTAATCCCTCACCTTTTTTCACCCATACCCACAAACACATCCCATCTGGCAACTATCGAAATGTTCTCTGTATTGATGGGTGCTATTTGTGTTCTGTTTGTTCATTTAATTTGATTTTAAGATTCCACATATAAGTGAAATAATCTAGCATTTCTGGGCATCTGATTTATTCCACTCAGCATAATATCCTCCCTATAAGATCCTCCATCTCATTGCAGATGACAAGATTTTATTCTTTTTTATGTCTGAATCACATTTCATTGTGTCCATTCATATATTGAGGAACACTTTATCCATTGGTTTATTGATGGACACTTAGGTTGTTTCCATATTTTAGCTATTGTAAATAATGCTGCAATGAACATATAGATGCAAATATTCATTTTCAGTTTAGTGTTCTATTGTTGTTGTTTTTTAAATAAACAACCAGGAGTGGAATTAAAGTATATTTTGTCTGGTATAAGTATTGCTACCACAGCCTTTTTGTTTGTTTATTTCCATTTTCATGAAATATATTTTCTATCCCTTTACTTTTAGTCTGTGTGTATCTTTTTATCTGAAGTAAGTCTCTTATAAACAGTATAGACAAGAGTCTTCTTTTGTTATCTGTTCAACTACCCTATGACTTTTAATTAGAACATTTAACCTATTTGCTTTTAAAGTTATTGTTGATAGATATGTATTTATTACCTATTAATTTATTTATTCGTTCATTCATTTATTTTGATTTTGATTTTTTCTTCTTAAAAAGAAAAGTTAACATTTCTGGTAATACTGGTTTGGTAGTGTGAATTCCTTTAGCTTTTACTTGTCTGGGAAGTTCTTTATCTGTCCTTTGATTCTAAATGATAGCTTTTCTGGGTAATCTTGGTTGTAGGTCCTTGCTTTTCATAATTTTAAACATTTATCATCAATCCCTTCTGATCTGCAAGGTTTCTGTTGGTAAATCAGCTGACAGTCTTATGAGAGATAACTTGTAGGTAAATAAATGCTTTTCTGTAGCTGCTTATAAATTTCTCTCTTTGTCTTTAATCAACCAAAGAATTTGTATGCATGCATATAAACCTAACCAATGGACACAAACAACAGGGGGGTGAGGGCATGAGTGGTGGGGAATCATGGGGGGATAAAGACATATATGTAATACCTTAATCAATAAAGAAATTAAAAAAAAACTTTTTCATTTTAATTATGATGTGTCTTGGTGTGGGCATCTTTAGATTTATCTTCTTTAGTTTTTTTGACTTGTGTGTCTCTTTCCTTGACCCAGTTAGGAAAGTTTTCCATCATTATTTTTTTAAGTAGGTTTTCAATTCATCGATCTCTCGCTTCTCATTTTGGCACCCCAATGATGGTGAATGAATGCTGGTATGCTTGAAGTTGTCCCAGAGGCTCCTTAAACTATCCTCCTTCTTTGGATTCAATTTTAGTTCTGTTTGGATTGGGTGTTTTCTGCTTTTATATCTTCAAAATCACTGGTTTAATTATCTGCATCACATACTCTACTGTCAACTCCCTGTAATGTATTCTTCATTCCTGGCTAGTTCTTTTTTATGCTTTCTGTTTCCTTTATCTTTGTTGAAGTTCTCACTGAGATTATTGAGCATTCTTATAACCAGTATTTTGAACTTTGCATCTGGTAGAATGCTTATCTTCAATTTGTTTAATTATTTCATTTGGAATACGTTCCTTTCATCCTCAATTTTTCTGTTTCCCTGTATTCACATCTCACAGACTTGGTGGAGTAACCTTATATAGTAGGTGCCCTGTGGGGTGCAGTGGCCGTGTATCCATGGTTACCTGAACCAGGTGTTCCACGTGTGTCCCTTGTGTGGCTTGTGTGTACTCTTCTATTGTAGTTGAGATTTGATTACTGTTAGAACTTCAATGGGAAAGATTCATCCTCAGGCTGATTGATTGTGAGGACTGGATATTACTTCAGTGGAGGAACTGTTGTGCAGGATTTGACTCTATGGAGCAGGATTCACTTTTGCCGGGCTTTGGTGACTGCTGAGTCTACTTTTTGAGTGTGTCATTTGTGGAGGTGGTTGGGTAGTGCTCTGGTATGGTCTAAAGTTGGCCACTAAGTATAAGGTCCTGGGGCCTCTTGGGAGGCACAGGCTAAGGTCAAGCTCTGACTGTGTCCTGTCTGAAGATACCTGGTATGAGCTGCAAAGTGATTGGCAGATGGTTGCTACTCATGCTGGACTTCAGGCTGCTTAGCAATAAGTATGGGACACTGAGACCAGATGCTGCTAATTTGGTGTTTGTAAACCTTTGAGAGATTTTAGGAGAGTTTGCAGCCACTGGAAGCAACTTGGGTGGTCTTTGGTCTCGGAATCACGTGGGCAGGGCAAGAAGTGCTAGCTTGATTGATGGAGAAAACCATGACTTTAATAGAGTTTTTCAGAAGCACAAAATTCAGAAGGCTCAGTATTTCCTATAAAGGCAACATTTCTATCTATATTTTTATTTTTTTCTCATTCTTCTCAGAACAAAGCTCAAATTTTAATGACACAAACAAACTTTCAATGACCTGACCTCTGTCTTATGTCTCATTCTTTGCCACTGTCTATGCCTCTGAATTTCTTGTAGTTTTCATTACATGAAAGGGCTTCTCAGACCCTGTTGCCTCAGGCTTTTTATTCTGCTTAATATTACATTTATATTCACTTCACTTGGCTGAATCTTATTTCCCAGGCATAGGTCTATTACATTCTTTTAAGTCCCTTTATGACATACTATGTCTCTATTATAATGTACTCTATATCCATCATTGCCAAAGACCACATTGTATTAACTTAATAATTTCTTGTTTATGTCTTTCTCACCCTCAAAAACTGGTACATACAAGTCCATAACAAAAATCTGACACATGCATAGCAAATATTTTTACTAGTTGGGTGAGGTTATCTATAACCAAGAAAGCTATCTGAGAGGATGAGGAACTCTCAAGTCACTGACATATCAAAGTAAATGAATTAAAAACTATGTCTTTCTCTTGATTCACAACTAAAATAAGTTGTGCCTAGAAAGGAGAATTTTAATTTAGACAGGGGATTCACAAGTAGGTAATTCTGGCACATGGTTCATATGGGGTTCTTAGAAAAAGCTTAGGCAAGGTGCCACAATGGAAGACACTCATCAGATCCAGGGGAGATAATCAAGGACTAATAATTCTGAATACAAGCATATGCAAAGACAAGTTTAGGCTCAGGGAGCCCACAAACTCAAGGTACAGTAGGCAAGCAATCTATAGAAGAGAAGCAGATTTATTACCTCATAAGATATGTCAGTGAAAAACACTCTCTCCCATTCTTCTTGCTACAGGCTAGTGTAGGTCTGGAAGTGTAAATACTGGTATAGGTATCCAAAAATAAAAATAAGGCATGTTGATTGACCATTAATAATTTAATCCTTCAATGAAGACCTACCTAATTGCTCCCAGTGTACTCCAAGAGGACAGTGTTGGATGACTCATAACAGGCCAACACTACCTTTGGAAAACTCCCAGGTTCTTAAAGAGGGTCAGTGGTATCATTTTCATACATTAAGCATATTTTATTTCATTGTATAACAAGAGTCAGAGAACAAATGTATTTTTGTCCATTAGTTAGTCAGATATAAAACTTTTGTCAGTTGTAGCAGCCATAGGACATGGCCCTCAAGCTAAAATACAGAATGTGTCATGCAGCTCTGTCATTAACAAATGTAACAAAACTCACAATATGAGCTCTAGCCTTCTAATAAAAACATTGCTGTTAATTAGATTCTTCACTCTTTTATCTGAATCTCTTGTTAGCACTGCTGATTGCTTATAACATTACCGCACATAATTTGAAATTAGAATTTTTATAGGCGCGTTTTTATTTGGAAATTATCAGATTATGTCAAACCAACTCAATCATCAGTGCACACTTTCAAAGGTGATTAACAGTGAGAAATATTATATGACCAGTGAATCTAAATCTAATAGAAAATGCATTCAGTACAATGAATTTCTGAATTTTTGGATAAATGAGTATAGATAACAGTAATAACTATGATAATAATAAATAGCTACTATTCATCAAATGTGACTAAACACCAGAGGTTTAATGTACATTATTTCTTCACAATAACACTGGGAGGTATGATTATAACCTTCATTTTATAGATAGGGAAATTTGGAATCACAATGATTAGAGGACTTGTCCATGGCCACATGGAAATAGTAATAAGCAACTAACAGATGCAGAATTTGAAGCTAAGTTAATAGATTTGCAGAACTTTTGCTGCTAATCATGATGCTGTACTATCTTGCCCATACTTTTCTTTATTTTCCTAAAATTTTTAGAGTAGTTATATGTTATTTATTAATAACATTTAAATATCATTTAAAATACTTGGAATTTTTATGTCAATACAGTTTAATTAAAAATATTTATACCTTTTTATAATATAAGGAACTGTGCAAGCTAGGAAAACAAAAATGTTTCACAACCTCCAGGGAATACAATTGGTACAATTTGCACAAACGCCTCTATAATACACTACAAAATGACCGAAGTGCCAACAGAAAAGTGTATACTAAGTGTTAGGAAGGCACTAATCAAGGACATATTACTTCTGGATAGGGGTGGGAAGAGGAAAAAATCTTTATAAAGAACATAACTTACAAGCAGTATTTTAAGAGATACTGTACTTAAGATTTATTTTCCCTTTATTTTTTATTAATTTTCAAAGTAATATTCAGTTCATTGCTCAAAATATAAAAGTTTAGGAAAATGTGAAAAAGACAAAAAATGCCTGAAAAATAACTGCTGTTAACATTTTAGAGTATTTCCTTAGAAATGTTATTCTTTGTTAGACAGTAGTGAGATGAAGCCTCGGGAGGGGTGGGTACAGAGCCAAGGGGTTCAATGGAAGAAAAGGGGACATCTGTAATACTTTCAGCAATAGAGATAAATTCTAAAAAAGAGCTGAGATCCTACTGTGTATTTTATATATTTATTATTCAGTAACATCATAAGTATTTTCCTGCTGTTTTTTTCAAATATATATATGTGTGTGTGTGTGTGTGTGTGTGTGTGTGTGTGTGTGTGTGTGTGTATGTAGAGAGGGGGTGAAGGAGGGAAAAAGAGAAACATCACTTGACAACCTCCTACACACTCCCTACCAGGGATCAAGCTAGTAACTTGGGCATGTGCCAATACCCCTTGGTGCATGAGATGATACCCAAGCAACTGAGCCACAACGCTTAGAATGTTCCTGTGATTTTCTAACCACTATTTTATCTTTGCTGTCCCCCAAATATCACGGTAACTTTTATTCCATTAGCTGACAAAATGTGATTAGATGGTCACTGTGGATCTGAGAACCCCTTCCAGGGGACCCACAAGATCAAAATCATGCATAGATAAAGATCCATTCAAAGAGAAAAGTAATAATTTTAATGTGACAATATGAAAAGTTCATTGATAGAGTTTCAGATTCCATATTGCAACTAACCTAGAAATTGTCACTTATTGAGTTTTGGTATAGTGTCAAAGAAGAACATCGACAACAGTCTCACATGGCTATTAAAATATTCTTCCATTTTCTAACTAGATATCTCTGTGAGTCTGGATCCTTTTCATATTCCTTAATCAAAACAATATGCTACAAAAAATTAAAATCAGAAGCAGATGTGAAAATCCAGCTATCTTCTATTAAGGTGAAAAATAAAGTGATTAATAAAAATGTAAAATAGTTCTACTCTTCTCACTAATAATTTTTGGATACAGAAAATATTTATCTCATAAGTGTCTATATGTTAAGTTTGATATAATTTAAAATTATTAAACGTTTTTATTTCTAATGCAGTATATATACAAGGGTCGGCAAAAGTAGTTTTAGAGTAGTAATGCTAATAAATAATAATTGATAAATAATAATACAGCAATAAACTCTCACATACAACTGTAAAATGACTTTTCCCCACTCTTGTATGTATGCATGTGTATCTCACATAAACAAAAGATATTTGAGGTCCTGGAGTATTTTTAAGAATGTAAAGGGGAACTGAGATGAAAAAGTTTGAGAATCATACTTTCCATGTGTTAGACATGCTTTAAATATGGCTACCTCCAAAACACTCCCCTTTACCTTTAGACTAGGTTAAATATCTGCATCACCCTACTATTTAAGTACTCAGGCATCAACTGTGTCAGACTCATGAAATTCTGTATTCTTAGCACTTGGTCAAATGTCTGGCATGTAGAGAACAGTCTATTAAAGTTATAATCCTTTGCAGCCCATCTTGTTATTAGCCACAATGTATTCTATTATATAGATACTAGAGGTCTGGTGCATGAAATTCATGCATGAGGGGGGTGTCCCTCAGCCCAGTCTGCACCCTCTCCAATCTAGGAGCCCTTGAGGGATCGGGCCTAAATGGACAGTCAGACATCCCTCTCACAATCCAGGACTGCTGGCTCCCAACTGCTCACCTGTCTACCTTCCTGATTGCCCCTAACCACTTCTGCCTGCCATCCTGATCATCCCCTAACTACTCCCCTGCCAGCCTGATTGATACCTAACTGCTCCACTGCCAGCCTGTTTGCCCCTAACTGTCCTACTCTGTGGGACTGGTCACCCCCAACTGCCCTTCCCTGCATGCCTGCTCACCCCCAACTTCCCTCCTATGCCAGCCTTGTCAGCCCTAACTGCCCTCTTCTGCAGGCCTGATCACCCCCAACTGCCCTCCTTTGCAGGCCTGGTCCCTGCCAAATGCCCTCCCCTGCTGGCCATCTTGTGGTGGCCATCTTGTGTCCACATGGGGGCAGAATCTTTGACCACATAGGGGTAGTCATCTTGTGTGTTGGAGTGATGGTCAATCTGCACATTACTCTTTTGTTAGATAAGATAGAGGCCTGCTGCATGGGTGGGGTCCAGCTGGTTTGCCCTGAAGGGTGTCTCAGATCAGTGTGGAGGTTCCCCTGGGGCGTGGGGCATCCTGGATGAGGGGCCTCTGGTGGTTTGCAGGCTGGCCATGCCCCCTAGTGACCCAAGAGGAGGCCCTGGTATCTGGGATTTATTTATCTTTTACAATTGAAACTTTGTAGCCTGGAGCAGAGTCAAGCCTCCTGCTCACTCTGTGGTGGCTAAAATTTTTGTTGGGATTTATTTATCTTCTATAATTTAAACTTTGTAGCTTTAGCGGTGACCAAGACAGGCCAGAGCTTCAGAATCATGACTTCCTCCATCACCAGGGGCAACCCTAGCCTCCTGGTCTCTCCAGCTCCATAGCTGCTGCTATTTTTGTTAGGATTTATTTACCTTCTATAATTGAAACTTTGTAGCCTTGAGTGGAGGCTTGGGCCCACCAGGGCGTGTGGAAAGCTTGGTTTCCTCCATAGTGGGGGAACCCCACTATGCTCGCTCCTGTGGATGCAGCCATCTTGTTTGGGGTTAATTTGTTTATTTTCTCCTGATTGGGTGGTGGGCGTGGCTTGTAGTCATGGCTTGTGCATGTAGCAGAGTGATGGTTAATTTGCATATTACTATTTTATTAGATAGGATAACATAATTTCTTTAATCTTTCAAAACTGATAGGATTTTTTGCTAGAAGAGGTAAAAGGGCTTCCCTAAATGATGAAATAGTAATAAAAGGTACATAGGGAAAATGTACAATAAAATTGTGGGGTGCTTGGGTAGCATGGAGCACATGTTATGTGAATGCAAGTAGAATATACAAATTGATAATTAGATGGAAGACTATCAAAAATATCGAATGTTATATTAATTAATAAATTAAGTAAGATATCATTTAGAAGGTGATACAGAGTGATTTTCTGTGCTTGAGTGTGACATGTCAGACTTGTGCTTTAGGAAATTTACTATAGTAGTGTATAGGACTGTTTATAGGAAAAGGCCTGAAGGTGGAAAAACAATAAGATGCACTCCCTTCTGACATCTTCTCAATAACAAGTTATTGAATAAATGTTCTACCAGAAATAGCAGAATTAAGAGTTACTAGATAAAAGAAATGCCTAAAATAATTATTCAGAATGGTACAGGGAGAAAAAGAGTTAAAGATGTAACAGAAGTTCTCAGTCTGAGTGACAAAGGGGACAGTAGCACTATTAGCAGAAACAGAACACAGAAAAATTATCTTATACTAGAGGCCCACTGCACAAATTCATGAACCAGTGTGGTCCTTCAGCCTGCCCTATGAGATGGGGCTGAAAATGGCTCTCCAACATCCCCTGAGGGGTCCCGGATTGCAAGAAGGCACAGGCCAGGCCGAGGGACCCCATCAGTGCATGATCAGGGCAGGGGAGGGACGTGGGAGGTTGGCCGGCAGGGAAGGGACTGTGATGGGGCTCCAGGGCATGTCCAGCCCATCTCACTCAGTCCTGATTGGCTGGACCTCAGCACCAAGCTAACCTACCAGTTGGAGCATCTGCCCCCTGGTGGTCAGTGCACATGATAGCAAGTAGTTTAGTGGCCTTAGCATATCATTAACATATTATGCTTTGATTGGTTGAACAGCCAACCAGTTGACCAGACACTTAGCATATTAGGCTTTTTATAGGAATGTGAGCTGTTGGGTTTAGCTTGGCCCTGTGAATATGAGAGAGTGGTGGTGTTAAGTATCATGTAGCATCTTTAAGATTTTGGGGCCAAGAGCCATTCAAGTATATTTAACCCGTTAAAAATATAGGGTCAGGGGGAGGAGGAAGACTAGAGGTGATTAATGGTGTGAGAAAGGGGGACAAAATAATTTCAACAATAAAGAATTATTAAAAATCCTATCTAATAAAGAGGGAATATGCTAATTGACTCTCCCACCATTGCAAAGATGGAGGCACCCACAGCCAATAAGGAGGGAATATGCTAATTGACTGCCATGCCCTCAAAGATGGCAGAACCCACAGACACTGGATTCTTCTAGTCCCCTCAGCCCCCCAGCTGCCCAGTGCCAGCCTAAGGTGGAGCAACATAGCTTGACAAATCTTCTTGGTTGATGAAGATATACTAAATATAGAATAAGAAATCATTGTGCATCTGAAAAATAAGATTAAGAAGCACTGCTATAATAATTGTTCATTTTTACAGTGACATTGCATTTGACTGTTTCCAATTTCATGCACAACGAACATGAGCACTAAGAAAATTACCTTGGTTTTCCCTTATTTGTCAACATTAATTTTAATTGTTTTCAATTATAGCTGATATTCACTATCATATTAGTTTCAGGTGTACAGTATCATGGTTAGACATTTATATAACTTACAAAGTGATCCCTTGATAAATCTAGTGCCCACCTGGCACCATACATAGTTATTATGATGGCACTGTCTATTCCCCGTATACTATTTTTATGTCTCTATGACTATTTTATAAATATCAATTTGTACTTCCTAATATCTTTACCTTTTTCACCCAGCTCCCCAAAGCCCCTCCCATTTGTCAACCATCATTTTGTTCTCTCTATCTATGAATTTGTTTCTGTTTTATTTATTTTGGTTTTTTTTTTTAGATTTCACATACCATATAAGTAAAATCATATGGCATTTGTCTTTCTCTGTCTGACTTATTTCACGTAGCATAATACCCTCTAGATCCATGCTGTCATAAATGGTAAGATTTTATTCCTCTCCTGGATGTTAACCTGAAAAATCCAAAACACTAATTTGAAAAGATAAATGCATCCCTATGTTCATCACAGAATTATTTACAATAGCCAAGATATGAAAGCAACCTAAATGTCCATCAATATGGACATTTATCCAGATGACTGGATAAAGAATAGTACAATGGGATATTACTAGCCTATAAAAATAATGAAATATTGCATTGGGTTTTTAATCAGAAGCTTGGCCAACTACAGGCTATAGATCAAGTTCACTTTATTGCTTATTTTTATAAATAATGTTTTATTGGAACACAGCCAAACCTACTTGTTTTATATTGTCTATGGATTTTTCATACTACAAAGGTAAAGTTAAATAGTTGCAATGAGAGATTAGATACCTCACAAACCTAAAATTCTGAGGTTATTCTTTTAGAGAAAAAGTTTACTCTCTTATATTCTGGGCAACTGGTTTTCAAACATTTTTTTGCCTTTTATTTCCCCAATGGCAGTGGTCTGCAAACTGCAGCCCATGAGCCATGTGCTGCTCTTTGGCCCCTTGAGTGTGGCTCTTCCACAAAATACCATGGCCTGGTAGGTAATTATTTTAATATATATTTATATTTTTATTTCATTTTAACTATTTGGCATTATTAAAACGCAGCTTGGTGTCTTTTATCTTTTTATTTTTTTAATATATTTTATTGATTTTTCACAGAGAGGAAAGAGAGGGACAGAGAGCTAGAAACATCAGAAACATCTATCAGCTGCCTCCTGCACACCCCCGACTGGGGATGTGCCCACAACCAAGGTACATGCCCTTGACTGGAATGGAACCTGGGACCTTTCAGTCCGCAGGCCGATGCTCTATCCACTGAGCCAGACCAGTTTTGGCAGCTTGGTGTCTTTTAGTGAAAATACCAAATGAGATTAACTCTTATTCTTCTACTCCCAAAAACCCAACCAGTGATTTCTAATTCCTTTAGAGCTATAATGCCCTTTAAAATTTACCTTTGATAGCTTGATTTCTAGCATTTTCTCCTTCCCCAAGCAAATGTGCTACATGATATATATATAAAATTAAAATTAATTTGTATCAGAGAATCTGGCCAATGTTCCTAAATGTCTGAAGTTGTGTGAAATGTTCAAACCAGGCTTAGACATCACTATATGTAAATTAAGGTATAATTAAATTAAGCATATACAGATCAAGCCCAAAAGGTTTTGGAAGTGTGAGTTGTTGTTTGGTGGTATAGAGACACTCATGTTCCACTTCTATCTTAAGCCAATCTATTGCCCTATATCATTGCTATTGCCAAAATGAGTGAAGAATGCTATGTTCACATAAACAAAAGATTTTAGTAAAGAATACAATACAGTATACTTTAGGCTTTTATCTCTGTGAGCCAGTCTGTGATCAAACTTTATTTGGCCTTATCATCCTGCCAACTTTAGCATTTTAAGTATCCATGAAATTTTTTCATACTTTTGATAATATTCTAAAGTCAGTTTGACAGCCAGTATATACTGGTAAGGCACTTATAGATTGTTGGGGCCAGTGCCCATTCTGATTGATCAGTTATATGTTCTGAATTTTTGGTGTTCATATAGTATTAGGTTTTAAAATATTTTTAATATCACCTTTGCATTGCCTATATGGTCAATATACTGGAGTAAATAAGGTATAAAGATTAGTATGCAAAATATGTTCTACAACTGGATAAAATACCAGTTTCAAAGAGAAGAATATATCTGAGTTTTTTCTTCAAAATGAGGATTGTTTTATAATGTTCAACTGACTAACAATAGTAAGCAGTGGTTGTAGAAAACACTTATACTTATTTATTGTCAGCTATGTTTTACTATGGAAAATGTTTTATGACTCATTTCATTTAGTTGAGCTTCACTAACAACACTCTGAGAGAGGTGATTTTTCCTATTGTAGACATGAAGAAACTGAGGCTGAGAAAATTACAATACATAACTTGTGCATGGATTCTACAATATTGGATTCAATATTTAAATTATCTGCCTTACTACAAAAACTCATATACTTAACAGCTATTCTATTCCATCACCTTCTATTACACTCTACTTCCCTCTGAAATATTACATTCTTTTAAATTACTAAAATTATTTCCAAATCAGACTTACTAAAAATTACAAGTAATAAAATCTAAGAGCATCCCTAAATGTCATGCTTTTTGGTTGTATAGCATCTGATTTAAATTCAATGACTTAGGTTCATTTCATTAATATGATTTAGTGCTATATCCCCAATTGCCCAAAGAGTTTTGCTCTAATAAATCCACAATAAGAGCAAGTGTCATGCTGAGACCGGTTTGGCTCAGTGGATAGAGCATCAGCCTGCGGACTGAAAGGTAACGGGTTCGATTCCGGTCAGGGGCATGTACCTTGCTTGCGGGCACATCTCCAGTGTGGGGTGTGCAGGAGGCGGCTGATTGATGTCTCTCTCTCATCAATGTTTCTGACTTTCTATCCCTCTCCCTTCCTCTCTGTAAAAAATCAATAAAAATATATTTTTAAAAAGAGCAAGTGTCATGCAAACCAATTAGAAAAGCAATGCCAAAAAAAAAAAATAGGAAAAGGAAAAGAAAAACAATGCAAACTTTAGTGAAAATGTAAATTATTGACAAGAGAAAAAGTTAGTTATTAAGGTCTTTGTTGTTAAGGTCATGTCAAAAAGCAGTTATAAGGAGAATTGAAATATTTGTGCCAAGCATCAATAATTTGGCAACATGTTTATTATGATATATGTTACTAGTTTACAAAAATTAGCTCCTCAATTTATGTTATAAAAAAATAAAACTTATCAAGGTAGTCCTCTCTTGGTCTTCTGTCTGGCCCCCAATTCCTAAATTGATATTTTCTTGTCTAGTTTCTTTCATTTGTGTAAGGCCTCCTCCAGAGCCTGAAACCTGAACCTGAACCCTGAACCACATGGGACGTTGGGGGGAGGGGGGCACCAGCAATTGACAGCCCAACATGGGATACTCACAGACTCCAGCCAGAGTCCCACAGACCCGAGGATCCTGAACTCCCGAGGACCCTGCATTCCCACGGACCCTGAGACCCCCGCTTTCAAAGCAGTGAGTGCAACCTCCAGCTCCCCAGCAACATTGTCACGGCTGCATAAAGATAACACAATGAAAGAGAATTACAGACCAATATCCCTCAAGAACATAGATTACAAAATCCTCAACAAAATTCTATCAAATCGAATCCAGCAGTACATCAGAAAGATTACACACCATGACCAAGTAGAATTTATCCCAGGGATGCAAAGATGGTACAATATCCGCAAATCAATAAACGTGATACATCACATAAAAAAATTGAGAGATAAAAATCACATAGTCAAATCAATTAGTGCAGAAAAAGCATTCAACAAAATCCAACACCCTTTCGTGACAAAAACTCTCAGCAAGGTAGGAATAGAAGGGTCATATCTCAAAATCATAAAAGCCATATATGACAAACACACTGCCAACATTCTACTAAATGAGCAAAAACTAAAACCATTTCCCCTAAAAACAGGAACAAGACAGGGATGTCCACTCTCACCACTTCTATTTAACATAGTGCTGGAAGTATTAACCATTGCTATCAGACAAGGAAAATAAATAAAAGGCATCCAAATAGGAAAAGAAGAAGGAAAACTGTCCTTATTTGCAGATGACATGATATTGTACATAGAAAACACTAAAGACTCCATCAAAAATTATTAGACTTAATAAATTAATTCAGCAATGTAGCAGGATATAAAATTAACATCAAGAAATATGTGGCATTTCTATATACAAATAATGAACTTACAGAAAGAGAACCTAAAAAAAGCAATCCCATTTACCATTGCACCAAAAAAAATTAAGATACCAAGGAAAAAACTTAACTAAGGTGGTAGAAGTCCTATAAGCAGAAAACTACAAGACACTGAAAAAAGAGATAGAGGAAGACATAAACAGATGGAAGAACATACCATGTTCATGGACAGGGAGAATCAACATCATTAAAATGTCCATACCACCTAAAGCAATTCATAAATTCAACGCAATCCCCATAAAAATACCAAAGGCATACTTCACAGACCTAGAAGGAACTTTCCAAAAATTAATCTGTAATATAAAAAAGAGCCTGAATAGATGCAGCAATCCTTAGAAAGAAGAACAAATTAGGTGGGATCTCAATGCCAGATTTCAAGCTGTATTACAAAGCCACTGTTCTCAAAAAAGCGTGGTACTGGCGCAAGAACAGAGGCATAGATCAATGGAATAAGATAGAGAACCCAGAAATCGACCCAAGCCACTATGCTCAATTAATATTTGACAAAGGAGGTACGAACATACAATGGAGTTAAGACAGTCTCTTCAACAAATGGTGTTGAGAAAACTGGACAGAAACATGCAAAAAAATGAAACTAGAGCACCAACTTACACCATGCAGAAAAATAAACTGAAAATGGATAAAGGACCTAAACATAAGATGGGAATCATAGAAATATTAGAGGAATCCACAGACAGCAAAATCTCCGACATATGCAGAAGGAACTTCTTCACTGACACAGCTCCTCAGGCAATGGAAACTAAAGAAAAAATAAACAAACGGGACTACTTCAAAACAAAAAGCTTTTGCACAGCAAAGGAAACCAACAACAAAACAACAGGAAAGCCCACTGCATGGGAGAACATATTGGCCAATGATATCAATGATAAGGGTTTAATATCCAACATACAATTTCTCAAAAAGAAGATAAACAACCCAATCAAACAATGGGCAACTGATCTAAATAGGCACTTCTTGAAAGAAGACAGAAGGAAGGCCAAGAGACATATGAAAACCTGCTCAAAGGCACTAATCATCAGAGAGATGCAAATCAAAACAACAATGTGGTACCATCTCACACCTGTCAGAATGGCTATCATCAACAAATCAACAAATGAGAAGTGTTGGCAAGGATGAGGAGAAAGGGAACCCTCATGCACTGCTGGTGGAAATGCAGACTGGTGCAGCCACTGTGGAGAACAGTATGGAGTCTCCTCAAAAAACTAAAAATGTAACTTCCATTTGACACAGTGATTCCACTTCTAGGAATATACCTCAAGAAACTAGAAAATCCAATCAGAAATGTTACATGAACCCCAATGTTCATAGCAGCACAATTCACCATAGCTAAGATTTGGAAACAGTCTAAGTGCCAATCAGCAGATGATTGTAACATGAAAGTCATTTTAGAATGAAATAAAGAGAAGTTTCCTTTAAATGTCATAAGGATAATAATTGAAAGTCAATATATTTGGCCTCTTGAGTTAAGTAAGTAATCTGTGTTTTTGTGTCCCTAAAAAAGTTTATATGAAGTTAGAAAAAGAAATTGTCAGCCCATTTGAAATTGAATTGCCATCGCCTAGAGCAAAGAATATCCTTACATATTATCCTACAATATCATTTAATTTTTGATATTTCACAACAGCAAATTGTACAACTATCCCGAAAAAACGTGCAAACTAATTCTTTGAATGTTTAACAGCAATTTAAAAAGAGGACATGAAAGGATTTAATTCCTTGCAGAAGGAATTGAGGCACTGGGAAGGCACTCGAGCATTCTATACTGGCCCTCTTTCCTCTTTTGCCAAGAGGGACCCTCTTCTTATAATCCAATGGCCCTCAGCTGTTGCCTGAGCTCTCTATTCACGCTGAGGTTGAAGCCTAGAGGTGGCTGGTATAATGGATCTGTCTCTCGCCAAATGGTGTGGGCTTGGCCCTCCCTTGAGAAGGAACCTGAATTCCCAAGATAAGTGAGCATTGCCGGGGCCCCCACCAGCAGGCGAGGGGAACCCCAAGGCAGGTGCCCGGCATCAAGGCCACGGGGGCATAGGCTACCATGGAGACAGAACTGAACTTCACAACACCCTGCTTGGCCCCTGAGGATGACTGGTCAGCCAGAGAAGGGTAAGATTCCTCAGGGAAGGAACAACCTCAGACAGGCACAGCCGCAGAGGGGCCATCAGGAGAGAACTTGGGGATCAACAGAGGTGGGGCACAGACCTTTACCTTCCCACCAACCTTGCAGGGGTCTGAACCTCACCCCTTCTGAGGGAGGTCTCCTGCCCCCATGGCTACCTTGTTTCCCACGCTCAGCACAGATTGGGACCCAGGTAACAGACAGAGACATGGCCCAGCTCATATCAGGACCCAGGTTACACACAGAAACATGCTGACAGCAGCTGCCCTATATCTAAATTCAGCCTAGTACTAGGAATGTTCAGTGCCTACTCAATGCAAATAAAACTTTCAACTAATATATACAGGGTAATCTAAGATTGTTGGTAGAGTATTAAATTTGACGTAAAAGAGTTATCAAGCTTTCAGATTAATTTAAATTGGCAAACTGAAATAAGCGAACACCGAAGAAAATTTAAGTGTACTGGACAAAAAGCTATTACTATAGTATTAATTAAAATTTCTATTGATAGCGCATCTTATGGTAAAATGGCTTAATATGTAATGAACATAAAACAGGCATATTTGTGTGCAAAAAGTTAAAATTTAAAGTTATCAAGATTGCATTAAAAATTTTTACCAAATTCTACAGTAATTAAAAAAAGGGGGGGAGGAGAGTAGGATAATATCATGTAAGGAAAAATATCTGGTAAGTAAATTACATCTAGAAAATTTTCACTTAGAAAATTAATTTCCATTTGTAATACTAACAGCAAGACACCCATGAAGAACACACATGGTGTCAAAATAAGCCAAAGGAAAAGCGGGTAGGCAAAAATAAAAAGGACCCCAAGTCAATTTTATAGAAAAGATTCCCTTATTAACTCTTGTTTGAGAATATGTTTATATACTTTCAGAAAACAACTCCAAGACCAAGTGGACTCCTGCAATAGAGAGGAACTGACAGGTCTGCTCCAACCATGAAGGCAAGAGGTGAAACAGTCCAGAGATGGAAGACACTGACGATGCCTTGCCATGTGAGCAATTAGCAGCTGTGCATCGCTACAGGTTGCCTAGGACCAAACCAGAGAGGGTCAAACTAGCATTGCCACCATTTGTCCACTATCCAAATACCATTGATGACATGTACACTTAAGGAACTCTTTGACATTGAAACTGGGACTCAAAGCTATCGGTCATTGATATTGGGACTTAATCATTTTTCTTTTGCTCTGCTGGGTTTATTTCTATCCTACAGGGACAAGATGTTTTTGAAGACCAGATTCAGGGGGTGGGTGGGGAAGCAGATGCAGAGGCAAAGAAGTAATGAACAGACTGTCGTGCTACAGTGGGAAGGCAGAGGAAGTTGGGGAGGAGGGGCCTTTGGGAGATCAATCCAAGGACTTGTATGTATGTGTGTGTAGGGATGGCCAGTGGATACAGGGCAATGGGGGAGGAAGGGCAGGGGAGAGGGATGAGAGCATGTATTGGGGGTGAAGAGGGCATTAGGGAAAAAATAATTAAATGAAATTAATTCTTTATAAAAAAAAAACAAAAAAAACTTATTATCAAGAAATATTGGACTTAAGAAAATTTATTTTAAGAATTGTCGTTATCTGAACCAATGTCACCTCAACAAATTCAATAATTTTTTTTCATAATAACCTCTATTAGCATTTGCTAAGCAACTATTATGTGCCAGGCACTGTACTAATTGATTCACAATGCATCATTTTCTTTAATCCCCATGTTAATCTCATGATGTTTGATTTATCATAAATTTATAAATAAAGATATGGACTTAAAGAGTAATAATATAAACATGTTAAGCATCTATTTTTTAACAATATGAATTTCTAAGATTAAAGTTGAATGGGAATATGAGATCATTTAATACAACCTTCCACCAAGTACAGATGTTCTAGCAAGTTCCTCACCTTGTGCCTTTAATCTGTAAGGCCCACTCCTATACCATAGAGTCACCTACCACCGAACAAAAATAGTCTTCAACTTCCCTCTCAAGACTGCTTTCACTGTGTCCCATAAATTTTGTATTGTTGTGTTGTCATTGTCATTTGTTGCCATGATATTTTTTATTTCTTCCTTGATCTCTCTGGTTACCCAGTCGTTGTTTAAAAGCATGCTGTTTAGTCTCCATGTGTTTGATTTCTTTCTATTGTTTGTATTATAGTTGATTTCCAGTTTTATGCCACTGTGGTCTGAGAAAACGCTTGATATGATTTCTATCTTCTTGAATTTGAAGAGACTTTTCTTATGACCCAACATATGATCTATCTTTGAAAATGACCCATGTGCATTGGAGAAGAATGTATATTCTGTGGCTTTGGGGTGAAATGTTCTGAAGATGTCAATTAAATCCATCTGTTCTAGTGAGTCATTTAGGATTGATGTTTCTTTGCTGATTTTTTGTTTAGAGGATTTGTCCAATGGTGACAGTGGGGTATTAAAGTCTCCTACTATGATTGTATTGCTGTCAATCTCTCCCTTAATATCCTCCAAGAGTTTTTTTATGTATTTAGGTGCTCCTATATTGGGTGCATATATGTTTACAGACATTCTCTTGTTGCTTACTGTCTCTGCTGGATTACTCACTCTGATCCACCTTGTACTCTCTTCCCTGCTTGTTCTTGATCATCCTAACCTGATTACCTTATAATTCGTTAACCTCCACTTGACTTTCAGACAAGATGACTTGATAGCTTTAAACCTTTGCCTGCATACTTGATCATGTTCTAAACTCTGTTCTAGGGCAAACACTAAGTGGTGTGCTTCCAGGACATTATATTTCATATTAGGAACTTCAGAGGGGCACCTTGATTTGAAAGTCTTATTTCTGTCTAAAATGTGTCTTCCTACAACATTTGTCTTTTGATTTTAGTCAGTTGTAAATTACTTTTAATAATACAACGCTACTTTTCTACCCAACTCCAACCTTTATTCTGTTCCACATCCAAAGCAAAGTGATGCAAGAAAAACATTAGCATTAAAACTCAGATAATCAACTTATCCTGATTTTTAAACACAGTTATCCTTCTTGTAAAATTGCTCAGTACTAGGTAAATGGGGTGATTGATCATCTTATGGTGTATTTTAAACTGAACTTTTCCTGTGCTATACAACAGCTTTCAAAAACCACTATTTTATGAACATAGTCTAAGCAAATCTCTCTCTCTCTCTCTCTCTCTCTCTCTCTCTCTCAATTCACACACATACACACACAGTTCCTCATATGTAGACTGCACTAAGCTTAGAGCTATAAATACTACAATTAGACATTAGGTTAATTCACTATTCTCCAGGTATATGGAATAGTTTGCAAAAGAAAATCAAGAAGATTTATTTAGAGATCTGTTTAATTTATTATTAATAGCCATGGAGAAACTCTTTAGAAATTTGGTTTGGGAGTTACGGGAATTTAACTAAAAGTACTGATTTAATTCACAACCTTTTTTTTTATCCTAGGCTTGAGTTCTTATGTCTAAATTACCTATTTCACATTTTATGGTTTAATTAGTTACTCAGGATATTGAGGGATGGGTTTTAAAATGTTACTAAGATATGAAGGATATTTCAAAACTATCTTTTGTAGGATAGAGGCAACTTAATGGCTTGTCCACAAATGTGTTTTCTTTGAACCATAGGATACATTGAAAAAATAAAAATAAAGCTGAATTATTTCCTAACCTTTGAAACCAAAGAGATGTTCAGAATAATCTGAGCTCCATGAACATGCGTATCACAAAGTAAAGGTGCTCAATAAAAGAAAGCCAGATTTTTAGTTTTTCTTGAAAATTTAGATCCAGCCTCATTGGGCCATCACTGCTGCAAAGTAGTGGTTTAAAAACTTTATATCAGAATCTCCTGAAGGGCTTGTTAGATTATAGATTATTGCCAAACCCCCACCAGATTCTGATTGTTAGTGGATATTGAGCAGGACTTGCAAATCTGTATTTCTAATACATGCCTAGTTGATGTTACAAGTCCAGGGATGCCACTTTGAGAACTTTACTGTAAAAGACCAATTAGATGGAATATAGTCATAGCTGAATGAACACACACACACACACACACACACACACACACACTTTAGATAGAGTGTGTAGCTCACCAGTCTCCATTTGATTTGCTTTACTTATTGGTATTACCAGCCTGACCTCTATAACCATTTGAGGTTTTGACTATCTGATTAGTCAAATCTTCACTCCCTGAAGTGTGGATATTTTTCTTATGAGCCCACACTTCCACACTCAAAAGAGGTGGGGATGACCTTAAGGATAGAGGGGAATGAGAAAAGGAAGCAGAGAGGTTGGACATAAAGCTAAATTTCTGGTAGTATTTTTTCTTTTAAGCCGTGTTCCTTCATTAGCTGGAAACTTGGATGAGATAAGATATTACATGGACTAGTAGCTTAATCATCCTGACTGGACAATGAGAATCAGTTGGAGAGCTCTTAAAACTACCATCCCAAATCAACTAACTGTGAATCTCAGTTGTAAAACCCACACAAGCTCCTTCAATTATTTAAATATCTACACTAATAAAAGAGAAAGATAAAAATTGACCATACCTTCGTGATGCTCACCAGCCAATCAGGTGTGAGTAAGCAAATTAACCCAATAAAAGTGGCAGGTTATTTTGCATACAGAGGTGCCAAGTGGTGGGAGCAGGTGTTCCACACTGCCCAAGCTGCTCCAGGCCTCTGGGCAGCGTGGGAAGGTGGAATGGTGGTTTCAGCCAGAGTGAAGGCAATGCAGACAGCCAGGGGAAGGAAGGCTCATTCTTGCACGAATCTTCGTTTATCGGGCCTCTAGTGTATAATATGAAAACCCTTACTCTCAACCTATGAACCCAAGTAAATAACTATCTTCATTTGATGAAACAAGTTTTATCTCAGATTTTCTGCTCTGAGCTTTTCAAAGAAATGTTTCCAAATATAAGTCACAAAGCTCTCTCCAGAAAAAGAATACTCTGAAAACAGGAGATGCTCAATAAACATTCATCGTACAGAAGAAAGGTGCTCAACAAATATTTGTTCAAAGAATTGGATGCTGAAGAACAACTCAGAGTTCTGAAATTATGCAATCTCTCTGAATTGCAAAACGGTGGTGTTACTTAAAAGGTATAGGTATGCCATTGGGAATCTGGACTTATGAGCTTTGCTTATTGCTTTGAAAATCAATACATGTCACCAATTATATTATATTATATTATATTATATTATATTTAAGCTTTTGCCACTCAGAATAGGTCCATTATAACCTTAGGCTTTTTCTGCATGCTGCCAATCTTCTGGTGATAGGCCGAGTTAATCATTTGGGTAATAATAAGCCCTTCCATTTTTGATAGTACTTATAGGTTTTAAAAGCACTACCCCAATTATGGTCTCATTTTAGTCTCACAGCAATTGGGGATCATTTAAAATAGCTTAGCGGGTTCTACTCAGCCTAGATAGTCCATCAGGTTTGGGCTTGAATTCCAATTCTTACATTTACTAGTTGCATGACTTTTGGCAAGCGACTTAACCTCTCTGAGCCTTAATGTGTTTGATTTAACATCAGAATAATAGTATCTATCTCATCAGACTCTTATAATAATTAGCTTACTATGCAAGATATGTACTGAGCATGAAGTCTTTAACATCATAAATGGTCATAATTGTTAGTTACCATTGCCATAATTATAATAATAATAATAATTATTATTATTAATTTGGATATTATATTAGGGTTTTTTGAAAAACTGAACCATTTATATGAATGTGTATATACACATCTATATATATACATATATAACATTTACATGCATATCTATACACACCTATACATATACATAGAATATGTATAGATGTATACACACATATATATGATATGGAGGTTTAGTGTAGAAACTAACTCATGTGATTATGAAGGCCAAGAAGTTCCACAGCTTTCTTTCTACAAGCTGGAGAAACAGGAAAGCCATTGGTTTAATTCAGTCTGAGTGAGTCCAAAGAATAAAGAACTGGAAGCTACGATATCAGGTGGCAGGAAAAATGGTAGCCCCCACTCAAGAAGAGAATGGGGGATTCACTTTTTATTGCCTCTTTTTCTATTTGGGCCCTCAATAGTTGTATGATGCCCACCCACATGATTCACATTAATACTCTACCAGAAGCACACTCACAGACACACAGTTTTCTGGGCATTTCTTAGCCAAATTAAGTTGACACATAAAATTAACCATCATAGATATTATCCATCTCATAATCAAATGTTCACATGCTTAACTGTGCCTTCCATTTTACCATGTAAGCAAGCTATAGGAACCTGGGGTGGGGAGAGGGAAGGTGATTTATTATGTTGCTTGTCTAAACCACAGAGAGGCATATATCATAAGGTTAAGAGCTGCCAACACATTACACTCCTACCATTGCCACCTCTAGGCTATGGACAAGAATTAGTTAAGAAATTGTTGGCAGAAATGATATATAAGATGATACTTAGTAACACCACAACAGACAAAACTAAGAAAAATGTGTAGGCAGCTTTCTTCCTCTTTCTGATCTAACCTTGCCTTTCCTATAGTGACAAATAGTTTTAGCATAATAGGATCATTACTAAATACCTACCCTGATAGGCAATATAATTACTATCCCTATTTAATACACAAGGAAAGTGAGGCTAATATAAATCAAGTAACTTACATAAAATCACATTGATAGAAATGGGTAAAGGCAGGAAACAAATCCCTATCTATAAGCCTCCAAAATCCATGCTCTTTCTACCATATCATGTGACTTTTCCTTGTATCTCAGAACTCTCTACCACACTCTAAATGGAGTCATCTTTGTTGTCTTCCAGTTTTACTAGTATATCCTTACTACTAGTCTTCCCCCTTGTTAAAGAGGATTACTATGGACATCCCATTAATAAGTTCATGAGATAATAATCAGAGTGTTAGCTCTTTTGGTGAAAGGGCTAGGAAAAGTATTAAAGTGGGAGGATCTGAGAATGAGAGTTCAGGATATTTTTCTTTAGGTATCTCTATCAGAGGTAGATATCTAATCCAGCCCTCTGTTTTTTAGGTGGAAGCACTGTCCTATGAATTAAAGATGAGGTCTCATTCATTCACTTATTCATTCTTTCTGCTTACTTTCCAAATCTTTTTCAAAATGAGAAATGGCATCTGTGAAAGAACTCCCTCTTTTTGGTGACCTAATTTCAAACACTGAGTAGGCTTAGAAACCAGAGCTAACTACTGAGTATATCAGGTGGCATCTATTAAAGTATGTATCTTTGAGATATGTTACAACAAATGTGCTTTGATTAGTAAATTATTAAGGCTGCTATTACAAATAAAAATGTCCTTAAAAGTCAGGACATAAAAGGCTAAATATTATATGACTTCTTTATAGATTATAAAATAGGAGAAGGTTCATCACTGGGGTTGTACTAAGCATAGGCAGAACAAATGAGACCAAGTGTTGAGTACACTGTATTGTTTAGATAAGTTTCAGTATATCAAGATGATGTGATAGCCCAGTTTGTTTGATTAATACAAATAAGCTTACCTATAGAACTGTATGATACTTTAGTTCTCTGTATCTAAAACAAAACAAAATAAAACAAAAAAACAAAGCAAACATAGCACTAATGTATCTTTTTCATTTGGGACAAACTAGAGATAATGAGAAAAAGCATCTAGTGACAACTCAGAACAATTATATCCTACAATAAAAGACCACATTAAACTATAGAATTCACTAGAAATAGTTCAAAATGGAAAGTGCCTGATGAAATAGATGCATTTAATTCTAAATTCAGCTTGTAACTTGAAAAAATGAATAAATTAACAATTCATCAACTTCTAATACAGCTTTCTTCAGATAGTGCTATTGGGAAAACAGAATCATAACTTAAGCTGATGTTTTTTTTTTTCTAAAGGGATTTTTAAGCAAATGGGATTCTGAGATGGGTTTCTAGCGATATGTCAAACATCATAATATAAGTAGGCATTGTTTTAATATGGTGAATTTGCCTCAGAGTTCATCTATAATGTGCTAATTTTCTAGGCCAAGAATGCCCATTGAGTTTTATGTTTTCCCTTTTCTTGACCCTAAATAGTCCCCAGAGCTTCTGACTCTAGTAATTAGTCAAGAGAACTTCTCAATAGGTCTTTCTCTGCCCGTCTTCTCCATTAAACTTTTTTGAAAACCTCCATTTAAAATCCAACCTCACTTCTTATGATGCATATGCAAGTTTCTGTCATCTGCTCAGGAAAATTATTTTTATTATTTCAACTGCCACTCACTCTTGATGCACTTTGAACATTCAACTAATTTTCATTTGCTAATTGACTTCATTTTCTAATTTTGTAGCTTCTTTTTCTCTTTCATTTTTAAACTTAATGGGATAAATAGCAAATTTTTCAGGCTATTTCAAATGATTTATTCATAAGGTTTCAAAATCTAAGCAAACTGTTTTACACAACTCTTCCAAAAAGTTAAAAATAAATTTTCTACCTATGCCAAAATAAACATTAGACACAAAGCTTCTTTTGAAAAGCAAAAACGACTACTTTTAGAAATATGCAGGAGCATTTTCAAAATACAAGTTTTAACTTCCTACTCCATGATATAAAGATGATATTCAGAATAACCAGGAGGCATATTAGATATAGACTCAACTGCAACTGACCATCTCTGTCATTCCCTTGTCCCATCTAATTAATTAGCAAGTTGTTGATGTTGTATCCTAAATAATACTGCAATGTGAATAATTCTCTTCATCTCCATTGCTTCATAGTCCAAGTCACCATCAACTATCTCCTATTTAGATTGCTACAAAACTTTATAACTACCTTTTTGCTTTTATTCTCTATTCCTGTGGTATTCTGAGGGCATCCCTCAACACACACACACACACACACACACACACACACACACACACACACACGTGTCCGCATCCTAATCCCTGTAACCTATGCATTTGTTAATTTGAGGATCTTAAAATGGGGAGATTATACTGGACTATACAATTTGCTCCACTGTAATCAAGACTCTCATAAGAGGGAAGCAGAGTCAGAGATTTAAAAAAAATGTAATGATTAGAGCTGATGTCTGAGATCATAACATAAGTAGCTTTGAAAATGGAGGAAGGAATCAGGAAACAAGGAATGCAGGTGGCTTCTAGAAGCTGGAAAAAGCAAGGATACAGATTATTTCCTAGAGCCTCCGGAAGGAAGGTTCTGCTTTTATTTTATCCTGGTGAACTGATTTTGAACTTTTTATTTGCCAGAGTAAAAGATGATAAATTTGTGTGATTGAAGCCACTAAGTTGTATTTATTTGTTACAGTAGTTATAGGAAACTAATATAAACCCCAAAAATCACATTTTTTTTAATTTTTATTAACTTTTATTAATTTTTTATACATATCTCCCCATTGCCCCCCCTCCCTCCCAGGCGTACCCCGACCCCCCAGTGTCTGTGATCATTGGTTATGTTTATAAGCATGCATACAAGTCCTTTGATTGATCACTTATTTACCTCACCTAACTTTAATCTTTCTGCTATAATTTCACAGTCTGTTTGATGTTTTATGATTTTTGTCCTCCTGAGAATTATCAGTCTACTCCCTTTCTGTGCTCCTGATTCTATTATATTCACCAGTTTATTCTGTTGATCAGATTTTTAATTCACTTAATTTTTAGATTCACTTGTTGACAGATGTGTATTTGTTGTTCATAATTTTTTGTCTTTTACCTTTTTCTTCTTCCTCTTCTAAAAGGGTACCTTTCAGCATTTCATATAATACTGGTTTGGAGTTGATGAACTCCTTTAGCTTTTTCTTCTCTGTGAAGGTCTTTATCTGCCCTTCAATTCTGAATGATAGCTTTGCTGGATAGATTATTCTTGGTTGTAGGTTCTTGTTGTTCATCACGTTGAATATTTCTTGCCACTCCCGTCTGGCCTGCATCGTTTCTGTTGAGAAATCAGCTGACAGTCGTATGGATGCTCCCTTGTAGGTAATAAACTGTTTTTCTCTTGCTGCTTTTAATATTCTCTCTTTCTCTTTTGCTCTTGGCATTTTAATTATGATGTGTCTTGGTGTAGTCCTCTTTGGGTTCCTTTTCTTTGGGGTTCTGTGTGCTTCCTCGACTTGTAAGTCTATTTCTTTTACCAGATGTGGGAAGTTTTCAGTCATTATTTCTTTAAACAGGTTTTCAGTATCTTGCTCTCTCTCTTCTTCTGGCACCCCCACAATTCTGATGTTGGTATGCTTGAAGCTGTCCCAGAGGCTCCTTACATTATCTTCACATTTTTGGATTCTTTTCTCTTCTTGCTTTTCCAGTTGAATGTTTTCTGCTTCTTTATATTTCAAATTTTTGACTTGATCCTTGCCTTTCTCTAGTCTGCTGTTAGTACTCTGCATAATAGTTTTCATTTCAGTCAGTGTCTTTATCATCTTCTCTTGGGTCTCACTAAATTTATCCATCTTTTCTAGCATATTCTTGCAAAACCTTATAAGCGTGGTTTTGAACTCTATATCCAGTCGTTTTTTTTCCTCCATTTCTTTTGCTTGTAATCCCTTCCCTTGTCTCGGCATTTTCACTGTGCCGGGGAAACTTCTGTGCTGGATTCAGCCAAAGAAGCCTCTGCTGAGCTTGGGAGGGTGGAGCCTCAGGGCTTAAGGGACCGCCTTGCCTTCCAGTCGCCCCGCCCTCCACGGCCCCTGAGTCTCACGTGACTGGGTAATGGCTGGAGCGGTCCTTGTGCGCGCGCACCCGCAGCGCCTCCAACCGCTGCCTTTCCGGCTCCCCTGCGAACCAGGACCACACGAGTCTAGGTCCCCAGGGTTTCGCCCAAAACAGGGGCCCAGTGGACTCAGAAGTGGCGCAGTTCGGAGGGTCTGTCTCCCGCCCACTCGCGAAAGCCAGCGGCACAATCAGCAATCCGTCCTCCGCGTGGTGCCGTGCGCGACCAGACCTCCAATCCTTTGCAACTCCCCTAAATTTCCGTGCACTTCTCCCTTTTCACAGTCCAAACTCCCCCCTATGAGTTTCAGCTGGATCTGGGGTTTAGTGTCGTAGGATAAGGGGTTCAATGCCGTTGGGAGTCTCCGTTTCCCTCCCACCAGAGAAAGCCAGCCAGGTACTCCGGCACCGCTCTCTCAGCGTGCACTCGTCTCCGTACCTCAGCTTTTTGCAGCTCCTCTGGGTCTCCGCGAGCCCCTCTCTTTCCCTCTAGTTGTAGAACTTCCACTCAGCCAGCTTTCCTGTGGTTCTGGATGATGTCCGTTCTGTCTTTTAGTTGTAGTTTTGAAATTGTTGTGCGAGGCAGCAGTATAGGTGTTTACCTATGCCGCCATCTTGGATCAAAATCACATTTTAAAATTAAAATTTTCCATGGAAGCCCTAAGCATCCAAGAAGAGTCTAAAATACTAATATATCTTTCAAGACTCTGTTAAATTGTGTTCTTCCCAAATCCATATGTGTAGTCCTTACCCTCAGTACCTCAGAATGTGACCCTATTTGGGGAGAGCATCTTTACAGAGATAATCAAGTTAAAGTGAGGTCATTGGGGTGATCCCTAATCTAATATGATTGGTGACATTATAAAAACATTAAACACATGGACACAGATAGATGGGAGACAATGTGATGAGACATAGGGAGAAGATGGCCATGAAGAGAGACCTGGAAGAGATTCTTCTTGTATAACCCTTAGAAGGAACCAACCCCACCAACAATTTGATTTTGTACTTTTAGCCTCCAGAATTATGAGATAGTAAAATTCAGTTTTTAAGCCACCTAGTTTAAGGTACTTTGTGGTAAGTCCCCTAGCAAACTAATACACCCTACCTGACCTGGCCTCTGCCTACTTCTCCAGGTTTACCTTGAGCTATTCTCCCCTTCAGCCCTCTCTGCTCTCCTGTCACATGGGTCTCTATCTTTTAAGCCTTCACACATGCCTAGGTATATTTCTCTCCCTACATCTCTTTACTTGGTTAACATCTTACTCATCCTTCAGGTGTCAGCTTATGTAAAATAAAAGATTCATTATTTATTCTTAATAAATAATGGCATTTTCTATAATAGGTCACATGAAATTTTTTATTACAAATACATTTTGGAGATTATTCAATTAATGCCTACCAGTGACTATGCTTATATTGATAATTACTATATATTCTGCACCTAGTCCCTAATAGGCACTCAATAAATATTTGTTGAGTGAATGATTAAATTCATACCCTGAGAAAAAAGATTTCTGACAAATCTTCAAATTTACATTATTTTTTCTAGGCCTCCCTCAAATGTCAAGAACAGAAATATTCTTGGTAAATGGGTCCAGAAATAGAGTTGCTCCTCTCTTTCAATCTCCACTTACCTTGAATATTGAGAATGAAAGAAGATGAAGAGAATATCCAAAGAACATATATGCAAGATCATATACATATACAACAATGTGGTTAGGGCCAGAGGGTGAGGTGTAGGTGGAGGTGGACAAAGGGAGGGAGGGATACATCTGTAATTTCAACAATAAAATTTTTTTAAAAAGAAAAGTAAAATAAATGCTGTTAACCAGAGTCATTTTGATAATTGCTTCAACCCTCCATTTCATTCTGCATGTGTGGATATTGCTATCATGGTCATAAATCAAGTGAAAAATCATAGAACTAGATGGATACGTAAGCCTTAATGTATATAAATATTTGCTTTAAATACCACCTTTTATTTTTTATTGAACTTATTGGAGTGATATTAGTTAATAAAATTATATAGGTTTCAGGTGTCCAATTCCATAATACATCTGTATATTGTATTGTGTGTTCACCATGCATAGTCTAACCATCTCCTTCCATCACCATTTTTCTATCTCCCTCAACCCCATTCTCCCTGATAATCACCATGCTATTGTCTGTATAAATATGTTTGTTTTTTCTTAATCCCCTCACCTTTGCCACTCAGCTCTGGAGAGCATTATGCTAAGTAAAGCAAGTCAATCTGAGAAAGACAAGTATCATATAATTTCACTCATGTTGTGGAATCCAACAAACAAAATAAAATAACAAAATAAAACAAACTCAGCATAGAGAATAGACTGATAACTGTTAGAGGGGCAGGAGTGTGGGAGACTAGATGAAAGAGGTGAAGGGATTACTGCCTTTTTTACTGTCAATGTTTATTTTCAAAGTTTCCTAGTACTTGGTTAAAATATTGCCTCATAAAACAAGGGAGAAAGAAAGAAAGGTATCAATTTGCAAGGACTTCTTTTTAAACTTGCTTTTGTGTGACAACCTTATGAGTCATAATGTTTGTGCTATAAACTCATTATAGATACTCATATCATGGTCCATCATCATTTTTTTCATAATATCATTTTCTTATTGTCTAAAGTTTTACATATGTCACCTTTTGGTCCATCATCATTTTAGGTTGGCATGCTTTCAAGGCTTCTCAAAAGCACTGGGAATTAGTTGTTTTTCTTTCCACCTGCTTTAATAATCTACCCTTTAGAATGCTGATTTGCATTATGGAAAGTTTGAAAATATCCCCAAATAAAGTTGTCTACTGCAATAGTAAATCTGAGCTATCCAACAGACTAAAGGCCCCAGTTGAATCTGAAAAGCAGGCTTTGAGGTTTCTACATTACCTATCTCTTTGAGATATTGCACATGTTAACAATCTCACCATTTATTCACCTGTTTTTGCAATTGTATTTGTTATTAGGATCATAATTGCAATCAAGCCATCTGGTCCTTTTGAACATTAAGAAGATCAAATCAAATCAACTGTTCAATCTCTTGACACTTGACACATAAAATGGTCAATGTAATGAATCCTGTTAAGCCAGCCTCAGTCCTGCAGAGGAAAGCTGCCACCCCACCACACTTCCTGGGAAGACAGGTTTCTTTGTGTTCCTTGTCAGCTAGTGCAAATGATATTTCACTGATAAAAGGTAAACACATCTTTCATAAATAATGACAGCTTAGTAGTTATCTTAGTTGAGATTCACATTTTTTAACACCTATGCAAATAAAGTTCACTAAACAATTATGCAAATGATGAGTCAATTTAAAAAATATATAGTGATTGGTTTTCCTCGGTCATCCATAAAATTCAATGTCTACTCCTTTATGTGACCAGAATTGTAAAAATGAAATTTAACTGAGAAATTAAATTAGAGATGGGAATCATATTGAATTACATAAAGGCAGTTATTGATCAACTTGAACACAAAAGAAAAACAATAAAACACTTGGTAGAAAATTAATTATTTGGGTATAGGCATATTTTTGGGTTTCAATAAACAGAGTTTTGAGAAAGTGTGGGTATTATTAAAGTTATAAATAAATCATAACATGTTGACTAAAACATTCCTAAGAATTAAACTGAACTGTTTTATTTTCAAGCTAGAATCATAATTCTGTGTAACATTTGTTGGAACTCAGTTTCAGTAAACAACACCTTTATATATAAACCCTAATATGCAAATAGACCAAATAGCTGAACAACCGAACAACTGGCCATTATGACATGTGCTGACCACCAGGGTGCGTGTGTAGAAAATGTCAGGCATTGACAGCAGGTGGCAGAGCATGGAACATGGCAGGCATCAGCCACAGCAGGATGGTGGAGCAGATGAGCAAGGGCACCAGGCCAAGGTGGGGCATCAGTCACTGTCATCTGGGAGAGACTCTGGTGGTTACTTAAAATTTTTTGCTTCCATTCCCCAGAGTCCTGCCCAACACTCGCACCAACTGCTAGCACCCAGCAGTGGTCCTGATTGCTAGGCACTATCAGTGGGTGTGAGTAGTGGCTGCTGGCCCCAAGTGCCTCTGAGGGCTTCTTCACCTCCCCCTACTCCTGAGGCACAGTCAAGGAAGCAGCCACAGCTTGCTCCCACTGCTGGTGCCAGCCCCAATCATTCCATGTCATCAGTGGGTGTGAGCAGGGCCAGTGCCATCAGCACATAGGAGTGGCAGCAGCAGGAGCAGGGCTTCTGGAAGACAGGAGACCAAGAGCTGTGGTGGGAGGGGCCAGGTGGAGGCATAGAGGATGGATTGAGACCCACCTGAGACCTGCCCCTGTGCCCACCCCAGCCTCTCAGCCCATAGTTCTTTTCAAGGTGCACAAATTTGTATACTGGGCCCCTAGTTTGTAATATTTGCAAATGAGGTAAGTAGACTATAATCATGGTTTTTTTCATCCTATGATTTTATATATTAGACTAGCAGAGCACACCAAAACTAAGGAGGGTACCCACATAGCATCTGGTAGTGAAAAGCAGTGGTGTGCTGTTTTCCAGGGAGTAACAGTTAAAAATTCAGGCACACACTTAAAGAGCCAGCACATTAAATCCCGTGTGGCACCACCAACGTTGTACTCTGGCAGGAGGAGGGTGAAGTGGACTAGAGCTGGAAGGGCAGAACCCAGGACCAGGGACTTGGGAGACAGAGCTCAGAAGGCAGACACCTCAGGTTTCCTGGGGTAAGTCATTCCCTCACACAGTAAAAGGCATTTTCCCACATAGACATCCACCTTGCCAGGAGGGAAGACAGACACACCCTATTGGAAAACACCTTGCCCTGAGGTTACTTAATAGATTAAAAATAGCAATTAGCCTCCAGGCAGAAGCAATTCCCTAACCCTGTTGAAACAAAACAAAAAAAAAAAAACACAAACAAACAAACAAAAAAAAAACTCTTGCCGCACTGGAGGATAAATGCTTGAGGGCAATTCAAGTTGGAATCCTATAAGTCCATAGGCATAGACAGTCTCTGCAGGTTTTAGTCTATGCCTAATCTACTGTAATTAGTTAGAAAAAGCCTTTATCTATAGAGCCTGGGAGAAACCAAGATGGCAGCATAGGTGAACACCTAAACTGTTGCCTGGCACAAAAACTTCAGAACTACAACTAAAAGACAGAATGAACATCATCCAGAACCACAGAAAAACTGGCTGAGTGGAAATTCTACAACTAGAAGGAAAGAGAGGGGCTCATGGAGACTCAGAGGAGCTGCAAAAACCTGAGGTATGGAGACACGTGTGTAGAGAGGATAGGCAGTGGCATGCCTGGCTGGCTTTCTTTAGTGGGAGAGAAACAGAAATTCCCAACTGCACTGAACCTCAGTTCCAGGCAAGACTAATATTGAGGAAGTCTGAACTGTCATAAAAAGGGGAGGAGTGCATGGAAACTTAGGGGAGCCATGAAAGGCAGAGGTCTGGAGGCACCTGTTCTCTAGTGGGAGGAAGACAGAACATCCAAACTGCACTGAAATCCAGTTCCAACTGCACTGAACCCCAGTATCAGGTGAGACTCTGGGGACTCAGACGCATATGGGTCCCCAGAGTGCACGGAAACTCAGAGGAGCTGGAAAGGCAGAGGTCTGGAGGCATGCAAGCACAGAGAGGGCTGCAGTGATTACTGGGGGACATTGAGACCCAGGAGCCACTGTGTAGGGCAGGGATGACGGGAAGCCAAGGCTGTCAGCTCAGCCTTCAGTCTCTGCCCCATCCAAGCTGAACACAGAGGCTTTTTCAATCTTGCAAGTCTTGTGTCATAATGCTGACTCCAGCACAGAAGTTCTCCCAGTGCAGACACAGCTGATCCTCACAACCAAATGGCTTGGAAGTCAATTCCCCCCAGTGATACCAACAACAATCAAGACTTAACTACAACAAGGTTGTACACAGAGTCCACAAAGGGGTGCCCCAAGAGAGTCCTCCTCAGATAAATGGGGAGGTGGAGCTACTGGGCCACATAGGACACCTAGCACACAAAGCTACTCTACCAACTCAGGGAATCAGTGAAAATTCAGAGACAAAGGAACAGATCACAAACAAAAGAAATGGAGGAAAACAAATGACTGGATATAGATTTCAAAACCACGGTTATAAGGATTTTCACGAATTTCCTAGAAAAGATAGATAAATTTAGTGAGACCCAAGAGGAGATGAAAAAGGACCATTTAGAAATTAAACATACACTGACTGAAATAAAAAACATTATACAGAGACCTAACAGCAGACTAGAGGAATGCAGGAATCAAGTCAAATATTTGAAATACAAAGAAGCAGAAAACACTCAACTGGAAAAGCAAAAGGAAAAAAGAATCCAAAAATGTGAAGATAGTGTAAGTTGCCACTGGGACAACTTTAAGTGAACCAACATCAGAATTATGGGGATGCCAGAAGAAGAGAGAGAGCAAGATACTGAAAACCTATTTGAAGAAATAATGACTGAAAATCTTCCCCACCTGGTGAAACAAATAGAATTACAAATCCAGGAAGTACACAGAACCTCAAACAAAAGGAATCCAAAGAGGACCACATCAAGACACATCATAATTATAATGCCAAGAGCCAAAGACAAAGAGATAATATTAAAAGCAACAAGAGAAAAACAGTTAGTTACCTACAATGGAGCATGCATTTGACTTTCAGCTGATTTCTCAACAGAATCTATGCAGGCCAGATGGGAGTGGCAAGAAATATTCAAAGTGATGAATAGCAAGAATCTACAACCAAGATTACTCTACCCAGCAAAGCTATCATTCAGAATTGAAGGGTAGTTAAAGAGCTTCACAGATAAGAAAAAACTAAAGAAGTTCATCAACACCAAACCAGTATTATGTGAAATGCTGAAAGGTACTCTTTAAGAAGAAGAAGAAGAAGAAAAGGGTAAAGATAAAAATTATGAACAATAAATATATATCTATCAACAAGTGAATCTAAAAGTCAAGTGAATTAAAAATCTGATGAACAGAATAAAGGGTTGAATAAAATAAAATCAAAGGCATAGAATGGGAGTGGACTTACAATTCTCAGGGGAAAGGGGTGAGGAGGTTTCAGGGAGAGTCTGGAAAAAAATTATATACCTATGAATGAGGACAATGGCGGGGAGGTAAGGGCAGAGGGAGAGGTGGGAGCCAGGTGGAATGGAGGTATGAGGGTAAAAAAAAGGAACAAGTGTAATAATCTGAATAATGAATATTTATTAAATAAAAAGAAAAATAGTGCCTGATAGGTGTAGAGGTTCTACCTAATACATAGTCAGAAACCAAAACTGAAAGTCTCAATGTGGAGACAAAAAACAACCCCCAAATAAAAGAACTAGAGAATTTCCAGTAGAAGAGATAAATGAAACAGAGATAAGAAAATTTTCAGAATAAATAGCACAACTTCTGCTATAAAGCCAATGCTGATGTCATATTTTACATGCCTAACCTTGAAGCTTTTAGAGCTATTTGTTGACCCCTCATTCTTGATACTCTCAACTAGCCTTCGTGACAAATTTTATTCCCTACATTTCTCTTTGCATCCCTTTCTTAGCATACTTTAGTATATCCCTTCAAGCCATAGGGATATACTTAAATCCAGGCTATTCAAAGTGTGGTCCATAACCATCATCATTATCATCATCATCATTATCATCATCTCAAAATCTTATTAGAAATGCATAATTTCAGACTCTATTCAACACTGAATAAACCAAAATCTGCAATTTAATATGATATATTGGTGGTTCATATACAACTTAAATTTCAAAAAATACAGAAAATGCATTTGGCAAAGTCCAATATCCACTCCTAATAAAAACTCTAAGAAAAGAAGTATTATAAGGGAACTTGCACAACCTGAGGCAACTACAAAGCTACAACTTTCATATTTAATGGCAAGAGAATACCCTCCCTTAAATATCTGGAACAAGGCAAGAAGGTTTACTCTTGCTACTCCTATTCAACATCATTCTGCTGGTACTAGGCACTGGAAAGGGCAAGAAAATGAACTGAAAGGCAGATAGATCGAAAATAAAGTAGAAATAAAATTATTCAAAGATAACAATTTTTATGTAAAAAAAACCTCTAACACAATACAAAAGAGTTAATAGAACTAATGAGTGAGTTTAGGAAGGTCTTAGGATACTAGGTTAACATGGAAAAATAAATTATATTTTTGTATATAGCAATGCACAGTAGCATCAAAAACATAACATATTTTGTTATGAATCTAGGAAAATATGTGCAAGATCTGTGGGCATGAGAGTAGAAAACACCCTGGAAAACATTGTTGGAAAATGTCAAAGAATTAAGTAAACAGAGATATACCACATTGATAAATTGGAAAATTCTATATTGCTTGGTTTCCCAAAACTAATCTATATATCCAACACAATTAAAATAAAAATTTTAGCAGGTATTTTTTTGTATACAAGAACAAGTTCATTTTTTTAAAAAATCACATGAAAAAGGAAAGGAATTCCTATACAAAAAAACAATTTTGAAGCATGACAAAGTTGGAGGAATCATTCTACCTCGTTAAAGCTTCAGTAATCAGAGTGTGATATTGGCAAAAGTGCAGATAGGTAGATCAGTATGACAGAACAGAATCTAGAAATAGACCCATACAAATATGGCCAGCTGACTTTTGACAAAGCACAAAGGCAATGATGTTTATATAATTGGATATCCATATGCAAAAAAGTTATCTTGATCTATATACTTCACATTGTAAATAACTGAAAATGGATTATAGACCTTAATGTAAAACCTACAACTATGACACGTTTAGAAAATAAAATAAATATTTGTAACCTTGGATTAGGCAAATACTTCTTAAATATGACAAGAAAAAGCATGATTCATAAAAAATAAGGAACTTCAAAAAACACTAATAATATAATGAAGAGAAGCCATAGAATCAAAAATACTATATGTGCAATCACATATCTCAAAAATGATTTGTATCTAGCACAAGTAAAGAACTTTCAAAACTCAATATTTATCAAAAAGTTAAGTATTGTGTTCCCAACAATTCCACTCCTAGGTATACATCCAGAAGAATAAAAAAACACGTCCACACAAAACTTATATTTAAATGTTTATGATGAACATAAACTGATGAACAAAAACAGATCCAGAGACAGAGAACCATCACAGGCCCCTCTCCCAGGCCACCCTACACCCTAAGAGAACACCCACACTGATCCAGGATACCGTTCAGGGCAAACCAGCTGACCCCCCACCTGTGCACCAGGCCTCTATCCTATCTAATAAAAGAGTAATATGCATATTGACCATCACTCCAACACACAAGATGACTGCCCCCATGGGGTCAAAAGATCCTGTCTCCATGGGGACATAAGACGGCCACCACAAGATGGTCAGAAGAGGAGGGCAATTGGCAGGGACCAGGTCTGCAAGGGAAGGAAGTTGGAGGTGATCAAATCTGCAGTGGAGGGCAGTTAGAGGTGACCAGGCCATCAGAGGAGGGAAGTTGGGGGTTAACAGGCCTGCAGAGAAGGGCAGTTGGGGGGACCCAGGCCTTCAGGGGAAGGCAGTTAGGGGTAAACAGGCTGGCAGGGGAGCAGTTAGGCATCAATCAGGCTGGCAGGGGAGTAGTTAGGGGGTAATCAGGAGGCAAGCAGGTAAGCAGTTGGGAGCCAGCAGTCCTGGATTGTGAGAGGGATGTCCGACTGCCCATTTAGGCCCAATCCAGGTAGGGGTCCCAGATTGGAGAGGGAGCAGGCTGGGCTGAAGAACAACCCCCCCATGCACAAATTTTGTGCACCTGGGCTCTAGTATATCCATAAAATGGAATATTACTTGGCAATAACAATGAATTACTATTTAATTCAACAACATGGATTAATGTCAAATGCTTTATGCTATATAAAAGAAACCAAAGTAAAAAAATGCGTTATGATACATGATTCATTTTTATAATATTCTATAAGATTCAAACTATAGAGACAACTAACAGATCAAGGCTGGGAGTATGCAGAAGGTTTGATTATAAAAGAGCAAGAAGCAATTATGGAGTGATTGAATTGTACACTATAAAGGATGACTCTTATTATATAA
Organism: Lasiurus cinereus; assembly: GCA_011751065.1. Taxonomy (NCBI): domain Eukaryota; kingdom Metazoa; phylum Chordata; class Mammalia; order Chiroptera; family Vespertilionidae; genus Lasiurus; species Lasiurus cinereus. Next base: position 34,430,787 of record JAAGEH010000015.1, on the reverse strand, counting down.
AATTTATTTCTTTTTTAAAAAAGGGAAAACATATAGGTCAAATGTCCCCTTTTCTGTGAAACCTTTTCTCATTATTAGTGTCAGAATTATTTGATATAACATTATATTAATTTCAGGTATACAACATAATAATTTGACATTTGTATAAATTATAAATGATTCTCACAATAACTCTAGTTAACGTAGATCACCACACATAGTTACAATTTTTTTCTTATTGTTAGAACTTTTAAGATCTACTCTCTTTGCAACTTTCAAATGTAGAATACAATATCATTAAGTATAGTCACTATGCTGTATAGCACATTCCCATGACTTATTTATAACTGTAAGTTTGTGCCTATTGACCAACTTCACCCATTTCAGCCTGCCCTCCATGCAACAAATTTTTATTCAACTCAAGATGCTAGATCTTACAACTTTTTTGCTTTCTTTTATAGGACCTGATGGATTTTTTCTGGAGATTGAGCAGTCCTGATATTGTTTTCCCCTAATCTTATCCATAATCCAACTATCTTAAAAAAAAGATTTTCAGTGAGAAACCACTAAAGATGAAGAGTTAAAGTATGTCTTTCTACTCTTCATAATCTCTTGAGCATGTATGGTGTCTCTTTTGAAACTTTGCATTAATTTTAAGCAGTTGTTTATTATGCTCAGCAAGACATTATAGTTTTCTCCTGGTTTTTCTACTTCCTGAAGCCTTGAAAAGATGCTTAAAATGTTTCTCTTTATTGGGTTTCAATTTCACAAGTAAAATCCTTCAATTTCTTTTCTTATAACCCTTTCATTTTTTTGTTCTAAATCTTCAGTCTCTAGTCTGCTACACTCCTTGATTTTTGAAAATGTTTTATCTTTTGTGTAGAGAGAAGGCACCAGTCATTCATGCTTTCTTCATCAGTGCTATAGAAAAAGTATTTGCAACAAAGTACTGGTACATACTACAAAATGGGTGAACTTCAATAACCTTATGCTACATGAAAAGAGCTAGACACAAAAGAGCACATATTATATGCTTCGGTTTATATGAAATGTACAGAACGAGAAAAATGTATGGATACAAAAAGTAGATCACTCAATAATATTATAAAAACTATGTATGAATTTGTCATATTGGTACCAAACTTATTGGGGTAATCACTTTGTAGGTTATATACATGCCTAATAATGATGTACACCTAAAACTAATATGACGTTGCTTGTCAACTATAATTAAAAATAAAAAGTATTTTTTTAAAAAGTATATTATTAGTTTCCTAGAGAAGGCTATGGGGATGGGGAATTAATTATTGCTAATAAATATGAGATTTTGGGGAGAAGATAAAATTTAAACTTGGATTTGAGGGTGGTTGCACAACCTTTTAAATGTAATAAAAGTCACTGAATTATACATTTAAAATGGATGAATGTATGGCACATAAACTGCATCCCAATCGTGTTGTTTTTAAAAAGATAGCCAAACCCTGGCCAAGTAGCTCAGTTGCTTAGAGCAGTGGTCAGTAAACTGTGGCTCATGAGTCACATGAAGCTCTTTGGCCCTTGGAGTGTGGCTCTTCCACAAAATACCACAGCCTGGGCGAGTCTATTTTGAAGAAGTGGCTTAGAAGAAGTTTAACTTTAAAAAATTTGGCTCTCAAAAGAAATTTCAATCGTACTGTTGATATGTGGCTCTGATGACTAATGAGTTTTCTGACCATTGGGTTAGAGCATCCTCCCAATACTCCAAGACCGTGGGTTCAAACTGCAGTCAGATCATACACAAGAATCAACCAATGAGTTCATAATAAGTGGAATAAGCAGAATAACAAATCTCCCTCTCTCAATTAATATAAATTCAAAAGAAAATATTTCTTTAAACAGACTGCAATGACAACTGTGGTATAAGGGGCAAGTTTCAAGCTTCAAAGTATCAGATCATTCCAGACCATGCTTCCTCCTGTGGCACAAAATTGGCTTCCTGTCAATACTGCTCTGTCATTTTATTGTATTATATTTTATTTTTTTTATTTTAATAAGTCTTTATTGTTCATCTTATTACAATTGTTCCTCTTTTCCCCCCATAGCTCCCCTCCACCTGGCTCCCACCCCACCCTCCTCCCTTACCTCCCTGCATTGTCCTCATCCATAGGTGTATGATTTTTGTCCACTCTCTCCCTGCACCAACCCTCACCTCTTTCCCCTGAGAATTATCAGTCCACTCCCTTTCTATGCCCCTAATTCTATTATATTAACCAGTTTATTCTGATCATCAGATTTTCAATCCAGTTGGTTTTTAGATTCACTTATTGATAGATAAGTATTTGTTGTTCATAATTTTTACCTTTTACCATTTTCTTCTTCTCCCTCTCCTTAAAGAATACCTTTAAGCATTTCATATAATACTGGTTTGGTGCTGATGAACTCCTTTAGTTTTTTCTTACCTGTGAAGATCTTTATCTGCCCATCAATGCTGAGTGATAGCTTTGCAGGGTAGAGTAATCTTGGTTGTAGGTTCTTGCTATTCATCACTTTGAATATTTCTTGCCACAGCCTTCTGGCCTGCATAGTTTCTGTTGAGAAATCAGCTGACAGTCGTTTGGTGCTCCCTTGTAGATAATTAACTATTTTCCTCTTGCTGCTTTTAATATTCACTCTTTGTCTTTTGCTGTTGGTATTTTAATTATGATGTATCTTGATGGGGTCCTCTTTGGATTCCTTTTGTTTGGGGTTCTGTGTGCTTCCTGGACTTGAAAGTCTATTTCTTTCACCAGGTGGGGGAAGTTTGCAGTCATTATTTCTTCAAATAGGTTTTCAGTATCTTGCTCTCTCTCTTTTTCTGGCACATCCATAATTCTGATGTTGGTATGCTTGAAGTTGTCCCAGAGTCTCCTTATACTATCTTCCAATTTTGGGATTCTTTTTTCTTTTTGCTTTTCTAGTGGAGTATTTTCTGCTTCTTTGTATTTCAAATCTTTGACTTGATTCTTGTGATCCTCGAGTCTGCTATTAGGTTTCTATATAATAGTTTTTTATTTCAGTTAGTGTATGTTTAATTTCTAGTTGGTCCTTTTTTATCTCTAGTTGCTCCTTTTTCATCTCCTCTTGGGTCTCACTAAATTTATCTATTTTTTTTTTTAGGAAATTCTTAAAAAATCTTATAACCATGGTTTTCAACTCTATATCCAGTCATTGGTTTTTCTCCATTTCTTTCGTTTGTGATCTATTCTTTTGTCTCCACATATTTTGCTGCTTCCCTGAGTTGGTAGAGTAGCTTTGTGTGATAAGTGTCCTATGTGGCCCAGTAGCTCTGTCTCCCCAGTTACCTGAGGTGGACACTCTTGGTGCACCCCTTTGTGAACTGTATGTACAGTTTTGTTGTAATTAAGTCTTGATTGTTGTTGGTAGCACTGGGCGGAATTCATCTCCAAGCCAATTAGTTGTGAGGATCAGCTGTGTCTGCCCATGTGTGCATGCCTCCAGACCTCTGCCTTTCCAGTTCCCCTGAGTTTCCATGCACTCTAGGGACCTGGGTAAGTCTGGGTTCCCAGGGTTTTACCCAAAACTGGAGCTCAGTGCAATTGGACCTGGATTTCAGTGCTATTGGGACGTTCTGTTTTCATCCTGCTAGAGAAAGCCAGCAGCACAATCAGCAGACAGCATCCTGTGTGTGTACTTTCATGCGTCCTCAGACCTCTGTCTTTTGAGGCTCCCCTAAGTTTTCCTGCACTCCTTTCTTTTCACAACAGTCCAGACTCCCCTATATTAGTCTCACCTGGAACTAGGGTTCAGTGCAATCAGAAGTGGGGTTCAGTGCATTAGGGACTTTCTGTCTCCCTCCTGCTAAAGGAAGCCAGCCAGACTCTCCTCTGCCCGTTCTCTCCACAAGCATGTCTCTGTACCTCAGCTTTTTACAGCTCCTCTGAGTCTCCATGAACCCATCTTTTTCCTTCTAGTTGTAGAATTTCCACTCAGCCAGCTTTCTTGTGGTTCTGGATAGTGTCCGTTCTTTTAGTTGTAATTTTGAAATTGTTATGTGAGGCAGCAGCTAGGTGTTCAGCTATGCAGCCATCTTGATTTTCTCATGCTCTGTCCTTTTAAAGGACTGTAATAGGCCTTAGTAAATTTCCACAGATTACCATTGGAAACCCTATATTTTTAAAATAAAGAAAAACTGGCATCACAAAATGTTTGAATAGTCTTGTTCTGTGCTCTAATGATAATTATAAATCTCCCACAATTGTCCTGGTACTAAACACAAATCTACCTTGCTCTACATATACTACCAACACTATTTTCCATTTGCTGTTATTATAAGCTCCAAATAGTCAGGTACATTTCCATCTATATCCATTATATACTCTGACACCAAGTTCCTATCTGACATTTTTGGGAATATTTGACCCACACTACCATTGAAAGCTCTAATAGAGAATTTTAAATTGGTAAAAGTTTTACATGTTTATGATCATAAAAGTGATGTTAATTGTTATAAAATTTCAAGGGAAAAAACATAAAACATAAATAGAAGAATATCCATTTTTGGGGTATAATTAGGTAAGATTTTGTAATTATATCCTCTGGACAGACAGATATATAAAGATGGAATGATTACTATACATAAGGTTTTATAATCTGGATCTCTTTCCATACCAATAACTGCAGTCATGTAGCATTTTAGGGACTGCATATGACAACCATATGGATTAACAAAATTTATTAGTAGTAATATTTTAAATGGTTTCTGAGTGCTATTTCTGAGTCTTCCAAATATGAACAACATTGAAATGAACACTGCTATACATAGATCTTTGCATATGTATTTGATAAATTATTAGAAGTAGAATAATTGAATGAAAGATTATCTACCTTTCAATTAAAATTGATTTCATAAATTTCCTCCTAGAAAAATATGATCAATTTATGTTCCTACCAGCACTGTATTAGAATATCCACTTCTTGCCTGGATTGTGTGGCTCAGTGGTTGAGCATCAACTTGCAAAACAGGAGGCAGGAGGTCATGGTTCAATTCCTGGTCAGGGTACATGTCTGTTTTGGGCTCAATGCCCAGTATAATGCAGGCAGGAGGCAGCTGATCTATGTATTTCTAACACTCATGTGAGTTGCTGAGCCTACTCCTCTGATAGTAGGAAAACAGAACTATTATGATTGTGATTTTTAAAAGTATAAATAATGCTAGAAGCCCAGTACATGAAATTCATGCATGGGCAGGGGTGAAGGGGGAAGTCCCTCAGCCCAACCTGTACCTTCTCCAATCTGGGACCCTTTGGGGATGTCCAACTGCTGGTTTAGGCCCAATCCCAACGGCTGGGCCTAAACTGGCCGTCAGGTATCCCTCTCACAATACTGGACCACTGGCTCTTAACTGTCCACCCTGCCAACCTGATCACTACCAATTACTCCCCTCTGCCATCCTGGTCACCCTGCAAGCCTGGTCACCCCTTACTGCCTGCTTGTTGGCCTGGTCGCCCCCCAACTACCCTCCTGCAGACTTGACCATGCCTATTGCCCCCTTGCTGGCCTGGTTGAACCTAACTAACCCCATGCCAGTTTGGTCACTCCCAATTGCCCCCCTCTGCTGGCCTTGTCACCCCAACTTTCCCATGCCAACTTGGTGCATTGCTTGGTGCTTTACATATAGTCCCTTATTTCATTCTCATAGTATTTTGAATACATACTATTTCTCCATTTTCACATGAGGAAACTGAGGCTTAAAGAAGTTTAATAATTTACCAAGTCCATATAATTAGTAAGAGCCAGCCAGAATTGGAGATTTAACAGAGAACTGACTTGAGAGAGGCAAAGTATTCTTTTGTCACCATTTTCCATTCCCCAATCAAATTTGTACGTACTTGATTTTAACATTTTGTTCTTTTATTCCATATTCTACACACTTCTCTAGATACAAGCTAAAATACTTCTCCTTTTATCTACAATTTTGCTTTCCAGGGTTTCAGTTATCTATGATTAACAAAAGTTTAAAAATGTTAAGCAGAAGTTTCCAAAATAAACAACTCGACAGTTTTAAACTTCTTGCTGTTCTGAGTAATGTGATGAAATCTCACACTGATTTGTCTGTCCTACCTGGAACATGAATCATCCCTCTGTCCACTGTATCCACAGTGTATATGTTTCTAGGCCAATAGTCACTGAGTAGCTATCTTGGTTTTCCTATCAACTGTCTCCATATCATAGTGCTTGTGTTCATATAACCCTATTTTACTTAATAATGGCCCAGAATGCAAGAATGGTGATGCTGGTTAAGATAAGGCAAAGAGAAACTATAAAGTGTGAGTGATTGTATGTATATATAGAAAAAACAAAGCATATATTAAGTTTCGTACTATCCAGTTTCAGGCATCCACTAGGGCACTGGTCAACAAACTGTGGCTCGCGAGCCACACAGTTTGCCGCTCTGTTGAATAATGAGTTTGCCAACTACTGCGTAAGGCATTACCCTTACCCAGAAGTTTTGACTTCAGGTCAAAGACATTAGTACAGTATTAAAATGTTTTTAAGTGTTTTTCCCTAAGGCAGTGGTCAATAAACTTATTTGTCAACGGAGTGGCAAAGTGCGGCTCATGAGCCGCATGTGGCTCGCGAGCCCCTTTGCCGACCACTGCACTAGGGTATTAGAATATATCCTCAGTGGATAAGGGTGAACTACTGTACTTTATTTTCTATCTACTTTATTTTCTATCTGTAACCACCCTACTCTACAATCTCTTTCAATTCCTACCCTTATTCCCCTCCCTCTTGCTATCTCCTTGAGTCAGTTCAAAAGTTCTGTCAATTCTTCCTCCTCTCTGTCCATCTAATCCATTTTTGGCTTTTCACCCTTGCTGTCACACTCTTGTTCAGATTCCAATATCTTTCAATTACTGTTACCTTTCTAACTTCTCTCTCTTGTCTTCAGTTTTGCTTCCCTCTGCATTCATTCTCCACTGGGTATCACAGATTTTGTATGACATCCACTATTTAAGCCTCAGTGACTTCCCATTGCCTGCAGAATAAAGTCCAAACTCTTCAACAGATAAAAAGGTCCTCTGTAATGTGGCTTCTCTATTTTTCTCCAGCTCCTTCTTCTGCCAACACCTAGTTCATTCACAATCACCCCACCTAAACTTTATCCACACCCAACTACTAGTTGCTTCTTGGACAAGCCATCATCTTTCATTAACTTTAAGACTTTGTACAAGCTGTTCTCTCTGATTAGATTGCCCTTTTTTTTATTCACATTGTGACCATCTAATTATCTTTTAAAATCCAGTTCAAAAGCTAATTTTCACTGGGAAACCTTCAAGTTCCCTATGAAAAATAAATAATTTCCTTATTTGGGCTCCCAGTGTACATTTGTTTGCCTTAATCAAACTACTTACTGCACTATGACTACTAATGACCTGTTTCTCTTCCCCACTAAAGTGCAAACTCATTATTGAAAAAGACTGCCTTATTGACTTTATATTTACAGCAGTTTGCATAGTGATTGGCATACATTCAGTGAGCAATAGGTTCATATTGAATAAAAGAATAAATTATCTTTGTATTAGACAAAGTAATGGCCACTCCTACAGAGGCCCATTTCCTAATTTCTAGAATCTGTTGTTCCTTGAGAACATGTGTTACTTTACATGCAAAAGAGAAATTATATTCACAGAGAGAATTGAGCTGCTAATTAGCTGACCTTAAAATAAGATTATCACTCAGCTGGTGTGGCTTAATGGTTGAGTGTCAACCTATGAAACAGTAGGTCATAGTTTGATTCCTGGTCAGGGCACATTAACAGGTAGTGGGCTCAATCCCCAGTGTGGGGGATGCAGGAGGCAGCCAATCAGTGATTCTCTCATCATGATGCTTCTATCTTTTTCTCCCTCTCCCTTCCTCTCTGAAATCAATAAAAATATATTAAAAAAATAAGATTATCCCAGATTATCCTAGTGGTCCCAAATGTAATCACAATGTTCTTTTAAGTGGAAAAGAGTAGCAAAATAAGAATCAGACTCAGGAATATGTGGCTCTGGAAGAGAGAACAAGAGAGATTGCAGCATGAGAACTCACCTTAATGTTGCTGGCTTTGAAGTGAGCCATGAACCAAGGAAAGTGAGTAGCCTACTTAGAAGCTGGTTAAAGCAAGAAAGGAGATTCTCACCTGGTGCCTCCTGAAATGAACACAGCCCTGCTGACACTTTTATTCATGCCCAGAGAGGCTCATGTCAGAATTCTTATCTAAAGGTATGTTAGATACTAAATTGATGTTGTATAAAACCATATTTGCAGTAATGTGTCATAGCAGCCATAAACAATTTATATAATGCCCAAACTAAGTTTTGCTGTCTTAGGGAGTACTACCATTCACCTTATGATAATTAACTTCACCACAGGTATAAGCTTTCATATCCATCAGGTTCACTTGAATATCCTCAAAATGCATATTCCTGGACTCAAATCCCAGATAATCTGATTAAATTTATCTGGTAAATTGAGACTCAGAAATCTGTGTTCTGACAGGTGCCTTGCAGGTGATGATAATACAGATAGTATGACAACTATTATTTCTTAAATATGATATTAATATGCATGGACTATGGAATTAGAGGGAACTTGATTCAATCTATGCACTTGTATGGTCAGCCTTCGCCACTCTCATTTCTTCACCACTGCTGCATTTCTGATTATAATACTCCTCATTCTTACCACTGCCATCCTCTGTTGAATAAAATCATGTCCAAATCCACGTGCTCAGATATAGAGGTGCCTCTGTTCTTGACTGTGGAAACTTTCTCCATGAATGTTAACTATTTTTTACCCTCTGTCTCAACTGTGAATATACAAATGACCAGTGGCCAGCTATTTTATCTCACTTTCCTCGCAATTTCCTAACTGCTAAATTTTTCCATAAACATGGTTGCTATGTATATAGCATTTCTTGTTTTGAACTGTCAAACATTCAGTCATGATAATTTTAGTATTGGTTTGACAAGCTTACAACCTTGAATTAATGTGTTTCTGTGACTGTTTTGAACCAAAATGTTTGGTTAGATTTTCTGTCAGCATACCCTGTTGCCCTTTAGAACAGGGGTTCTCAAACAATAGTGTGCAAAAGAATCACCCAAAGAGCTAGTTTAACATGAAGAAATACATTTCAGAAATGTTGATTCAGTAAGGAGATAGTCCTCTAGAATCTACATTTTAAGTTAGTACCCCAAGTGATGCTGATACATGTAGTCAACGGACCAGATTTTGATAAGCACTGATATAAGGGGAGATAATTAACTTTCATGAAACTACTATTATACCCGTTACCTTAGTGATGAAAAATTATAACCTTCCTGAGCTCCCTAAAAATCTTTGCTCAACACACTTCCCTCCCCTTAGTCCTAATTTAATGTTATTTATTATAAAATGCACTCAGATTATTTTATTGTTAAGATTATCTGTCTCTAGACTTTAAATATCATTAGAATATCCCTCGTACTAAATGTCAGAAGACACTATTTTTTGGAATAAAAGGTTTAATGAAGGGTAAAGAATTACAGTGGTACTTCAAGATACGAGTGCCCTAACATATGAGATTTTTGAGATATGAGCTGTTGAGCGAGCGATTTTTGCTTTGAAATATGAGCAACATTTGAGACAGGAGTAATCACGCGGATCGGCCGGCTGCACACGGCCCACCAGTTTACCGTGACTCGAGTTTCTCATAGTTTCCCACGCCTCAAGTTTACGGAACGAATTAAACTCGTATATCGAGGTACCACTGTACTTTTGAAATACATGATGCTTCTAAGGCTATTAAGTGGAATAAATTCAGGATGGGATTTTAGTACAGATAGGTCTAAAATATATTTTCTTTATATATATATATAATTTTATATATATAAAAGGAAAGGAGAGGGATAGAGAGTTAGAAACATCGATGAGAGAGACATCGATCAGCTGCCTCCTGCATGCCCCCCACTGGGGATGTGCCCACAACCAACATACATGCCCTTGCCAGAATCAAACCTGGGACACTTCAGTCCACAGGCCGACGCTCTATCCACTGAGCCAAACCAGTTTTGGCTAAAATATATTTTCTAATGTAAAACATAGGTAAACCATCATGTGGATATCTCCCATTAGTGGCATAATAGTCCAATGTTGTGTGTTTATAAAACTCCATTTAGCAGATTTTAGAATGAGAAGCGTCTCCCAATTTAATCAGTCGGTGCATTTGCCATTTGCAACACTTTATATTTTGACTGATGATCCATTCTCCCTCTTTCTCAATTGTTATTGATTCATTTAACAAAATAAAATAACATTAGCCTGCAAGACAAATTACTACTTGGAAAGGTCAAAGTAACATGATTTTTTTTTATCTTTTTCTAAAAATGAGATGGAAATAATAAATTGTGCAGACCTCAGTCCTACGTCTACAAAGCACAAATGCTCTACTAAAAGTTGGCTTATGGTACTCATAAAATCCCATTAAAAACGCAACAGATTGTACTTGTCAAATCCTTTCAGTACATAAATTACTCATAGGGGATCTCAGAGATGCAGTAACTCTTTGATGTCTTGGTTGGTGATTAAGTGCATCCTAGAAGTCATTTTCTAATTGACCCTGTGGCCTAAGTGAGTTAAGGAACTCCCTAGGGGATGGGCTGGCTTAATAATCTAGTCATATATTACTAAGGGCCTTAAAAAATTGGATGTTATTATGGTGATACTATCCTTTCAATATAGATCTTAAGCCTACAATAATATATATATATATATATATATATATATATATATATATATATATATAATACATTTAAAATATTCTAATTCTCAGAATTAATATTATTAGGGCTAAGATTCCCCTGCTACTATCAGCACATGGGCTCACCTCCATCAGTAAAAAAAAACAAAAAAACAAAAAACAAAACAAAAAAAACTCTCCAACTATGAAACAATACACAATTCAAAAATTTTCAGCAGTTATTATTTTATCCTAATGAAATATTCTAGGGAAATTGTTAAAATAGTTTAACCATTAAAGAAATATAGAAGGGGAGGAAGATTCCTGCCAACAGGAAGGCAGACTGAAAGATAGTGTATAAGTGAGAGAACAAAGAGAGTGTGCGCTTGCACGGGGAGTGTTTGTGGGTTGAGGGACAGCTACACTACAGGGGACTGTGTGGGAGATTGCCAGATGGGGTTCCCCTGACTAGGAAGGCTCCACTGCTGCTGGGATCCCTCCCAGAATGACCAGCTCAGATGCAGAGACCACACCATCTTGAAGGGGCAAATGGATGTTGTCGAAAACCTGAAAAATCCCAGGAATTTACAACAATGGCACTCAGCAAACAGATGCGAAACCAGGAGCATGGGTTCTCAAGTGGTTCAAGGACACAGATTTGGAGGAGCCCTGAACCCTCTCATAGAAAGTCAGATTTCAACTGGAATAAGGAGAGAGAGAACTACATGACCAGAAACCCAGAGAAGAGAGATCATGAGGAGACAAAGAAACAGCCTGCATATGAAAGAAAAGGAGGCATCACCAGAAAAGGAAGTAAGGAAAATAGAGTCAAGCAACCTGCCAGAGAAAGAGTTCAGAGAAATGGTCATAAGGTGGCTGAAAAGAATGGAAGACAAATTCAACAATATGTGTAAGCACCAAGAGAAATGAAGAAGAATGAACAAGAAATGTAAAATGATGTCGCTGTTATAAAAACTCAATACAAAGCATCAAGAGTAGACTAGAAGCAGAAGACTACATCAGTGAGGTAGAAGACAAGGTAGGAAAAAATACCCAAACACTGCAGGCTCTAGAAAAATAAATAAATAAAAAGCAGGAGGAGAGCCTAAAAGAACTTTGGGACAACACAAAATGAAACAACATCTGCATAATAAGGGTGCCAGAAGGAGAGGAAACTGAGCAAGAAAGAGCAAACCTGTTTGAAGAAATAATGACAGAAAACATCCCAGATATAGGGAAGAAAAAACTCACACAAATCCAAGAAGCACAGAGTTCCAAACAAAATGAACTCCAAAAGACCGACACCAAGGCACATTATAATTAAATTGGCAAGCACCAACAACAAAGTAAGAATCTTAAAAGCAACCAGAGAGAGACAGAAAGTTACCTACAAAGGATCCCCCATCAGACTAGCAAATGATTTCTCAACAGAAACAAACCAGACCAGAGGGAATGCAATGAAATATACAAAGTCATGCAAAGGAAGGGTCTGAATTCAAGAATACTGTACCCAGCAAGGCTATCAATCAAAACTGAGGGTGAAATCAGGAGATTCACAGACAAAAAAGGACTAAGGGAGTTTATTACCACCAAACCAGAAATGGCAAAAAATGCTAAAGGGTCTGCTGGAAAAAGAAGAAATATGAAGCAAAGAAGAAACACAGAGGTAAAGAATAAAAGTGGTGACAAACAAGTACATATTATTAATAACTTTAAATATAAATGTATTAAATGCCCCAATCAAAAGACATAGGGTAACTGAGTGGATTAGAAAATATGACACATATATCTTCTGTCTACAGGAAACCCACCTCAGGAAAAAAAAGAAAAAAGACATGCATAGACTGAGGGTGAAGAGATGAAAAAAAAGGACTTTCAGGAGAATGGAAATGAAAAAAAACAAACAAAACTGGGGTAGTAATACTCATATCTGACAAATCAGATCTCAAAGTGAAGGACATAAAAAAAGATAAGGAAGGCCACTTCATAATATTAAAGGGAGCAATTCAACAAAAATAACTCTGGTAAACATATATGCACCCAATACAGGAGCACCAAAATACATTTAAAAAAAAACAAAACACAAAAAACCTGGAGGATATCAAGGGAGAGATAGACAGAAAAATGATCATAGTAAGATATTTTATTTATTTATATATTTATTTTTTACTGCCTCTTTTCTTTTTTAATATTTTTAATAAACATTTTTATTGTTTAAAATATTACAAATAGTAGTACAATGTCTCTCTTTTTTTTCCATATTGCCCTCCCCCAGGCCTTTCCCACCCTCCATTACATGCCGTCACCTGTCCACCTACCCCAAATGCCCTATATCCATTGTCTATGCTTACATACATGCATACAAGTCCTTCTGTTGATCTCTTACAGGCCCGCCCCCAACCTCCCCTGCCTTCCCATTGTAGCATGACAGTCTGATCATTGCTTCTTTGCCTCTGTATCTGCCCCCCGCCTCCCTGATTCTTCTCTTTAAAAACATCTTGCCTTTTTAAGCTAGAAATAAACTTATAAGAGCAAAAAAATGTTTGAGTCCCAGTTTCAATGTCAAATAGTTCCTTAAGTGTACACGTCAACAGTGGTATCAAGATAGTGGACAAATGGTGGCAATGCCAGTCCGACCCTCTCTGGTTTGGTCCTAGGCATCATGTAGCGATGTACAGCGGTTGATTGCCATCTCTGGACTGTTGCTCCTCTTGTCTTCATGGTTGGAGCAGACCTGTCAGTTCCTCTCTGTTGCAGGAGTCCACTTGGTCTTGGAGTTGTTTTCTGAAAGTATATAAACATATTCTCTACCAAAAGTTAGTAAAGGAATCTTTTCTATAAAATTGACTTGGGATCCTTTTTATTTTTGCCTACCCGATTTTCCATTTGGCTTATTTTGACATCATGTGTGTTTTTCATGGGTATCTTGCTGTTAGTATTACAAATGAAAATTAATTTTCTAATGTAAAAATTTTATACTTACCAGATATTTTTCATTACATGATATTATCCTACTATTTCCCATTTTTGACTAATGGAGAATTTTGTAAAATTTTAATGCAATCTTGATAACATTAAATTTTAATTTTTGCACACAAATATGCCTGTTTTATGTTCATTGCATGTTAAGTAATTTTATCATAAGATGAGCAACCAATGGAAATTTTAGTTAATACTTTAGAAACAGCTTTTTGTCCAGTACACTTAAATTTTCTTGGGTGTTCACTTATTTCAATTCTCCAATTTAAATTAATTGAAAGCTTGATTACTCTTTCATTGTCAAATTTAATACTCTACCAATAATCTTAGAGTGCCCTGTAAATATTAGTGGAAAGGTTTATTTGCATTCTTGAGTAGGCACTGAGCATTCCTAATGCTAGCCTGAATTTAGATATAGGGCAGCCTCTGTTAGCAAGTTTCTGTCTGTGACCTGCGTCCTGATCTGAGCTGGGCCCAGTCTCTATCTGTTTCCTGGGTCCAAATCTGTGCTGAGCTTGGGAAGCGAAGTATCCATGGGGCCAGGAGACCTCCCTCAGAAGGGGTGAGGGTTCAGACCCCTGCTAGGTTGCGGGTGATAAGGATCTGTGCCCCACATCTGTTTACCCCCAAATTATCTCCTGATAGCCCCTCTGTGACTGTGCCTGTCTTAAGTTGTGCCTTCCCTGAGGAATCTTACCCATGTCTGGGTAACCAGTCATCCTCCAGGGCCAAGCAGGGTGTTGTGAAGTTCAGTTCAATCTCCATGGCAGCCTATGCCCCAAGGCCTCCACGCACAGCACCTGCCTTGGGATCCCATCGCTTGCTGGCAGGGGCTCAGGCACTATTTATCTCAGGGAATTCAGGTTCCTTCTCCAGAAAGGGCCCAGCTCACACCATTTGGCGAAAGACAGATCCATTTTACCAGCCACCTCGAGACTTCAACCTCAGCGTCAATAGAGAGCTCAGACTACAGCTGAGGGCCATTGGATTGTGAGAAGAGGGTCCCTCTTTAAAAGAGGTAAGAAGGGCCAGTATAGAATGCTCTTGTGCCTTCCCAGTGCCTTAATTCCTTTTGAAAGGGATTAAATCTTTTCACGTCCTTTTTAAAATTGCTGCTCAACTTTCAAAGAATTAGTATATAATTTTGTTTGGGATAATTTTACAATATACTGTTGTGAAATATCAAAAATGAAATGACATTGTAGAATAATATCATGTAAGGATATTCTTTGCTCTAGGCCATGGCAATTCAATTTCAAACTGGCTGTCAAATTATTTTCATAAATTTATATAAACTTTTTCAGGGAGGCAAAAACAGATTACTTACCTTAGCTCAAGAGGCCAAATGTATTGTTTCCATTACAATCCTTACAAAATTTGAAGGAAACTTCTTTTTATTCCCTTCAAAAATGATTTTCATGCTACAGAGTTTCATTTAAAGATCTTTGTCAAAGAAACAATTTCTATTAAGGTTACGGTGACCAATGTATCGATTAGATTTAATGTTTTATTATAATAACAATTTTTAATTTAATTAATGTTTTTACTTGTGTCCTTATTCTCCCATTATTCCCCCGTTCCCTTTCATACCCCCCATGCTCTCTGTGCCCAATGATTATGCTGATATGCATGTACAAAATCCCTCTGTTGATCTCTCCCCCTTATTCCCACCAACTCCCACTTTCCCTAGGTTTGATATTTTCATCGATGTTTCTCATTCTCTGGATTTGATCTTGGTCATCAGTCTATGTCATTCATTATATTCAACAGATGAGTGAGATCATGTGATATTTATCTTTCTCTGCCTGTCTTCACTAAGCATAATGATTTCCATCTCCATCCATGTTGCTGCAAATGGTAGGAGCTACTTCTTTTTTACCGCAGCTTAATATTACATTGTGTAGATGTACCACAGTTTTTTAATCCAGTCATCTGCTGATGGGCATTTAGGCTGTTTCCAAATCTTAGCTATGGTGAACTATGCTGCTATGAACATAAGGGTGCATATGTCGTTTCAGATCATACAACATAACCAAGTAGGATTTAACCCAGGGATACAAGGATGGTACAATATCCACAAATCAATAAACATGATACATCACATAAAAAATGAGAGATAAAAATAACATAGACATATCAATTGATGCAGAAAATTCATTTGACAAAATACAACACCTTTTCTTGATAAAAACATTCAGCAAAGTGGGAATGGAAGAATTATACCTTAACATCATAAAAGCCATGTATGAGAAACTCATGCTAATATCATACTCAATGGGCAAAAACTAAAACCTTTTCCCCTAAGAACAGGAACAAGACAGGGATGCCCACTCTCACCACTCCTGTTCAACATAGTACTGGAAGTATTAGTCATTGCAATTAGACAAGAAGAAGAAATAAAAGGAATCCAAATTGGGAAAGAAGAAGTAAAGCTGTCCTTATTTTCAGATGACATGATACTGTACATAAAAAACCCAAAGGACTCCATCCAAAAACTAATGGACTTAATAAATGAATTTGGCAATGTAGCAGGATACAAAATTAATGCCAAGAAACCTATGGCATTTCTATACACTAATAGTGAACTTACAGAAAGAGAGACTAAAAAAGCTATCCCATTTACCAACACAAGAACAATAACAAAAAAAATAAGATACATAGCCGAGACCAGTTTGGCTCAGTGGATAGAGCGTGGGCTTGAGGACTGAAAGGCCCCAGGTACGATTCCAGTCAGGGGCATGTACCTTGCTTGCGGGCACATCTCCACTGTGGGGCGTGCAGGAGGCAGCTGATCGATGTCTCTCTCTCATCGATGTTTCTGACTTTCTATCTCTCTCCCTTCCTCTCTGTAAAAAATCCATAAAAATATATTAAAAAAAGAATAAGATACATAGGTATAAACCTAACTAAGGAGGTAAAAGACCTAAACGCAGAAAACTACAGGTCACTGAAAAAATAGATAGAGGAAGATGTTTACAGATGGAAGAGTATACCATGCTCATGGATTGGGAGAATCGACATCATTAAAATGTCCATACTTCCCAAAGCCATTTATAGATTCAATGCACTACCCATTAAAATAAAAATGATGTATTTCACAGACCAGAAAAACTCTCCAAAGATTTATCTGGAACAAAAAAAGACCGTGAATAGCCACAGCAATCCTGAGAAAGAAGACTAAAGTAGGTGGGATCTCAATACCAGATTTCAAGCTTTATTACAAAGCAATTGTTCTCAAAACAGCCTGGTACTGGCACAAGAACAAACATATAGACCAATGGAATAGAATAAAGAATCAAGATATCCATCCAAACCACTATGCTCAATTAATATTTGACAAAGGAGGCATGAACATACAATGGAGTCAAGACAGCCTCTTCAAAATATGGTGTTGAGAAAATTGCACAGATTCATGAAAAAAATTGAATCTAGACCACCAACTTACACCATACACAAAAATAAACTCCAAATGGATACAGGACTAAAACATAAGATAGGAAACCATAAAAATACTAGAGGAATCCACAGGCAGCAGAATCTCAGACATATGCTGAAAGAACTTCTTCACTGATCCTGCTCCAAGGGCAATGGATGCTAAAGAGAAAATGAACAAATGGACTACATCAAAATAAAAAAAAAACTTTTGCACAACAAAACAATAAGAAAGCCCACTGTATTGGAGAACATATTTGCAAATGTTATCACTGATAAAGGTTTAATTTCCAACATCTACATACAACTTATAAAATTTATAAAAAGAAGATAAATGATCCAATAAAAAAATGGCAATGGACTTAAATAGAACCTATTCAAGGGACGACAGAAGGAAGGCCAAAAGACACATGAAAACATGCTCAAAGTCTCTAATTATCTGAGAGATGCAAATCAAAACTACAATGTGGTACTATCGCACAACTGTCAGAATCTCAAACATCAACAAATCAACAAATGACAAGTGTTGAAGAGGATGCGGAGAAAATGGAACCCTCGTGCACTGCTGGTTGGAATGTGGACTGGTGCAGCCAATGTGGAGAACAGTATAGATTTCCCTTAAAAAACTAAAAAGGGAACTCCCATTTGACTCAGCAATCCCACTCTTAGGAATATATCCTAAGAAACTAGAAACACCAATCAGAAAGGATTTATGTTCATAGCAGCACAATTCACAATAGCTACAATTTGGAAGCAGAGTAGGTGCCTCTCATCACATGAGTGGATCAGAAAACTATGGTACATCTACACAATGGAATTCTATGCTGCAATAAAAAAGAAGGAATTCTTACCATTTGCAGCAACCTGGATGGAACTGGAGAGCATTATGTTACGTGAAATATGCCAGTCCATGAAGGAGAAACACCACATGATCTCACTCATTTGTGGATAATAAAGAACATTATAAACTGATGAACAAAATGATAGATATAGAGGCAGTAAAGCATCAAACAGACTGTCAAATTACAGCAGGTAGGTTAGGGAGAGGTGGGGTAGATAAGAGATCAACCAAAGGTCTTGTATGCACGCATATACGCATAACCAATGAACACAAGACACTGTGGTGGGGGGTGTTAGGGTATGCCTGGGAGGGGGGAGGGCAGAGGAAAGATATGTATACATGTAATACATTAATAAATTTTTTTAAAAAAGAAATCCATGCAATTTCTATACACCAATAGTGAACTTACAGAAAGAGAAACTAAGAAAGCAATCTCATTTACCATCACACCAAAAAAATTAAGATACCTAGGAATAAACTTAACTTAGGAGGTAAAAGAGCTATACGTGGAAAACTACAGGACATTGAAAAGAGATAGAGGAAGGCTTAAACAGAATGAAGAGCATACCATGTTCATGGATTGGGAGAATCTACATCATTAAAATGTCCATACTACCCAAAGCAATCTATAGATTCAATGCACTCCCTATTAAAATACCAACGGCATATTTCACAGACCTAGAACTAACTCTCCAAAAATTCATCTGTAATATAAAAAAGACCCCTTGCCAAAACCGGTTTGGCTCAATGGATAGAGCGTCGGCCTGTGGACTGAAAGGTCCCAGGTTCGATTCTGGTCAAGGGCATGTACCTTGGTTGGGGGCACATCCCCAGTAGAGGGCATGCAGGAAGCGGCTGATTGATGTCTTTCTCTCATTGATGTTTCTTGCTCTCTGTCCCTCTTCCTTCCATTCTGTAAAATATCAATAAAATATATATTTTTTAAAAGAAGACCCCAAATAGCCGCAGCAATCCTGAGAAAGAACAAAGTTGGTGGGATCATAATACCAGATTTCAAGCTGTATTACAATGCCACTGTTCTCAAAACAGCCTTGTACTGACACAAGGACAGACATATTGACCAATGGAATAGAAAAGAGAACTCAGAAATCGACCCAAACCACTATGCTCAATTTATATTTGACAAAAGAGGCATGAACCTTCATTGGAGTCAAGATAGTCTCTGCAATAAATGGCATTGGGATAATTGGACAGATATATGCCAAAAAAATGAAAGTAGACCACCAACTTACACCATACACAAATATAAACTCAAAATGGATATAGGACTTAAATATAATATAAAGAACCATAAAAATACTAGAGGAAATCCACAGGTAAAGAAATCTCAGCCATATGCAAAGCAATTTCTTTACAGATACTGTTCCTAGGGTAATGGAAACTATAGAAAAAACAAATAGGACTACATCAAAATAAAACGCTTTTGCATAGCAAAAGAATCCATCAACAAAACAAGAAAACCCACTATTGGGGGAATATATTTGCCAATGTTATCAGTAAAAAAGTTTTAATCTCCAGTATTTACAGGGAATTCATACAACTTAATAAAAGAAAGATAAATGATCCAATAAAAAATATGGGCAATGGACCTAAATATATCCTTTTTGAAAGACGACAGAAGGAAGGCCAAGAGACATATGAAAACATGGTAAAAATCACTAATTATCTGAGAGATGCAAATCAAAAAGACAATGAGGTACTATATCACACCTGTCAGAATGGCAATCATCAACAAATCAACAAAGGACAAGTGCTGGCTAAGATGCAGAGAAAAGGGAACCTTTATGCACTGCTGGTGGAAATGCAGACTGGTACAGCCACTGTGGAGAACAGTATGGAGTTTCTTCAAAAACTAAAAATGGAACTCCCATTTGACCCAGTAATCCCACTTCTAGGAATATATTCCACGAAACTAGAAACACCAATCAGAAAGGATATATGTACCCCTATGTTTATAGCAGCACAATTCACCATAGCTAAGATTTGGAAACAGCCTAAATACGCATCAGCAGATGTGTAGATTAGACAACTATGCTACATCTACACAATGGAATACTATGCTGCTATAAAAAAGAAGGATTTCTTACCATTTGCAGCAACATGGATGGAACTGGCATGCATTATGCTAAGAAAAATAAGCCAGGCAATGAAAGAAAAATACAACATGATATCACTCATTTATGGAAAATAAAGAACATTATAACCTGATGAACAAAAAGATAGATACAGAAGCAATAAAGCATTGAACAGACTGTCAAATTACACAGGAAAGTTTGGGAAGTTCTGAGGAGGTAGGGAAAGAAATCGACCAAAGGACTTGTATGTATGTATGTATATAAGCACTACCAATGGGCACAAGACACTGGGGATGGGGTGGGGATGAGGGCATGCGACAGGTGGTAGGGGAGGCTGGGGTAATGTTAATCGTAAACAAAGGAGATATATGTATTACTATGTGTAATACTTAAAACAATAAAATGAAATTTAAAAAAGAAGTATCGAATTGTAGGGCAAGTTTTATAATGGTTCTGATTCCTTCAGTCTTGGAAATTTGCTAAAGATTGAATCTTTACTGGTGTGTCAGAGGAAATTAAATTTACAGGGGTCATAGGAATTGGAAATAATTGCATATATTCTAATCAGACTCTTCCTGAAGTTCCCCTTTTTAAATTTGAATTTCAGATAAGCAACTAATAATTTTTAACTATATTTTTATTAGTGACACTATTGCCTATATCCCCAAACCCCCATTCTTTGCCCACCGTCTCCCAGCTCTTTTCCCCTCTTCCCTGTGGTCATCAATTCACTGTTGTCTGTATCTATGGATTTTGCCTTTTTAAAAAGCATGGTCTTGTTTCATTAAGACAATGGCATATATACTGGTTAACTGACTTTTACTTATAAATTGCACAATATATTAAAGCAAATTTGAAAAGGAAAGGAAAATTCAAGCACTTATTACTTACCTAATATAATTCCTATCTCTTAAAATGTTGGCTTATAATTACCCACCTACAGGCTGTCTCAAGCTCTTTTCAAATTCCCTGATCCCGTGTTATCCCCCCCTTTTTTTTTCTCAGCTACTATTTTGAATGTAGGTATTAATTTTTACATTTATTTATTTATACTCCAACATTGTTCTTAAAATGAGTTAATTCAGGACAGGTATTAATTATCTATTTAAATCTTTTACAGTTACCTTGAATATAAAGGACCTGGATAGAACAGTATTTTCTTAACCTACATAGCTTTTTTCCTCTCTGAGACTCCAATCTTCTAAGACATGCATGTTACTTATTCCTGAAGCATCCATGAACCACCTTTGAGAGTATACAAGCCTTTCATTTTTCCACTTTTGTCTTCTTCTCCCCCAATTTTCATCACATATATAATTCACTCATTCAAAACTATTTCCTTTGGATATAATCTGTTGTGGTTTTTTTTTAAAGGTACTATGCACAAGAATTTCAAGGTGCTATCCACAAAGAATTTCAAACAATGTACCTAAAAACACTTGAAGGCTGTTCATTACCACGATTTTCACATAACCTTGCATTTTTACTTTTATGTACAGGGACTCACTGAACATTGAACCTGTGTTTGTGTATATTTCTTCTAAGGCTGATGCTGCTCACCCAAAATAGACCAGCAAGCATAAAATGAAATTTATTACAGTTAATCACAAGGATGGTCAAATATGCCTTATCCACTACAGCATGGTTGAATTGTTTGCATCATTTAGACACAGTGTTAATGTTAAGAGTATGCAGGAGATTACTAACAATATGTTTGCATGCTATTTTACAATTCATAAGCCCTTTCACAAACTTGGACCACATTTAAGCAATGAAAGATTAAGGCCCCAAGATCTAAATTGATTTGTCAAAGATAAAAAAGCTGGTAAGTATCAGAATATATAATTTTCACCTGGTATTTGATACTCTGTTAATGCAGAGATTAGATAAATACACAGACTGAAGTCCATGAGAACACTGTAACCAAGGCTCAGCATAATGCCATTATAAATTTTCAATAAGTATTAATTGAATGGGTCTAAACTCATTTTGAGAATACTTAGTGTAATAAAATAGAGTCCGTGAAATTTTTAATTCTCTCTCAGGACTAGCCTCATTCTTAAGATAGTTCTTTCTGCATCAAATTGCCATGGGTCACATGATTTAAAAAATGGGCCCTGTCACCCTAGTCTAGTCAAAAGTGATTAGTTCCAAGGTAATGAGCAATTAACTAACTATGGCTTGGACCTACAGAACATCAAATATCTATAGTTTATTTGCAAGTACCCAGTAAGAATGACCTAAATTGGATGATAATTGAAATTATAAATGTTTGTAGGTATAGGATTCAGTACACATAGAAATTCTTTACTAAAGGCTCAGACTTCAAATAGTCCTAATGCACAGCCCAGTTATGTAAATGCTGTCATTGAGAATAAGTATACTCTTGGACAAAGAGCACCTGTCTACATCCTGACACTCATGCATCATGCCCATAAACCCTTAATAATAAAGATAAAATGAGTATATTTTGAATGTTTACTCTTAATGAGCCAGAATAAAATACCTTGGTTTATAGTTCTCCTCCTATTAAATTTTTTTATTAATTTTTATACATATCTCCCCATTGCACCCCCTCCCTCCCAGGCATACCCCAACCCCCCCAGTGTCTATGTTCATTGGTTATGATTATATGCATAGATACAAGTCCTTTGATTGATCTCTTATCTACCTCACCTAAATTTAATCTTCCTGCTGTAATTTCACAGTCTGTTTGAAGCTTTACTGTCTCTGTATCTATCCTTTAGTCCATCAGTTTATAATGTTCTTTATTATCCCACGAGTGCGATCATGTGATGCTTCTCCTTCATTGACTGGCTTATTTCGCTAAGCATAAGGCTCTCCAGTTCCAACCAGGTTGCTGCAAATTGTAAGAATTCCTTCTTTTTAATGGCAGCATAGAATTCCATTGTGTAGATGTACCACAGTTT
Organism: Lasiurus cinereus; assembly: GCA_011751065.1. Taxonomy (NCBI): domain Eukaryota; kingdom Metazoa; phylum Chordata; class Mammalia; order Chiroptera; family Vespertilionidae; genus Lasiurus; species Lasiurus cinereus. The sequence goes on along the minus strand of JAAGEH010000015.1, from coordinate 34,407,789 downwards.
TCTGATCCACTCATCTGCTGACGGGCACCTAGGCTGTTTCCAAATTGTGGCTATTGTAAATTGTGGTGCTATGAACATAGGGGTGCATAAATCCTTTCTGATTGGTGTTTGTAATTTCTTAGGATAAATTCCTAAGAGTGGTATTACAGGGTCAAATGGGAGATCCATTTTTAGTTTTTTGAGGAAACTCCATACTGTTCTCCACAGTGGCTGCACCAGTCTGCATTCCCACCAACAGTGCACAAGGGTTCCTTTTTCTCCGCATCCTCGCCAACACTTGTCGTTTGTTGATTTGTTGATGATTGCCATTCTGACAGGTGTAAGATGATATCGCATTGTCGTTTTGATTTGCATCTCTCGGATGATTAATGACTTTGAACATGTTTTCATGTGTCTCTTGGCTTTCCTTCTGTCGTCTTTTGAAAAGGTTCTATTTAGTTCCGTTGCCCATTTTTTTACTGGATCCTTCATTTTCCTTTTATTAAGTTGTATAAGTTGGTTGTAGATTTTGGAGATTAAACCTTTATCAGTGATAGCATTTGCAAATATGTTCTCCCATGCATTGATCTTTCTTGTTGTTTTGTTGATGGTTTCTTTTGCTGTGCAAAAGCTTTTTATTTTGATGTAGTCCCATTTGTTTATTTTTTCTTTAGCTTCCATTGCCTTTGGACCAGTATCAGTGAAGAAGTTCTTTTGGCATATATCTGAGATTGTGCTGCCTGTGGATTCCTCTAGTATTTTTATGGTTTCCCTTCTAATGTTTAAGTCCGCTATCCATTTTGAGTTTATTTTTGTATTTGGTGTAAGTTGGTGGTCCAGTTTCAATTTTTTGCATGTATCTGTCCAATTTTCCCAACACCATTTATTGAAGAGGCTATCTTGGTTCCATTGAATGTTCATGCCTCCTTTGTCAAATATTAATTGAGCATAGTGGTTTGGGTGGATATCTGGGTTCTCTATTCTATTCCATTGATCTATATGTCTGTTCTTGTACCAGTACCAGGCTGTTTAGAGAAGAGTTGCTTTGTAGTATAGCTTGAAGTCTGGTATTGAGATCTCACCTACTTTATTCTTTTTTCTCAGAATTGCTGTAGCTATCCGTGGTCTTTTTTTGTTCCAGATGAATCTATGAAGAATTCTTTGTAGGTCTGTGAAATATGTCGTTGTTATTTTAATGGGTAGTGCGTTGAATATGTAGATTGCTTTGGGTAGTATGGACATTTTAATGATGTTGATTCTCCCAATCTTTGAGCATGGTATGCTCTTCCATCTGTTAACATCTTCCTGTATCTCTTTTTTCAGTGTCCTGTAGTTTTCTGCATAAAGGTCTTTTACCTCTTTAGTTAGGTTTATTCCTAGGTATCTTAATTTTTTTGGTGCGATGGTAAATGGGATTGCTTTTTTAGTTTCTCTTTCTATAATTTCACTGTTAGTGTATAGAAATGCCACAGACTTCTTAGCATTAATTTTGTATCCTGCTACATTGCCAAATTCATTAATTAAGTCAATTAGTTTTGGAATGGAATCCTTTGGGTTTTTTATGTACAATATCATGTCATCTGCAAATAAGGACAGCTTTACTTCTTCTTTTCCAATTTGGATGCCTTTTATTTCTTCTTGTTGTCTAATTGCAATGGCTAATACTTCCAGTACTATGTCGAACAGGAGAGGTGAGAGTGGCCATCCCTGTCTTGTTCCTGTTCTTAGGGGAAATGGTTTTAGTTTTTGCCCATTGAGTATGATGTTAGCTGTGGGTTTATCATATAGGGCTTTTATGATGTTGAGGTATGATCCTTCTATTCCCACTTTGCTGAGAGTTTTTATCAAGAAAGGATGTTGTATTTTGTCAAATGCTTTTTCTGCATCAGTTGATATGACTATGTGATTTTTATCCCTCAATTTGTTTATGTGATTTATCACATTTATTGATTTGCGGATATTGAACCATCCCTGCATTCCTGGGATGAATCCTGCTTGGTCATGGTGTATGATCTTTCAGATGTACTGCTGGAACCGGTTTGCTAGAATTTTGTTGAGGATTTTGGCATCTATGTTCATGAGAGATATTGGCCTATAATTCTCTTTCATTGTGTTGTCTTTATCTGGTTTTGGTATTAGGGTGATGCTGGCTTCATAGAAGGTGTTTGGTAGTATTCCTTCTTCTTGAATGTTTTTGAATAGTCTGAGGAGGATAGGTTTTATTTCTTCCTTGAATGTTTGGTAAAACTCTCCTGTGTAGCCATCTGGACTTGGGCTTTTATTTGCTGGAAGCTTTTTGATTACTGCTCCAATTTCTTCCATAGTTATTGGACTATTGAGTTGTTTGGCTTCCTCCTCATTGAGTTTTGGGAGGTTATATTTTTCTAGGAAAGTGTCCATTTCTTGCAGGTTGTCCAATTTGTTGGAATAGAGTTGTTCATACTATTTTTTAACAATTCTTTGTATTTCCACAGGGTCTGTTGTTATTTCTCCTCTTTCATTTCTGATTTTGTTTATTTGGGTGTTCTATCTTTGCTTCTTGGTGAGCCTGGCTAGGGGTCCATCAATCTTGTTTATCCTTTCAAAGAACCAGCTCTTTGTTTTGTTGATCTTTTGAATTGTTTCTTTGGTCTCCAAGTTGTTTATCTCCGCTCTGATCTTCACTATTTCCTTCCTTCTCAGTACACTGGGCTTTTCTTGTTGCTCACGTTCTAGCTCTTTGAGTTGTAGGTTTAGGTGATTTATTACCATTATTTCCTGTTTTTGCAGTAGGCTTGTAGGGCTCTGAACTTCCCTCTCAAGACTGCTTTCACTGTGTCCCATAAATTTTGTATTGTTGTGTTGTCATTGTCATTTGTTGCCATGATGTTTTTTATTTCTTCCTTAATCTCTCTGGTTACCCAGTCGTTGTTTAAAAGCATGTTGTTTAGTCTCCATGTGTTTGATTTCTTTCTATTGTTTTTATTATAGTTGATTTCCAGTTTTATGCCACTGTGGTCTGAGAAAATGCTTGATATGATTTCTATCTTCTTGAATTTGAAGAGACTTTTCTTATGACCCAACATATGATCTATCTTTGAAAATGACCCATGTGCACTGGAGAAGAATGTATATTCTGTGGCTTTGGGGTGAAATGTTCTGAAGATGTCAATTAATTCCATCTGGTCTAGTAAGTCATTTAGGATTGATGTTTCTTTCCTGATTTTTTGTTCAGAGGATTTGTCCAGTGGTGAGAGTGGGTTAATAAAGTCTCCTACTATGATTGTATTGCTATCAATCTCTCCCGTAATATCCTCCAAGAGTTTTTTTATGTATTTAGGTGCTCCTATATTGGGTGCATATATGTTTACCAGAGTTATTTCTTCTTGTTGGATTGTTCCCTTTAGTATTATGAAGTGGCCTTCTTTATCTCTTGTTATGTCTTTCACTTTGAGATCTAATTTGTCAGATATAAGAATTGCAACCCAAGCTTTTTTTTTCCATTTCCATTTGCCTGAAATACCATGTTCCATCCCTTCACCCTCAATCTGTGTGCGTCTCTTTTCCTAAGGTGGGTTTCTTGCAGACAGCAGATATATGGATCATGTTTTCTTATCCAATCGGTTACCCTTTGTCTTTTGATTGGAGCATTTAATCCGTTTACATTTAAAGTTATTATTGATAAGTCCTTATCTGTTGCCATTTTTAGTCCTTAACCCCTAGTTCCTTCTTCGCTTCCTCTTTCTTTTTATTACAGCAGACCTTTTAACATTTCTTGCATTGCTGGTTTGGTGGTAATATAATCCCTTAGTCATTTTTTGTCTGTGAATCTTTTGATTTCACCTTCAATTTTGATTGAGAGTCTTGCAGGGTACAGTATTCTTGGATTCAGACCCTTCCCTTGCATGACTTTGTATATTTCATTCCATTCTCTTCTGGCCTGACGAGTTTCTGTTGAGAAGTCAGTAGCTAGTCTTATGGGGGTTCCTTTGTAGGTAACTTTCTGTTTCTCTCTGGCCGCTTTTAAGATTCTTACTTTGTCATTGGTGTTTGCCAATTTAATTATAATGTGCCTTCTTGTCAGTTTGTTGGGGATCATTTTGCTTGGGACTCTGTGAGCTTCTTGAATTTGTTTGGGTTTTTTCTTTTCTATATTGGGGAAATTTTCTGTCATTATTTCTTCAAACACGTTCTCTAATCCTTGTTCTGTTTCCACTCTTTCTGGAACCCCAATTATGCGGATGTTATTTTGTTTCATGTTATCCCAAAGTTCCCTTAGACTCTCCTCTTGCTTTTTAACTTTTTTTTCTAGAAGCTGCTGTACTTGGGTATTTTTTCCTACCTTGTCTTCTAGCTCACTGATGCGGTCCTCTGCTTCTTCTAGTCTACTTTTGATGCTTTCTATTGAGTTCTTTATAGCAGTGATGTCATTATTCATTTCTTCTTGTTTATTCTGCAGCTCCTCTAGTTTCTTCTGCATTTCTTCTTGTTTATTCTGCACCTCCTCTAGTTTCTTCTGCATTTCTTCTTCATGCTTCTTCACCTCCTCTAGGTTCTTATGCATTATCTCTTGGCTCTTACTCATATTGTCAAATTTGTCTTCCATTTTTTCAACCACATTATGATAATTTCTCTGAATTCTTTCTCTGGTAGGCTTATTTGTGGTTCTATTTCGTTTACTTCCTTTTCTGGTGAAACCTGCCTTTCTGTCTTTTGTGGGCTGTTTCTTTTTCTGCCCATGGTCTTTCTTCTCTGGGTGTCTGGTTATGTAGTGCTCTCTCTTACGTTGATTGAAAGGCACAAACTACAACATGACCAGGTACAGCACACAAGGCACTGAGTAGAAATGTATTCAAGATGTTAATAATCACAAATAAGGTGACCACCAATGAAGGACAAATTAGGGGTAAATAGAGAAAGAAGAAGAGGAAAATGAGGAATAAAGAAAAGAAAGAAGTGCCAAAATCAAATTGGGAGAGTGAGAAAAAAAAGATAAATAAATGAACAATAAAATAAAATATAATAAGAAAATAAAAAGGAGAAAAAGAAGAAGGAAAGAGGAAGAGAAAAAAGTCAGAGAGAAAAGAAAGTGTATAAGAGAGAAAAGAGGAACAAAATATAGATGTCAGGAGACAACTTCAATAGAACAGTCACTAATCCCAATAAAGGCCAGCAACCAGTACCTAGAGATTGATACAAATTGCAAATAACAACTGGTATCGAGGGAGATGAGGGAAAAGAGAGGTAGAAAACAAAGCAAGCAAAAAGCAAAATAAAACAAGTAGAATAAACTAAAACAATCTCTCAAAAAATTTTCAAAAAATCGATATAATCACTTTTCAGGCAAATAGCAACAAAAGGACATAGAGAAAAAACAACTTTTTGGCTAGTGAAGACAAGAGGAGAGAGGTTTGTGTGGACTTGTAGTAGGGGATTTGAAATTAGATATATAAATGGGGTGAAGTTTTAACCAGGTAAAGAGAAAAATAGGGAGAATCTAAAGTGGGAAAAGGGAAAGAGAAACAAGACAGCAAAATGGGGAAAGTTAGGAGGAAAGTGTTGGCATAAAGGTGGAGTTGAGTTGGAGTAAAATTTTGCTACAGGGAAGATGAAAATAGAACGTAGAACTCTAATCCCGAAATAAAATAAAGAGAAAACAAAATGACACTTTTTTTTTTCCCAAAAACGGTAAAGTACTAGTAGTAATTAATAATACTAGTTTAAAACAAAAATGTAATAATTCTAAAGGTAAAATCAATTGAGGCAGAAAGAAAAAAATATTCTTTTAATTAAAATATGTGAAAATGAAAAATAAAGAATTAAAAATTAAGAAAAAGAAAAAAGGAAAAAAAAAAAGAAGAAAAATAGAATGGTCCTTCACTTCCACTATTATTCTGCTTGGCACTCCTGTTTCCCAGTAGGGGAGGCATTGCAGTTCCCTGTGTTCCCCTGTTGGTGTTTTAATCTCTTTATTCTCTTGTGGTTATGCGAGAGTCAATTTGTGTGTCATCCATTGGGTGGCAGTGTTTCAGAATTGATCTCTGAGTCAAAGCACAGGACCTCTCTAGGCTGTGCTCAGATCCTGCTACTCTGTGGTTCCCAAAACCAGTTTGTGGGGGTTTTGCAGCCTGGACACTGCAATAACTCCTAGGTTGTCCCTCTGCCCCAGAGAAAAAGAAAAAAAAAAAAGAGTCGTTTTCCGGAGCTCTCCTCTATCAACAGCTCAGAGGGTTTGCCTTCACACTCAGGGATCATGCCCTGACCACCTCCTCGGACCTCTCCAGAGGCAGCTTTCCCGAAGCCCAGCTCCCACAGTGTGCCTGTCTCTGCCCTGCGGGGGTAGGAGACTGCACCCTGGCCCAGGCGAAATCTGACCCTTCCGCGCGCGCGTGCGCAGTGTGGATCTCTGAATCCTCAGTCTGTGTGTCTGTGCTGCCTGGGAAGCCTCGCTCTGGGTCCTGGCTGCTCTGTGGGTGCCTCCATCAGCCGCAGCTTTCAGACCTCGGCAGACATCCACCTCCCCCTTAAGTCAGGCGCAATCTGACCTTTCCGTGTGCTCTGTGGATCTCTGATTCCGCCAAGTGTCTGCGCCGATTGGAGAGCAGAGTTCTGGGTCCCCGGGTTTCTGGCTGCTCGATGGGTGCCCAGCCAAAGGCTTCAGAGCGCCGCAGATATCCACCTCCCACTGCAAGATGGCTCGGGCTCCGCGTTCGCGCTGGTGGCTCCGGCGGACAAAAACCCCGTGGCAGTGGGGCTGTCTGGCTGGGAGAGCCCCCTCCAGCAGTTCCCCGCCTTCCCCTGGAGGACAACTGACTCCTAGCTTGCCAACAAACACTCCCAATGCAACTCTCAGCCGCTCTCTCTCCCTCTGCCCAGCGACAAAGCTCCAGACGCGTCCGTCTACTCCGCCGCCATTTTCTCCTCCCCCCTATTAAATTTTTAAAAGTCATTGGAATCACATAACTAATACCACAGTGAAGACTATACCTATAGCCATTAATTGGTCCTATCAGGAAGGGAAAACTTTTTCTCTACCCTCTTTTGTTCAGTGATTGGAGGCCTGTAAATTAATATGACAAAAGATGGATTAGAAAGGGGGAAAAAACAGATTTAATTATGTATGTATGTATGTTGAGTTCACAAAGAAATGTAACTCGAAGAGGCAGTTAGAATTTGGAGATTATATACCATATTTTAATAGGGGAAGAGGAGGGGCAGAGTAGCACTTCTGTGAAAACAAATGTCTTTTAGGAAAAATAAATGGGCCCTTAGGAGAATGGATGGGTGATATGATAATCTTATAATATTGTCTATTTAGGAGATTTTTTATCCAGGTACTGACTCGTGGTGACTTCTCATCTTTAGTGATAAGAGTCAATCTTCCATTGTGAAATTCCCAGAGAAGTGACTTATGAGAGTTAAATTTTGGGGGGGAGGCTTTGCTTTAGGCAGATAAATGGAGTTAAGAAAACATTTCTTCCTGCAGCTATGGACTCTCAAATGTGTTCAGCTCAAAAGTATGCTTTTGGAGGAGCAGAAAATGTTGGCGGAGTAGACAGATGCGTCTGGAGCTTTGGCGCTGGGCAGAGGGAGAGAGAGCGGCTGAGAGTCGCACTGGGAGTGTCTGTTGGCAAGTTAAGAGTCAGTTATCCTCCAGGGGAAGGCGGGGAACTGCTGGAGGGGGCTCTCCCGGCGAGGCAGCCCCACTGCCAAGGGGATTTTCTCTGCCAGAGCCACCAGCACGAACGCGGAGACCCAGCCATCTTGCAGAGGGAGGTGGATGTCTGCGGCGGTCTGAAGCCTTCGGCTGGGGCACCCATCGAGCAGCCAGGGACCCGGGGACCCAGAACTCCGCTCTCCAGTTGTCACAGACACGCGGCAGAATCAGAGATCCACAGAGCACACGGAAAGGTCAGATTTCGCCTGGGATAAGAGGGAGGTTGATGTCTGCAGAGGTCTGAAAGCTGGGGCTGATGGAGGCACCCACCAAACAGCCGGGGACCCAGAACATGGCTCCCCAAAGAACGTGGGCGGTGGGTTCAGAGATCCACAGGGCACACGGAAAGGTCAGATTTCACCTGTGATAGGGTGAGGTCTCCTACCCCCGCAGAACAGAGACACGCACACTGTGGGAACCGGGCTTCGGGAAAGCTGCCTCTGGAGAGGTCCGCAGAGGTGGGGCAGGGCATGATCCCTAAGTGTGGAGGCAAACTCTCCCAGCTGTTGACAGAGGGGAGCTCTGGAAAATGACTCCTTTTCTTTTTTTTGGGGTAGAGGGACAGCCTGGGAGTAATTACAGTGTTCCGGCTGCAAAACCCCACAAACTGGCTTTGAGAACCACAGAGTAGCAGGATCTGAGCACATCCTAGAGAGGTCCTGTGCTTTGTCTCAGAGATCAATTCCAAAACACTGCCACCAAGTGGATGACACACAAATTGACTCTCGCATAACCACAAAAGAATAAAGAGATAAAATACCAACAGGGGAACACAGGGAAATCCAATACCTTCCTACTGGGAAACAGGAGTGCCAAGCAGAATCATAGTGGAAGTGAATGACCATTCAATTTTTTTTTCTTTTTTCTTTTTTCTTTATTTTTCTTTATTTTTATTTTTCATTTTTACATATTTTAATTAAAAGACTTTTTTTCTTTCCACATCAATTGATTTTACCTTTTTAATTATTACATTTTTGTTTTAAACTAGTATTATTAATTACTACTAGTACTTTACCTTTTTAGAAAAAAACAAGTGTCATTTTGTTTTCTCTTTATTTTATTTTGGGATTAGAGTTCTACATTCTATTTTCATCTTTCCTTTAGCATAATTTTACTCGAACTCAACTCTACCTTTATGACAACACTTTCCTCCTAACTTTCCCCATTTTGTTGTCTTGTTTCTCTTTCCCTTTTCCAACTTTAGAATCCCCCTATTCTTTCTCTTTACCTGGTTAAAATTTCACCCCATTTATATATCTAATTTCAAATCTCCTACTCCAAGTCCATACAGACCTCTCTCTTCTTGTCCTCACTACTACCCAAAGCAATCTACAGATTCAATGCACTGCCCATTAAAATACCAACGACATATTTCACAGACCTAGAAAGAATTCTTCATAGATTCATCTGGAACAAAAAAAAAAAAGACCACGAATAGGTACAGCAATTCTGAGAAAGAAGAATAAAGTAAGTGGGATCTCAATACCAGACTTCAAGCTATACTACAAAGCAACTGTTCTCAAAACAGCCTGGTACTGGAACAAGAACAGACATATAGACCAATGGAATAGAGTAGAGAACCCAGATATCCACCCAAACCACTATGCTCAACTAATATTTGACAAAGGAGGCATGAACATTCAATGGAGCCAAGATAGCTTCTTCAATAAATGGTGTTGGGAAAATTGGACAGATACATGCAAAAAAATGAAACTTGACCACCAACTTACACCAAATACAAAAATAAACTCAAAATGGATAGCGGACTTAAACATTAGAAGGGAAACCATAAAAATACTAGAGGAATCCACAGGCAGCACAATCTTAGATATATGCCGAAAGAACTTCTTCACTGATACTGCTCCAAAGGCAATGGAAGCTAAAGAAAAAATAAACAAATGGGACTACATCAAAATTAAAGGCTTTTGCACAGCAAAAGAAACCATCAACAAAACAACAAGAAAGATCAATGCATGGGAGAACATATTTGCAAATGCTATCACTGATAAAGGTTTAATCTCCAAAATCTACAGCCAACTTATACAACTTAATAAACCGAAGATAAATGATCCAATAAAAAAATGGGCAATGGACCTAAATAGATCCTTTTCGAAAGACGACAGAAGGAAAGCCAAGAGACACATGAAAACATGTTCCAAGTCATTAACCATCTGAGAGATGCAAATCAAAAAGACAATGCGATACCATCTTACACCTGTCAGAATGGCAATCATCAACAAATCAGCAAATGACAAGTGTTGGCGACGATGCGGAGAAAAAGGTACCCTTGTGCACTGTTGGTGGGAATGCAGACTGGTGCAGCCACTGTGGAGAACAGTGTGGAGTTTCCTCAAAAAACTAAAAATGGATCTCCCATTTGACCCTGTAATCCCACTCATAGGAATTTATCCTAAGAAATTACAAACATCAATCAGAAAGGATTTATGCACCCTTATGTTCATAGCAGCACAATTTACAATAGCTACAATTTGGAAACAGCCTAGGTGCCCGACAGCAGATGAGTGGATCAGAAAACTGTGGTACATCTACACAATGGAATTCTATGCTGCCATTAAAAAGAAGGAATTCTTACCATTTGCAGCAACCTGGTTGGAACTGGAGAGCCTTATGCTTAGTGAAATAAGCCAGTCAATGAAGGAGAAGCATCACATGATCTCACTCATTTGTGGATAATAAAGAACTTTATAAAATGATGAACAAAAGGATAGATACAGAGACAGTAAAGCTTCAAACAGACTGTGAAATTACAGCAGGAAGATTAAGGTTAGGTGAGGTAGATAAGAGATCAATCAAAGGACTTGCATGCATGCATATAAGCATAACCGATTAACATAGACACTGGGGGGTTGGGGTATGCCTGGGAGGGAGGGGGACAATGCGGTGATATGTATAAAAAAATAAAAATAAAAATATTATTTTGCCACTGTGGCATATTCTAGATCCCTTCAACACATAAGCTTTTGTCTAATGGCACTGCAGACCCCTTGTTAATAATGGGAACTCATAATTTTTTCTTCTCTAATGGACCTTTTTGGAAATCAGTTATGTACTAGGATCCATAAACATTAATTGATAGCTGGTCCAGTATATCTGAAGAGAAAATAACAGCTTTACTGTCTTAAACAAATGAGGGTCTATTTACCTTGTCTTTAAAAGTATCCTGATATTATTTAGAGTTCCCCCAAATTCATGAAATGGTAGCACAACAAGTTTCATTGGAATATAACTGGGTAATTGATTGTAATATGTGTGTATTTTTTGGAGGAAGGAGAAAAGATCATGCTAGACTATTTATTTGACCAACTCCCTATAGGACTTAAATGGAAAAATCAAATCCACCTGTAGTGCACTGATAAGGGAAAGATGTCTGTGTAAAAATATTAGGATTCCTAGAAGTTCTTTCTAATAATAATAATATATATATATATATATATATATATATATTCTATAAGAACATGTGTCTGAATTTACAATAAAAGTAAATAGTGAAATATAGCTTAGTACTTAAAATCTGCTTGATCGAGGAAGCATGGAACAGACTGACAAGTCCCAGAGGGAGGGAAGGCAGGACAAGGTTAACCGATTAACTTGTATGCATGTATGCATAACCCAGGGACACAGACAGTAGTGTGGTAAAGGCCTGTGGTGGGGCAGGAACCAGTTGGAGGGGGGAAAAGGGGGGAAAATGGGAAACATCCATTATACTCTCAATAATAAAAATAAATTTGAAAAAATAAAACATTTTATAGCCCCCTAAAATCTGTTTTAAAAAGAAATTTTTAGCCGAGACCTGTTTGGCTCAGTGGATAGAGCGTCGGCCTGAGGACTGAAAGGTCCTGGGTTCGATTCCGGTTGGGGGCATGTGCCTTGCTTGTGGGCACATCTCCAGTGTGGGGTGTGCAGGAGGCGGCTGATCGATCTCTCTCGTCGATATTTCTGACTTTCTATCCCTTTCCCTTCCTCTCTGTGAAAAATCAATAAAATATATTAAAAAAGAGAAATATTTAGAGTATGTCTATAGTGATAGGAAAAATTAATTAGCAAATTTATTTATGATATGCAGAATGATGACCATCCCCAAGATATCCAAGTCCTAACAATCATAATTTATGGATATGTTACCTTATATAACAAAAGGGACTTTGCAGGGGTGTTTAAGTTAAGGATCTTGAGATGTGGAGATTATCCTGATTATCTGGATGGGTCTAACATAATCACAAGAGTCATTATAAGAGAGAGTGTGTGTTTGGTGGGGGAAGCAGGAAAGTCAGAAAAGGAGGTATGACAACAGAAGCAGAGTTTAAAGTGGTGTGATTGCTAGAAGACAATGAGCCAAGAATACTGGAAGCCTCTAGAAACTGGAAAAGCAATGTTCAGATTTTCCCCTAGATCCTCCAGAATAAACACAGTTTTCCTGACACCTTGATTTGATCCCAGTGATACATGTCCAGAAATGTAAAATAATTGTTTTAAGCTACCAAGTATGCAGCAATTTGTTACAGCAGCAATATGAAACCAATAATGTTTATCATACTGTTTTTACTTTCATTTCCTTAAGTCAGGGGCCTGTTTATTCTTTGAGTGAGTTTGGTCCCTGGCAATATATATAAGGATGTGACATTCAGATATTTTGACAATAAAAAATAACTATTTTTATTCATTAATGCCCTCCATAATACTTCAGTCAAATCATAATTAATTAAAGAAAAAAACCTAGCTTCTTCATTTGATGTGTAACAAAAACATAATTCACTTATGTAATTGCCTTTCTTCCCTATTACACCCAAATGCAGGAATTTGTCAAAACCTTCATAACAACCTCTTAATAATTCACATTCTAATCCCTGTCCAGGAAGCCAATATCCAAAGAGAATATAGCACTACCCTCAGATAACATATGTAGGAATGGTAGGTAGATGAGGACAAAGCCTCTGACCTTTCAGAACAGCATCTGTTTCTGTGTCTGACCTGGTGAGGACCAGATACGGGCTAAATCACAAGGAACAACAAAAGGCTGTAATTATTGGAATCAAGAGTCTTCAGTAGTTGGCAAACTCATTAGTCAACAGAGCAGCAAACCTTGGCTTGCGAGCCACAGTTTGCCGACCACTGATCTAGGCCAACTTTAGAAGGAAAGGCCTTGGTTACCTGGTCTCTGATTAGAAAGATCAGTTTCCATTGAAACTTGCCTCTGCATAATCCTGGCCTGCTTCTTAACCCTGATAATGACCCCATTTCTCATCTAAGGATCTACAATTATTAAATGTCCCTCCACAACTTGTGACTATGTCCAGTAGGTACCCACAACCAGTTTAAACATCACCGGTTCCCACCATTTATTGATTCACTAGAGACCTGGTGCACGAAATTCATGCACAAAAGGGGGTTGTCCTTCAGCCCAGCCTGCTCCCTCTCCAATCTGGGACCCCTTGAGATATGTCCAACTGCCCATTTAGGCCCGATTACAGGCCTAAATGGGCAGGGACATCCTTCTCACAGTCCAGGACTGCTGGCTCCCAAATGCTCACCTGCCTGCCTTTCTGATTGCCCCTAACCACTTCTGCCTGCCAGACTGATCACCTCCTAACCACTCCCCTGCCAGCCTGATTGATGCCTAACTGCTTCATTGCCAACCTGTCTGCCCCTAACTGTCCTACCCTGTGGGCCTGGTCAATCCCAATTGCCCTTCTCTGCATGCCCGGTAACCTTCAACTTCCCTCCTCTGCCAGCCCTAACTGCCCTCCCTTGCAGGCTTGATCACCCCCAACTGCCCTCCCCTGCTGGCCTGATCGCCCCCAACTGCCCTCTCTTGCAGGCCTGGTCCCTGCCAACTTCCCTCCACTGCTAGTCATCTTGTGGTGGCCATCTTGTGTCCACATGGGGGCAAGATCTTGTGACTACATGGAGGCACTCACCTTGTGTGTTGGAGTGATGGTCAATATGCATCTTACTCTTTTATTAGATAGGATAGAGGCCTGTTGCATGGGTGGGGGCCAGCTGGTTTTCCCTGAAGGGTATACTGGATCAGGGTGGGTGTTGCCTTGGGGTATGGGGTGGTCTGGGCGAGGGGCCTGTGGTGGTTTGCAGGCTGGCAACACCCCCCCCCCCAACCACCCAAGTGGAGGCCCTGGTATCAGAGATCCATTTATTTTCTACAATTGAAACTTTGCAGCCTGGAGGGGAGCTAAGCCTTCTGCTCCAACAGCCATTGAAACTTTGTTGCTTTAACCTCCCAGTGTCAGGGTGTGCAGAAAGCTTGGCTTCTTCCATCGCCAGGGGCAACCCAAGCCTCTCTCCTGCACTCTCTGTCGCCATAGCCATCTTGGTTGGGTTAATTTGCATACTCACTCTGATTGGCTGGTGGGGGTGACTGGTGAGTGTAACAGAGGTACAGTCAATTTGCATATTACTCTTTTATTAGTTAGGATCATGTGTCCCTTTACCATCTTGCTTATAACCCAAACCATTTGTTGCCAATTTTCATTCTTTGTTGATGTAGTATCACTATTTTTCTCTCGTTTGGATAATTAGAAATAGTTTAAACATTAAATATTAAATAGACTGCAATTTATCCAGCCATATTAAGATGGTTTAGGAGCACAGTCAGAGTTCACAGTAGCTACACCTAGAAAATAGAAAAGCTAGAACTTAAATCAGGACTGCTTGATTCCAAACCTCAGCTTTTAAATACTATAGTATATTGTCTTCCACTCAGAAAATCTGGAATAATTTCTAAATCTACCATCCACAAAGAATCATTCAATTCTGTGCCCACATACTATCTAAGTCTTAATAAACTGTAGACTACAGCTATACTGTTTTCTGCCCCAAACCTTGCCCTTCCACTAACATCCTAAATTATCTTTGTTAATATGAAATGCTTTTATGTGCAAAATATTAACACTAATCAGTTGAATTTCATCAAAGAGTTTATATGCATAAACCAAAACAGTGGTGGATGAGATAATTTTAGGATTTAAAACAACTGTATATTTTAGTGACGTCTTTCCATATTCCTAAAAGGATCTGAAAATTGAAGCATACAGAACTGGTTATGTTCATACAACACTTACATTATATCTGATAAATGAAAGAAAGCTTTTGGGGTACTGTCTGCTCCTAAAAACTAACGATCAATGGCTATTTCACAAATAATTCTTTGCCTAGAAAGAAGCTCAGTGCTAAAGCCAAAGTACTTATACTGCTAAAGAATAATTGTACTCCCTGTTGTGGGGTAACACTTTAGTTACCAATAAAAATTTGGAGAATCGCCCTGGCTGGGTGGCTCAATTTGTTGAAGCATAATCCCATACACCAAAAAGTTGTGGATTCAATTCCCAGTCAGGAAACATAACACAGGTTGTGGATTAGATCCTTGGTTAGAGAGCATACGGGCATATGGGAATCAACCAATTGATATTTCTCTCATACATGTTTCTCGTTCTCTTCCCCTTCTTCACTCTCTCTCAAAATAACAAAAAACAAAGAAACAAAACACACACACACACACACACACACACACACACATCCTCAGGCAAGGAATAAAAAGAGAAAATTTGGAGGATCACTGGGTATTGAAGATTGATAGGCCCCAGCTTAATGTTGTTATTGCAGAATTTAATTTTTTATAATGATATTGTCTTTTAGAATAGAGGCTGAAGAGAAATTAGTAGCCATATTCCAAAGAAAGGTAAATTTGCAATAATATAAAATAGATAGCACAGGGATGGCATTCACTTGCTTTACTGTCTTTTCTTCTTGTTACCATATTTCTTCCCTCATACAGCTCTTTTGCAGTGTGCTATGGGGAAGCAGTTAAGTATAGTGGGTTAAGAACTGGATACTAACATTGAATGTAAATTGTAATTTAAAAATAAATTGGAATTTATAAAAAAGAACTGGATATGAACTCACTCTTTGGGATCAAATAAATCTAGATTCATCCCAGCTGTGCTGTTCAAAAACCATGAGTCTGAAAAATTTAACTTTTTTGAACCTCAGATGGTTACTGTGAAAATTAAATAATACAACAGAGCACCTAAAATATCACAATTCTAAAGAAATTTTTGTTGTTGCTGTCAATCAAAAAAACACCTTCCAAAACTAGATGTTGTCCAGCAATGTTTTAAACCAATCTGAATTGAAGAGCTTTTCTTCCACTACAAATATAGAAAAATAATTTATAAAATATATCAAAACTTTGATTAGTGTGCTGATATATTTTACGTCAGTTTATGACACTAAATAGTACTGTATTTGTTTTCCTGCTGTTAAACTAGAAAACCAGACCAAAAAAATGTGAAACCCCTGTTTTCACACATGGCAGAATAGACAGTACAGGATAGAAATCATTGAGAAGAAAGAAACAAGGATATAGGTCCAATAAATATGAACATAGGTTCCATTATGTATTTGCCTGAATAGGAAGTTGTCCATGTGCAGTAACACTCTGTGAGGCCAAGCAAAGAACATCTACCTATATAGAGAAGTTGTAAGCTGAGTAATACCCAGAGCCCACACCTTATTGAAAAGATTCTAGTTTTCATCAGCTGAGCAGGGGTCAGGAAACACTTTCTTTTATTTTTTAATTTTTTTAATTTTAATAAATCTTTATTGTTCAGATTACTACAATTGTTCCTCTTTCCCCCCCCCCATATCTCCCTTCCACCTGGTTCCCACCCCACTCTCCGCCTTTGTCTCCCCAGCATTGTCTTCATCCATAGGTGTATGATTTTTGTCTAGACTCTCCCTGAACCCCCTCTCACTTCTTTCCCCCTGAGAATTGTCAGTCCACTCCCTTTCTATGCCCCTAATTCTATTATATTCACCAGTTTATTTTGTTCATCAGATTTTCAATTCACTTGATTTTTAGATTCACTTATTGATAGATATGTATTTGTTGTTCATAATTTTTACCATTACCATTTTCTTCTTCCTCTTCCTTTTTTTAAATATATATTTTATTGATTTTTTACAGAGAGTAAGGGAGAGGGATAGAAAGTCAGAAACATCAATGAGAGAGAGACATCGATCTGCCGGCTCCTGCACACCCCACACTGGAGATGTGCCCACAAGCAAGGTACATGCCCCTGACGGGAATCAAACCTGGGACCTTTCAATCCACAGGCCGATGCTCTATCTACTGAGCCAAACTGGTCTTGGCTTCTTCCTCTTCTTAAAGAATACCTTTCAGCATTTTATATGATACTGGTTTGGTGTTCATGAACTCCTTTAGTTTCTTCTTATTTGTGAAGCTCTTTATCTGCCCATCAATTCTGAATGATAGCTTTGATGGGTAGAGTAATCTTGGTTGCAGGTTCTTGCTATTCATCACTTTGAATATTTCTTGCCACTCCCATCTGGCCTGCATAGTTTCTGTAGAGAAATCAGCTGACAATCATATGGGTGCTCCCTTGTAGGTAATTAACTGTTTTTCTCTTGATGCTTTTAATATTCTGTCTTTGTCTTTTGCTCTTGGTATTTTAATTATGATGTGTCTTGGCGTGGTCCTCTTTGAATTCCTGTTGTTTGGAGTTCTGTGAGCTTCCTGGACTTGTAAGTCTATTTCTTTCACGAGGTGGGGCAAATTTTCAGTCATTATTTCTTCCAATAGGTTTTCAGTATCTTGCTCTCTCTCTTCTTCTGGTACCCCCATAATTCTGATGTTGGTACACTTGAAGTTGTCCCAGAGGGTCCTTATACTATCTTCACATTTTTAAATTCTTTTTTCTGTTTCCTTTTCCAGTGGAGTCTTTTCTGCTTCTTTGTGTTTCAAATCTTTGACTTGATTCTTGCGATCCTCTAGTCTGCTATTAGATTTCTGTATAAATTTTTTTTTATTTCAGTCAGTGTATGTATAATTTCTAGTTAGTTGTTTTTCATCTCTCTTGGATCTCATTAAATTTATCCATTTTTTCTAGGAAATTCTTAAAAAAAACCTTATAACCATAGTTTTGAACTCTATATCCAGTCATTTGTTTTCCTCCATTTCTTTTGTTTGTGATCTGTTCTTTAGTCTCCACATATTACGCTGCTTCCCTGAGTTGGTGGAGTAGCTTTGTGTGCTAGGTGTCCTATGTGGCCCAGTAGCTCTGCCTTGCCAGTTACCTGAGGTGGACACTCTTGGTGCACCCCTTTGTGGACTGTGTGTAAAGACTTGTTGTAGTTAATTCTTGATTGTTGTTGGTATCACTGGGGGGGATTGACCTCCAAGCCAATTGGTTGTGAGGATCAGCTGTGTCTGCACATGCATGCTTTCCTCTAGACCTCTGCCTTTCGCGCGAGTGTGCGAGCTTCCGGAACTCTGCCTTTCTGGTTCCTCTGAGTTTCCATGCACTCTAGGGACCCATATCAGTCTGAGTCCCCAGGGCCTTGCCCCAAACTGGGGTTCAGTGCAGTTGGACCTGGATTTTAGTGCTGTTGTGAGGTTCTGTTTCCCTCCCGATAGAGGAAGCCAGGCACAATCAGCAGTCAACACTCTTTGTGTGCACTTTTGTGAGCCCCTAGACTCTGTTTTTTTGTGTTTCCCCTAAGTTTCCATGCACTCCTTCCTTTTCACAACAGTCCAAACTCCCTCTATGAGTCTCACCTGGAGCTGGGGCTCAGTGCAGTTGGGATTTTCCGTCTCTCTCCCACTATAGGAAGCCAGCCAGACCTCCTCTGCCCATCCTCTCCACAAGTGTGTCTCTGTATCTCAGCTTCTTACAGCTCCTCTGAGTCTGTGTGCTGCTCTCTTTACTTCTAGTTGTAGAATTTTCACTCAATCAGCTTTCCTGTGCTTCTGGATGGTGTCCGTTCTTTTAGTTGTTGTTTTGAAATTGTTGTGCAAGGCAGCAGCTTAGTTGTTCACCTATGCCGCCATCTTGGTTTCTTGGCAACACTTTCATTAAAGAGATATATAATAAGTATTTTAGGCTTTGTGGGTTACATATAGTGTCTGTCACATAATCTTTGTTTTTTAAACTACACTTTAAAAATGTAAAAAAACCAGCCAGTGTGGCTCTGTGGAGGATCATTGATCCATGAACCAGGAGGTCAAGGTTCAATTCTCTGTCAGGGCACATGTGGGTTGTGGGCTTGATCCCCAGGAGGAGGTGTGCAGGAGGCAGCCAATCAATGATTCTCATAATTGATGTTTCCCTCTCTCCTACTCCCTTCCTCTCTATGAAATCAATACAAATATATTTAAGAAAATAAAAATGTAAACATAATTATTAGCTACCAAGCTGTTTCAAAAGACTTCATGAGCTGGATTTGACCCAGGGGTTACTAGTATAGTCTGTTAAACTCTGAGCTGTATTGTAGAGACCGCTGAGCACCAGCAGTGTTTAAAAGAGACCCAAAAAGTTCACACCTTACTAAGAGCACTAAGTAAGACATAGAATAAGGGCTTTTTGGGGTGATTGTTTCTTGATTTAAGATCAACTCTAATTTTAGATTTTATATAGAACTAGAGGCCCTATGCATGGACTTGTGCATTGGTGGTGTCTCTTGGCTTGGCCTGTGGGGATGGGGTCAAAACCAGATCTCTGACATCCCACAAGGGATCTCAGATTGGGAGAGGAAGGAAGTCAGACCAAGGGACCTCACCTGGTGCACAATTGATTAGAGCCAGGGATGGACTGTGGGAGGGCTCCAGGGCATATATGGCCCATCTCACTCAGTCCTGATCAGCTGGACCCCAACAGCAAGCTAACCTAGTGGTCAGAGAATTTGTCCCCTGGTGGTCAGTATGCATAATAGCGACTGGTTGAATGGTCAAACAATAGGATACTTAACATATTAGGCTTTATTTTATAGGATTATATTCACTAGACATTTTCTAAAAGCATTATTATATTTCTCTTTTATAAATGAGAAAGCTGAAGCTTAAAATCAAATTACCCATATTTACTTGTCTAGGTAGATTTTTTTTTAGTTTTTTTTAAAAATGTATATTTTTATTGTTGACAGTATTACTGATGTCCCCCATTTCTACCTTTTTAGCTCCCTCCACTCAGCTCCTACTCCCCACCCCAGGCCTTCACTACCCTATTTCCTGTGTTCATTTTCTTTATCCACTCATCTGTTGATGGATGTTTATGCTATTTCCACATCTTGGCAATTATGAATAATGTTGCAATGAAAATAATGTGTTAAAATCTCTTTCAAGATCCTGATTTTAAGTAGTTTGGATATATACCTAGAAATGGGATTGCTGTATTTATGGTTGTTTTAATTTTTTGAGGAGCTTCCATACTGTTTTCCATTGCAGCTTCATTATTTTATATTCCCACCAACAGTCTCGGGAGGGTATCACAGAATTAACCTGAATGTATTACATTAACCATAGAATGCATGCCCATTTGATCAATGAAAGATAGGCCCTCCCAGCCTATCACAATATAGGTAAGAATATAGATAAGTGGTAGGATAATATTTAAATGTTAACCATAGTTTCTTTCTTCCAGTCATTCAGAACCACCAGTCCATTGAACATGCTTCAAATAGCAAGGCAGTTCTGTGGTCACGGTTTCATGTGAGGGATATGACAGAAAGTAGAAACAAAATCTAGATTTGTCTTTAGAGATCCTAGGAAAAAAATAGAATCTCCAGGCATAGACAGGAGTTTTCACAGAATCAACAGGGCTTTTGATTTCCAGTACTACCTTCTAGGAGCCAAAAGAAAATCCCTAAACTGGGAGGAGGTGGAACAAGGTATTGGTATAATGAATGATGATGTCAGTAGGGTACAGAGAAAGGAAGCAGGATCAGAGGAGACCAGAACAGTAATAAATGTACTGTAAAGAGCTTCTATTAAGATGATTATTTCACTGTCTAGGAGTTAAATGGGAATATTCTGCCCATACTTGACCTAAGCATTCATAGTCTGTTAACCACACACAAGTAAGGGCTAAGCTAGCAGTCCATGTCCTTAGTATCTTTTATGAATTATTTAAACAACCACCAGCACCTCACCCAGGTACTACCAGGCGTGATGTTTGCCTGGCCAGCTGACAGTCAATGCAGACAACTTATTTAGCAGTATCTAAGAACAGCAGGAACTCAAGAGAAGGCATTTTGGTGGTGTTGATGGAAAGCACTCACATATGTAGCTGTGAATTGAAGGTAACTACATTCCTCTTGATCCAGGACATTGGTTAAGTCTCCTACTCTTCAATCTACCTCCCCATGAAATCAACAAATAGAGAATCATCAAATAATTGACAAAAAATGTCAATTAAAAAGCTAAGATTTTTCTTTTCCTTTATTAAACTACTGGGACCTGAGGGTATTATGGTTACATGCCTTGCCACTCCCAAGACAAAACATATATATTTTGATTGGAAGTTAAGGACAGCATTACTACATAAAATGGATAGAGGTATTTTTTTCAGAGATGTTATATAACAGTGATGAGAAACAATAAAACAAGAATATAAGCTTTGCTGAAGACCAATGTACTAATCCCAGCTCCAGTACTTACTAGATGTTTGTCATTGGACAATTTACTTAAACTGTATGAGTCTCACTTTCCTCCTCTGTACATAGGGCTAATACTACTTCCCTTGCCAGGTTTTGTAAAAAATAGAGATAAAAACCTGAAACTTGGTACTAAAACTACCCATTAAACCAGTCATTTCTAAAATGTAAAATACAAAATTTGCCTTAAACACCCACATTTAGACTCCTCATTTTATGTCCTTTTGTCCTTAAAGTGGCATTGAGAGAGAGAGAGAGAGAGAGAGAGAGAGAGAGAGAGAGAGAGAGAG
>JAAGEH010000015.1:34299283-34386332 GCA_011751065.1 Lasiurus cinereus | reverse complement strand
GAGAGAGAGAGAGAGAGAGAGAGAGAGAGAGAGAGAGAGAGAGAGAGAGATATGAGAGAACTCTTGGGAGAAAATGAAAAAAAAATTTCCATATCTAGTTTAGATTTGTGACTTTGGAAGTCAGATGATAGATAGAAAATATTTATGAGCTTATTTTTCTAGAAAATGGAGCTGGACCAGTCATACGATATAAATTTCCCTGATAGAGATAGTGCCTTAACATTTAAGTACTACTCTTCAAAATATGACTAAAAATATATATGTATGTATCTTCCCCAAATTTCATGTATTTCTGATTACCTTAATCATTCACTACTTTCTCAAACATTACAACATAAAAATGAGGAATGGCTTTTAGTTAAGAAAATTTGCAAGAGAGAACATAATAATGTGGAACAGCTGCAGCCATGATTTTTATGAATGCTTTGTTGAAAATAACATTAAATGGAAAAATTTGTTCTCAGATTAGCTTGGTAGTGTTTTATGCTATGTGGAAAATTCATCATTCTTACTTATCTATGATGAGAACATAAAATAATTTACCTTGATTTTGATTGGGTAGAAACAATCATCACCATCTTTATTATCACTGTCCCTTTATTCAGGATCTAGTGTATAGAGGGTAATGTGTAAGAAGGTGTGGATATAAAGATAAGATGCCTACATTTATTTTTTAAATATATTTTATTGATTTTTTACAGAGAGGAAGGGAGAGAGATAGTTAGAAACACTGATGAGAGAGAAACATCGATCAGCTGCATCCTGCACACTCCCCACTGGTGATGTGCCCACAACCAAGGTACATACGCTTGACTGGAATTGAACCTGGAACCCTTGAATCCACAGGCTGATGTTCTATCCACTGAGCCAAACTGGCTAGGGCTATGCCTACATTTAAAGAAATTAAATTATAAAGCAGGTTGTGCTGATAAACATGAAAGCATTGTATTAGTACCAGAGTTGATTAATAAGTATCCCTAGTTATCAGGCAATATCTAGCTCCTGGGTTATGAAGCCCTTCTCTATATAATGTAGACACCAACAACCCACAATCTATCCACTTAGTTTCTGACCTTAGTAAATATAAACATAGGCTAAATAATAGAAGCTATATTTAGATAGGACATAGGAACTTTATTTATTTCATAAACATCACCAGTCCTTTTTATTCCTTACACCTGGCTTACTAGCATCCCTGTACTTCTCAATCTTTATAGGCACTTCAGTTTGTGGTTCATGGCTTAGCCATACTCTCAGACTAAGCATGAATCTCATGCTGGTCTAATTCTAACCAAAGTTTTTACCTTGTTTATCCTGCCACATTCATTGAATAAGAAACTTTTCTAGAACTGGAAATTCATGATTTTTGTCTTCCTCTCCTACCCCTATCTCATAACATATCACTTATTGAAAACTATACCCCAAAGGTAACTCCAACCCTATTGAAAATCACTTAATGACTATATTTTTTACCAATTACCACTGGATTTAGTACAACCAATAGTGATGTGAAGATACAGTTGGCTGATCAGTTAAATGGAAAAACTATTTAATTGTATGCATATATAATCGGATACAGCAAGTTCAGAAACTCCAGAACCAAGTAAATATTTCAATAAATTCAGCCTCCCTTTAAATTATGCAATAATCAGTAGCAATGAAACCACCATTAAAATCATGGATTTGGCAAGGACCACTAAGAAAAATAAAAACTTTTAAGTGACAAGTTGATGGGGAACTCCATATTCACATAGCTCCAAATTATCACCCCCGTGAATTATTTGCTAGCTGAAAAGGGAGAAAAGGTTAATTCTGCAATCGAGCAAGAAGGAAGTCAGCACCTTTACCCAGTCATCACATTAACTAGTGATCCTTTCACTAATACAGAGTCAACCACACGTTGTATGTCTCTCAGTGTGATGTGATATGAAACACATAACTTCATCTATGAGGTGGTCATATGAAAAATATTTAACCAGAATCCAATAAGTTTTAGTTCTAAATTTCAGTTTTCAGAATTATAAGGAATAGAAGAACAAGTTCAGTGACACCACTAGGGAAAAAACACACACAAAAAAAACACAGGTGTTTTATTCTACCCACAGTGGTTTATTCTATCATGTAATATTTCCAATCTCTTCAATTCTCAAAATCATAGGAAGAGAAGAAAAAAATTCATAAGAGAGAGAAATTAGAAATTTATTTTATTTTAATTAAAAGTATGGGTAGGAGGTTCATCAAATAAGTTTTCAGTACAAGCAAGCATTGGTTTGATCACTCACAGAAAAGGAAATGGTTGGCATAATATCTGAGGACAAGGAAAAGCTGTTCATACAGATTTAGGTAACCATCAGCCCAGAATGGTTCATCTTGTAAACACCACCCTAAAACCACTTAGATATTAAGCCAAGTCCTGTAGAATTTTGAATCTCCCTACCTATCCTTTTCTTCACTAATTCAGTTTAGCCATTTTGCCCTCAGTTTTGTTTTAGCTTCGCTCTTGTATGTGTTTCCATAGTAAATATCTGTTTTCCTATGGTCTTAGGCTCTACAGCAGCGGTTCTCCTAAGACCATCAGAAAACACATATATTTACATTACGATTCATTAACAGTAGCAAAATTACAGTTATGAAGTAGCAAAGAAAATAATTTTTTGGTTGAAGGTCACCACAACACGAGGAACTGTATTAAAGGGTCGCAGCATTAGAAAGGTTAAGAACCACTGATTTAGTCCTTCCAATATAAGGCAGAATTTAGTGACTCTACATGAATCTATAAAATATATTTAGTAATAAGGCTGCTTTTCTAGGGTTGAATAAAAAAGTATTGCTAAAATTAGAGACTAGTTATTTTCAAATCTACCACTCATCAGGCATCATTACAGCATAAGGATGTTTATTAGCAAGCTATTACATTTTTTGAAAGCACCATCAGTATGTTTTATACATAAAATAAGTGAGGTTTCATAAAGATCCACATATTTCATGAAACCTCTAGGAAGCAATCTAGTCCTCATTTTAGAGGCTAATAAAAGGTAATAACTAGTTTTAAGAAGTTTAACAATTTGAATATTTGGACCAGTTTGTCCAGAATAAGAAAAAACAATTAGAGTATGATATATCCTCAGACTTTCACAAAGAAAATACATTATCTCTCTTTGACTCACGGCTGACTCTGGTTAATTGTCAATAGGGCTTGCTGCCAAATGATGCTGCAGTTGGCTAAGTTTTACTCAGCACTCTCCAGACTTTTTAAATTATATGTCATTGTAAGCTTCAAATGCAGCACCCCACACAAATGGTAAAGACTGATCTGCTAAACCAGTCTTTTCTTTAACCCTTCATTAACATACTTCAGTGTCATATTCCTTCAAGGTCCTCAGACAATAGTTACCCAACTACACCATCTTTCCCTATTTTTCTTCATAGCAATGAGCACTGCATCTATATTCTCTATTAGAATGTAATATCTATGATGGTAGAGTTCACCACTGTATCCCTAGCACCTACAACAGTACCAGTTGTATAGAAAGTGCTTAATAAACATTTGTTGGCCAGATGAATAATCATAGCAGCTAAAATTTATTGAAAATTTATCATGCCACATACTGCTAAGTCCCTTACAAGTTTATTGCACTTAATCTTCATGAATATTACAGTACTGGAGATGCTATAATTATTCCCATTTTATAGTTGAAGAAATTTAGCGTCAGAGAAAAAAATTTTGCTTAGGAAGGCTATACTTGTGATTATTGTTAATACATCAGTATTTTTTAAGGAACAGTATAGGAGTAAGGAATATTCAGGAATTTAGCATACCCTGGATGTCTATGGAGATTAAAAATAATAGCTAACACTTATTGAAAACTTTGTGTAGGCAAGGCACTATTAGACACTTTACATCTCTTTAAATCTTACAACAACCTTATATGGTAGGTCCCACTATTATTCCAATTTTATGTATTAGGACACTGAGGCACAGAGGAGCTAAGCAACTTGCCCTAGGTCTCAGTTGGTAAGTGACAGAGCTTGAATTCAAATCCCTGAAATATATCAATGAGTGGAAAGATTATACTATATTAGATGACTACTACAAAATTCTCGGGACTTTCACATTTATTGTCAAAATGCTGTGGACTTGTACATATTGTATATAATGCTCAAAAAAAGAACTATGTTATATTAAGTTTATGGATGAGATAAGGACTTAGAGAAGTTTTTAGCCCAAGGTCACACAATTTAAGAGTATTATATTTTCAAGGCCTGTCCCAATAGGTTGGTTTAGGGATGGAAGTGAGAAGAGAAACTAACAGAAAGAGTAACCAACTTAAGAAAAACTTAGACTGAGAAGAGCAGAATAGAGGAAGGGGGAAAAAAGAAGAAAAAACATGAAGATTTATTTCCACAATGACAGAGATGAATTTTGTTTGAGGTATGGCATATTAGTAGCATGATGTAGTAATTAAGAACAGTGTTCAACTAGGTTCACTTTTAAGTGTACTACTTACTGGCTTTGTGAATTTGGCTAAGTCACTTTAAACCCCAAAGCCTCAGTTTGCTAACCTATAATATGTGTATTACAATAGTGACTTCCACAGAATGTTGTTGGGAAGATAAACTGCTATGTAGTATTGCTCATTAAATGCTAGAGGTTGTTACTGGTATTAGTGAAGAAACAAAGAACAATGCTTAGTTCCATTGTTGTGAAGCGAACACAAGTGAACGACCACTGGAGTCCATTACAAATTAAAATTTAGGGAGCCTTTATTAGCCAGCCGGCCAGCCAGCCAGCAGTCAGCGACTGCTTTGCCTTTCTCCACGAAGGGAGTCCAGAGAGCAGCAATGATCCTTTGTGTAGGACCACTTTTAAGCACATTTACCACATCCTGTTTTTGCATAGCAAACAACCCAAGACAAAACAGTTTTTCCCAAGCAATGTCAGAGTCATGCCATTGACGACCATGTTATTTACAGGGTCATCTTGTTCTTCAGAAAGCTGACAGTGTTCTATGAAAGAAGACCTACATGCTGGGAAGGGGCCATGAGACGTACCTCAAAGCCTGGCCTGATGTCAGCACTGACAACTCTAGCGGGGATAGTCCACGGCCTCACTGGAATGGAGCAAGCTCAAAAATTCCCACTCTCCAACACCATCTCATCCATTCACCACCCAATCCTGGCCTGGTCCCTGCTTTTTACACAGTATTAGGTACCAGAGACAGGAAACATGATTCTTTAATCCTCATCCAAGAATATTTTTTTCACTAGAAAGTGGAAGGGAGGGGGCTGGAGGAGAAATATGTATGGGGAGAGAAGGAAGGAAGGAAAGACGAGAGAGAGCGAGAGAGAGAGAGAGAGCGAGAGAGAGAGAGAAAATCATTGATGTGAGACATTGGTTGCCTCCCACAGGTACTCCAACCAGAGCAGAATCAAACCTGCAACTCGAGAACATGCCCTTGACTGAAATCAAACCCATAACACGTCAGTGTGCAGACCATCACTCTTACCACTGAGCATGCCATCCAGGGCAATGTAATTCTTAAAGAGCCTCTATACATGATAGCTAAAGTGCTTGAGCATTGTGAACTTGAATAATGACTGGATTATCTTGATTATGTATTTGAGTAATGGCTAATCCTTTTAAATATGTCCCTAGATTTACCAGGTATCCTAACATTGCATATGGCCACTAGCCTTCATACCTTGATGAGTGTGGGATTTATACTGCCACTTTGCTACCTATATTAACACTCTCAGTAAAGGCTCCCTAAAGACTACATCCCACAACAGTTCCAGATGAACACTTTGTCCTATGTGTTCTTTTCTGAAATACCCTGTAATCAATCTTCCAGTTACTTGGTCTTTTTTAGCGAATTTTCCAGTATCATTTGCCAATTCTGTGTTTCCAACTTTAGCTCTGTACCATCTTTGGTGAACCAGTCCATTAACTCCCAGACTGCATGATCTTCAGCCTCTAAAAATGGTGAATTTTCCCTTGGCTTCTTGAATAAGTGGGAGCTGTGTAATAGGAAGTGTGCTGGGAACTTCCACAAGAATTATCTCCCTAATTTATAGCAATGGCTCCATGAGGTTGAGATCCTCTACCACTATTTCACAGAGAAGGAAGATAAGGCAAAAAGAGGATTAGGAGACTCTCAAAACTACATAGATATTTGGTGGTGCTATGGTCTGAGTACATTTGTGTTCCCCCAAAATTCATATGTGGAAATCTAATCCTCAATGTAATAGCTTATCAGGTGGGGTTTTTGAGAGGTAGTTGGGTCATGAGGGTGGAGCCCTCCTGGATGGGATTAGTGTCCTTATAGAGAGCTTCTTTATCCCTTTCTTTCATATGAGCACTCAGTGAGAAGACAGCAGTTTATGACCTAGGAAGTAGACCCTCACTAGACCCTGAACATGCTAGCACCTTAATCTTGGACTTCCCAGCCTCCATAACTGTGAGAAATAAGTTTCTCTTGCTTATAAGCTACTACATTGTATGGCATTTAAAAAAATCTTTATTGTTGAGATTATTATAGATATCCTTTCCCCTTCCATTTTCCCCTCTACCTGGTTCCCGTCCCACCCTATCTGTGTCTATAGGTAATGCATATCCTATATAATAAAAGCTTAATATGCAAGTGTCTGACCATTCGAGCAGTTGCTATGATGCATACTGCAGACCAGGGGACAGATGCTCCAACTGGTAGGTTAGCTTGCTGCTGGGGTCCAGCTGATCAGGACTGGGCAAGACTGGCTGGACATGACCTGAAGCTCTCCCATGGTTCCTCCCCATTTACATGCCTCTGATTCTATTTTATTCACCAGTTTATTCTGTTTATTAGATTTCTTATTCATTTATTTTGATAATAGTTATGTGTTTGTTGCCATATTGTTGTTCATATTTTTTATCTTTTTTTTTTCTTCCTCCTCTTCTTAAAGAATACCCTTCAATATTTCACATTATACTGGTTTGGTGGTGATGAACTCCTTTAGCTTTTTTGTTGTCTGTGAAGCTCTTTATTTGACCTTCAATTCTAAATGATAGCTTTGCTGGG
This sequence comes from Lasiurus cinereus, assembly GCA_011751065.1. Taxonomy (NCBI): domain Eukaryota; kingdom Metazoa; phylum Chordata; class Mammalia; order Chiroptera; family Vespertilionidae; genus Lasiurus; species Lasiurus cinereus. Next base: position 34,379,274 of record JAAGEH010000015.1, on the reverse strand, counting down.
TAGAGTAATCTTGGTTGTAGGTTCTTGCTATTCATCAGTTTAAATATTTCTTGCCACTCCCTTCTGGCCTGCATATTTTCTGTTAAGAAATCAGCTGACAGTTGTATGGGCATTCCCTTGCAGGTAATTTAACCATTTTTCTCTTGCTGCTTTTAATATTCTTTGTCTTTAGCCCTTGGCATTTTAATTATGATGTGTCTTGATGTAGTTTTCATTGGGTTCTTTTTGTTTGGGACTGTTCTTTCTGGATTTGTAAGTCTATTTCTTTCACCAGGTCAGGGGAGTTTTCTGTTGTTATTTCTTCAAAATAAGTTTTCGGTGTCTCTCTCTCTCTCTCTCTCTCTCTCTCTCTCTCTCTCTCTCTCTCTTTCTCTTCTTTTGGCACCTTCATAATGGGAAATTAGAAGACTTGAAATTCTCCAAGAGGCTCCTTATACTATCTTCATATTTGTGGATTCTTATTTCTTTTTGCTCTTTTGGTTGGGTTTTTTTTGCTTCCTCGTATTTCAAATCATTGATTTGATTCTCAGAATCCTCCACTCTATCAATGAATACCTTTATATTATTCTTTGTTTCACTCAGTGTATGCTTAGTCTACAACAGGTCCTTCTCCATTTTTTGAAGTTTCTAGAAGATTCTTGAGTAACCTTATAACTATGGTTTTGAACTCTATAACCAGTAGTTTGCTTTCTTTCATTTCTTTCACTTGTGATATGTTTCTTTGTCTCTGCATTTTGGCTTCTTCCCTGTGTTTGTTTCTAGGTATTGGGTAGAACTGCTATGTCTCCTTGAGTTGGTACAGTGGCCTTGTATGGTAGGTGTTCTATAGGTTCCAATGGCTCAGCCTCCCCAGTCACCTGAGCTGGGAGCTCTAGGTGCACCTTCTTGTTAGCTGAGATCCCAGTCTTGCTGTAGTTGAGACTTGATTGCTGTTCATGTCAAAGGGAGGAATTGACCTCCAGGCCAATTGGCTATGAGGACCAGCTGTGATTATGGTGGGAGAGCTGCTGTGGAGGAGACACCCCTATGTAGCAGGACTTGCTTCAGTGGGGTTTTGGTGCTCACTGAGTCTTCTCCTTGAGTGTGTCACTTATGGATGTGTAGAGTTGTTATCTGATATGGTCTCACACTGACCACTGGGTACACTGACTCTTGGGTCTCCAGGAAGGTGCAAAGTCAGCCACTACCTGCAGAAGCTACTGAGATCTGCATATTCCTCCTCTTTGAATGGGGTTTGGAAGTGCCTAGATGATGACCAGCCACAAAGCAAGGAGGATGGTGGTGGTGTTGGATCCTGGGCCCTTTATTGAGAGATTTAAGGCTCCCTGACCCAGCTTCAATTTGCTTGAGATACCCTAGCCTGAGCAAGAACAAGCAGTTTGTATGCAAAAGATGCTGCACAAAGCTTGGGTGGGGTTGAAAATTGGATGAGGCAGGATCTTAGGGAATCACCAGAGTATAGCAAACATAAATGGCTGCCAATCAGCCCTGGGACAAAGGAGATCTCAGCACAGGAACAATGATCCCCGCAAGCACCTCTGTTTTGGAGAAAGCCACCTCCAAGTTCATGCCCTGATACCAGACAATTCAGTTCCTCCTTGTATGTGTGTGTGTTCCCCAGAGCTTCACCCTGGTGCTAGATCTCAAAGGAAGTAAAATCTCTTAAGTTCAGTTCTGGTGCTGGGTTTTAAAGAGGAATAACTGGGTCTCCAGCAACCTCTGTGTCACTGAGCCCCAATCCACACTGTTTTTTATAACTCATAGTTCTTACTTCCCATGGGGACTTCTTTTTCCAGCTCTGGGGCCCTGGGCTGGGGGTCTGATGTGAGTCTTGGACCCCTTGCTCCTCTGGGTGGTCTGTGCAGAAACAATGGCCCTCCTGATTAAAAAAGAAGCATACGTGGGTGCTGGACCAGCCTGTTCCTTGCCTCCACACCTCTTACCAGTCTTAGTGTGCTTTCTTCTTTACTTCTCTAGTTGTAGGATTTTCATTCAGCCTGCTTTCCAGTGGTTTTGGATGATGGTTGTCCTATATTTTAGTTGTAATTTTTGATGTGGTTGTGGGAGGCAGTAAGTACAAGCATTTACCTACGCAGCCATCTTCTCTGTTCTATATGGCATTTTTGTTATAGAAAACCCAAAGAATGTAGATAGCTGAGAAAGCCAAAGAAGCTTACAGAAACCAAAAGATTCCAAATCAAATTGTCTTTAGCGTAGGCTATATTGTGGCTTAAGCAGCTTGTCTCTGCTTACAGTGTAAGAATATTAGGCACAGTTTATGTTTCTTAGGTCCTAGTGAATATGCTTTTTTGTTGAAGAAATTATAATGATGGCCAGTGTCTACTTATGGGCTAAACTGCTTCATCCTTCTATGCCACTGCCCAGCATATTCTGCTCCTTCTTATGAGAATGCATTTTCCCTTATTTCTTTCATTTAGTGATTACTACCCTGCTATGGAAGGGAGAATATTTTCTCTCCAACAAGGATATCCTAATCCTCAGAACTTGTGAATATTGCCTTACATAGCAAATGGGATTTTTCAGATGTGATTCTTATCTTCAGATGGGATGATCATTCTGGATTCTCCAGTGTAATCATGATGGTCATTATAAGGGAGAAAAGAGAGTTAGAGAGTGAGAGTAAGAGCAAGAGCCAGAGAGAAAGAGATGGAGAGGAAGGGAGAGAGGTAGATTTGAAGATGATATGCTGTTTGTTTCTAAAATGAAGGAAGGGGGCCATGATGAGTCAAGGGAATGTAGGTGCCTCTAGCAACTGAGAAAGACAAGGAAATGTTTATCCCCTAGAGTCTTCAAAAGTAATACATTCAGGTAACACCATGATTTTAGCCAGCTAATACATATATTATATATTGCCCTTCTGATCTTCATAATAGAATAAATTTGTGTTGTTTTAATGCACTAAACTTGCAATAATTTGTTACAGCAGCAATAGGAAACTAATATGCCCACCTTCAGGACATAGTTCAGATAACACTTCATCATGAAAGCCTTTGATATCTCCTGAAGCAGACCCAAGTGTCAGTGGTCACACACTGCTTGGTGTATGTCTTTCCACATTCCAGAATTCATCACATTGAAACTGAATTTCACTCCATTTTTATCTTTCTCGTCCTCTCTTCTGGATACCTATTGGTCACTGCTACCAACCATAGGGCTGAGGGGAAAAGGCAGGAGGTAATAATCCCAAATTATGTGAACCAGAGGTCAAAGCTAGCAGAAAGGAGCTGGAGACTTCAAGGAAGAGCCACTCAACAGAAGTTGGGACCCTGGAGCATCCCAGTATGAACTATCGCCATAGAAGAGAAACTGCTAACTACCAGAAATCCAAACAAAAGCACAGTGTGGAATATCATTACCTCTCCCCTTATCCTGTTCTCTAATATCTGACTAGTACCTCCTATTGGTCAAACCTGACCAGGAGCCATGTTGTGAAGAAGCCCAGGAAATATAGTTTACAGTGATCTAAAACGTCATAGCACAACAGAAGGACAGAGAATGAATCTAAAAGCAAAATTAATCTTCTTTCAGTTTCCCAGATTCTCCATACCTTTTTTCTTATTCCCTTCACTTGAATTTTATCCCCTTCTCCTATTATCTCAAATATAACCTTCTCTGTCAAGCCTTCTCTGACTACCTCAGGCTTCTGAACTCTAGCATCTCTGCACATGTGATTATTTATTTGGTAATTAGCATACAGTAGTCCTCCCTATTCACATGGATAGGGTCCAAGATCTCCAGTGGATGCCTTAAATGGTAAATAGTACCAAAGTCTATATATAGTACTTATTTTCCTAGACATATATACCTGTGATAAAGATTAATTTATAAGTTAGGTACAGTAAGAGATTAACAGCAACAATAATAAAATGGAACAATATACTGTAATGAATGGAATGTATATGTGGTTTCTCAAAATATCTTCTTGTATTATATTCACACAGGATAAAGGGATGATTCACATCTTACAGGCTGGGCAGGGGGCTTTGCAGGACAGCTTAGATTTTATCACATACTCAGAACAGCACACAATTTAAAATTTATGAATTGTTCATTTCTAGAATTTTCCATTTCATGTTTTTGTATCAGGTTTACCAAAAGATTCCAAGTCCAGTGTGAATTACGGTAACCTATATTATGGCAAAAACAGCTTGTTTTTTCATAGAAGTGTAAGGGTGTGAGGCACAGTACATATTTCTGAAGAACCAGTAGATTGCCTTATTGTTGGAGAAAAATCACCTTAAGATTTCCTATGACATTCAGGTTTAATATTGAAATTTTTAACAATCAGTATGGCACGGGCACCATGTCATCAGAATATACTTCAGCTTCAAAAGATCAGACCCTGTCTATAAACGACTAATATCCCTATACTGGTAGTTGCATCCTGCTGAACATTTGGTTGGGCTGGGTGGGAAGTAGAACAGAACCTAGAGCCAAGAGAAATGCCCTAAGTGCATTATTTGATTATAGAAGTATAATTATGAAAACTATTAGTAAGCAAAATAGTAATTATAAAACAACATGTTCTCTAAAAAAACTTAGTAAATGATTTTACAAACACACACACACACACACACACACACACATTGCGTGCATTGCATTACAGTATATACTGTGTTATATATTATCTATTATAATAAAAGAATAATATTCTAATTAGACCAGATGTCCTTTCAGACTACCTTCTGGACAAAGCCGAGGCTGCAATGGAAGTCTGGGTCCAGTGTGCCTGCTGTCAGCCACAGGGAAGCCCTTTTCCCAGATGCCAGAGGGAAGCCAGTGCTGGCAGCTGGGGTAAGGAAGGCTTACTCTTGCACAATTTTAATGCATCAGGCTGCTAGTATCTAATATATATATATATGCCTAATATGCAAAGTGTCCCCTCAGGAGTTCAACCAGGAGACCGAGAGTTTGATCACTCACTATGACATGTACTGACCACCAGGGGGCAGTGGGATGAAAGAAAGCCCTGGCTTGCAGCCAGCAGCCAGGAAAGGAAGGCCCCAGCAGGCAGCTGAAAGGCCCTGATCCACCTGATCACCGACCAGGCCTAGGGACCCTACCCTTGAACCAATTTCATGCACTGGACCTCTAGTATTATATCTATATACTAGAGGTCCAGTGCATGAAATTTGTGGATGGGGTGTGTGTCCCTCAGCCCAGCCTGCATCCTCTCCAATCTGGGACCCCTCAAGAGATGTCCAACGGTCCATTTAAGCCCGATCCTACTGGGATTAGGCCTAAATGGGCTGTCGGACATCCCTGTCATAATCCAGGACTACTGGCTCCCAATTGCTCGCCTGCCTGCCTTCCTGTTTGCCCCTAACCGCTTCTGCCTGCCAGCCTGATTACCCCCTAACCACTCCTCTAATAGCCTAATTGATGCCTAACTGCTCCCCTGTCAGCCTTATTGCCTTTAACTGCCCTCCCTCCCAGGCCCGGTCACCCCTAACTGCCCTCTCCTACAGACCTGGTCCCCCTAAATGCTCTCCCCTGCAGGCCTGGGTCCCCTCACAACTGCCCTTCCCTGAAGGCCTGGTTGCCCCCAACTTCCCTCCTCTACTGTCCTGGTCACCCCTAATTGCCCTCTCCTGCAGACTTCATTGGCCCCAACTGCCCTCCCTTGCAGGCCTGGTCCTTCCCAACTTCCCTCCCCTGCTGGCCATCTTGTATTGGCCATCTTGTGTCCACATGGGGCCAGGATTTTTGACCACATGGAGCCAGCCATCTTGTGTGTTGGAGTGATGGTCACTTTGCATATTACTTTTTTTATTAGATAGGATAGAGGCTGGTGCATGGGTGGGGGCTGGCTGGTTTGCCCTTAACCATGTCCCAGATGAGGGTGGGTGTTCCCTTGGGGTATGGGGTGGCCTGAGCACGGGGCCTGTGGTGTTTGCAGTCCAGTCACGCCCCCCCCCCATGACCCAAGCGGAAGCCCTGGTGTCTGAGATTTATTTATCTTCTATAATTCAAACTTTGTAGCTTTGAGCAGAGCTGAGCCTCCTGCCCACTCCATGGCTGGCTGTTATCTTGGTTGGGCTAATTTACATACTCACTCCTAAATGGCTGGTGGTCATGGATTGTGAGTATAGCAAAGTGATGGTTAATTTGCATGTTTCTCTTTTATTAGTGTAGATATATAAGCCAATCAACCAGAATTAACAGAATGAATGACTGGTCGCTATGACATGCACTATGGCTTGCCAACCAGCCAGATCAGGGGCAGAGCCAGATGGCCAACCTTCTGTGGCCTCTTTCCACAGCTGGCCTGGCCCTGATCAGCCCCAATCGGGGTGGGCCAGACGGACCTCACTGGTGCACAAATTCATACATGGGGCCTCTAGTATTAATTATAATTGCCTATATTTTTCATAAAGATATACAAATACACAGGCATCAGAAATATAGAGTATAATGCAATGATTACCTTGGTACTCATTAGGAGTTATAATTATTTTCCTATTGCTTTTGTTTATTTACATCATCTGATTTTTCAACAACACTCAAATATTACTTATGTGATAACAAAGTTTACAAAGTAAATGAACTTCTTTAAATGCTTCATTAACCTCTAGTAGGTGGATAATGCATGAAAGGGAGAAGAGGGAATGAGAGTTATAAACGTGCTCTAACAATGCATTTTTAAATAATTGATAGCATGGAAAGGTTTTATACTCTATACATGTTGTCTAGCCTTCAGAGAATCAACATAAAAATTAATTTTCATCCAAAATCACTGCTGCTGAGCACTGTTCAGAGGAAGAGAAAACAAGCTTATCATAAGGCATGGCTTAAAAATTTGAATGAAGATATCTATTTCATAAAAATGGGAGGTTGATTTAGAAAAGTGTCACTCTTTTTTTCCTTTAAACCCACTTGCCACCTCAAATGACACTTCAGCAGTCTATGCATTTTACTCCCTTACAAAACTGTAAATATTCTGTGGCTTGACCACTGAGGTCAATCATAAAATGTATATCCTCCATAATCAGGCAGGAGAGACTGGGAGTTCATAGCCCATATTTGGATTCACAGCAGGTAAACACAGAGTACAGGCAGACAGACCAATCAAAGATGCAGGAACAACCTTTCTGCTCTGACCCCTCATATGAGGGGAGCTGGCAGCTGTAGGTACTTAACAATGACAACCCAGCTGTTTGAGGCAAACACATGTTTCCAGTGGGACATATTGGGTGATCTCCACGTAACTATGATTGGTTTTCTTTGCTTTGACTCTTTACTGTTACTTTAGTTCTATAATTCTCAAATATTTCCTGTCATGGCAACACCTCCATTCTCTCATTCTCATCTTAGGCTACTACAAAAAACAGTGACAAAGCCCATGTTTTTCTAATTCTGGTTGCTTTCTATTAACTTTCTCTTTGACTTGGACCTCTAAATTTGGGCAGCTCAAAGTCTGAGCACTTAATTTTTTTCCCCAAGCAATTAATATAACTTATTAATAAGCTTCATATTTTCAAAAAGGTTTAGCAAAATGTCAGCCACATCTTGAGCTCATAAAGATAAGGAGCTATTTTTAGCTTGTTCTAATTAAAAATAGCTAAAATACTCGTTGGTATGTGAGAAGAGAGTAATCTGATCGATTCATGTCTCATTTCAAAAACGTTGACATTTGAATTTCTTTAGTGCTCTTTATGGTTTGAATTAATATTGCTCCACTGTTTTTGAAATACAGCAAGTATCTAAATTGTATTATTGATCATCATAAACCATGTCAAGTTCACCATTCTCACTTGCGATAAATACTGGGCATGTGAAAGGTGCTTTGTGACTCCCATTGTTAGTTAAAGGTATCCTAACCAGAGAATTGATTCTAAATTAATTGTCCCCTGATAGTCATGCAGAATGCACCATTAAGTAATGGTTATTAGGCTGTCAGTTTGATAAGCAATCATTGCAATTTGACCAAAGTTATAAAGCAAAATCTCAAAATCTGAACCAATCAGACACTGGAGGCTCAGTTCTCTATCAAGCATAAAAAGAACAAACATCTGCATTTTCACAAGCCAGTGCCAGTGCATCTACTTTGTCTTTGTATTTCTTTCAAACATTTTCCCTATGATTAAAAACAAACAGAAAACAAAAACTCTCCACAAAAAGGAACTTAGTGTTGAAGAGGTGAAGGAATAGGTTGTTGTGTTTGGCTGTCTTTCCTATGAGTGTTCAGAACCCAATAATGGGGATTTCAAGGACCACTGACACAAATCTAGAAGCAAGGTGCTAATTGAGGGGTGGTGGGGAGTAAGCTATTAAACTTAACCTCATATAGAAACCTTATAAAATTCCATAGAACACAGAAAGCAACAGAGCCAAAGGTGGAAATCTAGGCCTTTCCAGTGTGCAAACATGTGTTTGTGTGCATGTGCACGTATGATTTTGTTAGTGTGTGTATGTGTGTGAATACATGTAAATGTGGGCTTTGTTCGTGTGTATCCATGTGAAGCTTTGTGCTCCAAGTTGTGTGTATATGTAGGTCAAGGGAAGGTTTCAAAGACAAAAATAGAAATAGGCTCCTGATATCATCCTCATTAGACCTTCTATGTCATATTAATGTCCTTTCTATTCTTTGAAAGTATTAATCATATTCTTGGTCTTACACTGCATGGGAGGAAGAGGTACCAAGACATAGCAGGTGAGAAAAAAATGTGACTTTCCTGACAAGAAGGACCATCTGTGGTTGATATTTTCTGCTCTTTTGTAATATACTTTTGGAATTATCAAAAGCAGTCAAAAGAAAAAAAAAAACAGGAAGGATCTCTTACCCTTTTAAACAGCCTGGAGGGACCTGAACAGTATTATGCTAATCAAAATAAGCCAGTCAGAGAAAGGCAAGTATCACATGATCTCATTCATATGTGAATCTAATGAACAAAATAAACTGTTGAACAAAATAGAACCAGATACATAGAAACATGGAACAGATTGTTGAATCTCAGAGGGAAGGCAGAGGTGGAAAGAGAGCAACCAAAGAACTTACATGCATATATGTAAAACTCATGAATACTGACAAAAGTGTGGTGAAGGCCTGGGGTGGGTGGCAGGTATGGGCTGGAAGGGATTAATGGGGGGGAAGGGGGGTATCTATAATACTTTCAACAATAAAAATAAATTTTAAAAAATATTTTTAAACAAGCAGCCAAGAACATGCAGCAGCAAGGTAGAAAACAGGGCCTTTAAGAATCTGCTCCCATTTTAGCAGTCTCAATTTTTTAACCAGTATCAGTAAGGTAGAGTGGCTTTACATTCTGTTCATAACTTAATACTTCTCACCTTCCCTAAGTCTACATTAATTAACTGTGAGCATCTTTTTCCCCCTCTATGCTTCTGCAGTTTTGCTTGCACTCCCATTTATCCTCTGGGAGGATAGCCTTCTCTGAACTTCCAGGCTGGAATGTTCCACTTTGGGCTTGCACTGCTCCCCTCCCTCATTTCTCTTCTATCACATTTGTATACTGAAACATTGTTTTGCTATATCCCACACACTCCACCCCAACCATTTCACAAGTTATGTCTCCTCAATGCCAAGCACAGTGCCTGTCATTCAGCAGATGTTCAATAAATGCTTGCTTAAATATACTTGTCAGTGTAAGAAATCCAAACCTGTAGAAAAAAATAAATAAATGTATTTTAGATAAAACTGATGACAGTTTCCAGGTATCAAGATCTCAGATGCACTTGTGAACATCTTAAAGATAGGAATCTGTCTTCTTTGTCACTCTGTTACCAATACTAACACAGTACCTGGCATGAAAGCTAGACAGAATATTTACTAATTTGTAGCAAATTTTCTACCCCAAAGTCAGATTTACCTTGTTCTTTCAAATATTGACCCTTCAATTCAGGTATATTTCCTCAAACCCATTAATGGTAGGACTCAGTATAGAAGCCCTGAACTAAGTAATTAATTTGGTTTTACAAGAGTTGCCTTTGCCTAACACCCTAAATATGTCATTTCCCTCCTTAAAAGTCTATAGTTAAATACATATCATGAATGAATTGATACAATTAATATTTTCTGAGGGTTTGCAATGTGCCTGGCACTGTGTAGGTTCTGTGGGGGAAATATAAAGATAGGTGAAATAACATCTCTGTCCTTTGGGAATTTCTCCTTTGGAAGTTTATAAAACATAACCAAATTACTCTGGTAATTTGGCTATGTGTGATAAGTGCCATAAAAAGCTTCCCAAAGAAGGAGGAATTAAGCTGCATCTTAAATTATGGGTGGGATTTGCATAGGCAAAGAGGGAGAATTTGGGCACTAGAAATTAAAAGAGACAAGGAGATAATAGTCATAGAATTAGGAATTTCTAAGAATCACCATCTCAGCCTTTACTCTCTATATGTGTGTTTCTTTTTAAAAAGATAAACACCTCTTGAGAATATCACGTGGCCAGTATGTCAACTTTTGGAATACAGCCCCAAATGCTGTGCTTTACAGTTAGACAGGTAGAGAGTAGGCTGTTGCCTAGAGTAAAATAAATCTCCTACTCAGCTGACCACAAAATGGGTTGTTCTTGGTATACATGTGCCTTTCCCGTTGAATAATATGTCATTGCCTATTTAATAGACAATTGAATTTTAAAAAGAATGGGATGGACTGAGAGGAATAAAAGTCAATTTTCAGTAGTTTTTTAACAATGGTATATTTCTACCAAGATACAAAGTTCATATAAAAAATTCCACAACAAACTTATGAATAGGAAATTTTACTATTGTGAATAGAATTTTGTTTACCCAATGTCAAACATTTAACTGGAACAAAAAATTATTTATCAGAAATAATGCCTACTTCATATTAAACTTTTGGAAATGTCCAGAAATACATGGATGGTGGGCCAAAGTTCTGTTTTCCTCTGCATAAAGCAGAAAAATCAGCATTATATAGATAGAGCTTTACTCAACTTATTGGCACACCAAATCATTGAGCAGGCTCCTATTCACACCACTAGGCATTTCTTCTTGAGTCTACCGCATCACTGATTTTAAAGAGGAAATGTGTGCTACAGCATGGATAGATTGGATTTTTTATAATAGCGATTCGCCTAATTTGCCCTCACTTTGGTATTTGTCATTCTGCTATGACAATTTAAAGGCACCATTCTCTCTTAGCCAATCCATTTAAAGAGAATTCAAAAGATTCCATTTAAATTATTGAAATGTTGAAAGATTTTATACCAAGTGCACAATGGCCCTAACTTTTCATTAAAATCCTTTATATAGTATAGTTAATAGTAAAAAAAAAAATATTTAAAGTAGATTAAGAATAGAACAAAGAAATGAAGTGCAATTGTGAAAGGCTGTGAATAATGACAGGTTTTTTTTCATTCCTTTTCTCATAAGTACCATCCCAAATGTTTTTTTGATTCAAGATACTACTTAACTTATACTACAACATTGAGTATCAGGTCTTGGTACTCTGTGATATGATGCGTATATAAAGATACAATTAATCTTTAGTCTAATATCTGCCTGAAAGATAAGGGCTAAATCATAGTATTATGACTCTCCACTGCCCAAGGATTAAAGTCCCATCTCCTTAAACTAACATATAAGGCTCTCCTCAGGCTGGCCCCAATTGGCTTTTTCAAAGGCATCTCTCACTCTTACACCAAACTTCTCTATTGTAGCCAATCTAGTCTCTTTACTAAACCCTGAAGAAGCCACAATTAATCTTTCCTCTGCATATTTTCTTATACTGGCCTTTTCAATTCCCACATTTTTTTTTACTTCTACCTATTCCTAAATCTCAGCACGTTTTTCTTCTACATAGTTTCATCAGCCACACCAATCCTCAATAATTTCTCCCTCTCCAAATTATAGCAATTCTATGACATAGAGACTTATTTAAAGAATAGAAAAAGGAACCTTGGTGCACTGCTGGTGGGAAGCAGATTGGTGCAACCACTGTGGAGAACAGTATGGAGGTTCCTCAAAAAACTAAAAATAGAACTCCCATTTGACCAGTAATACCACTGCTAGGAATATATCCTAAGAAGCTAGAAACATCAATCAGAAAGGATATATGCACCGCTATGTTCACAGAAGCACAATTTACCATAGCTAAGTTTTGGAAACAGCCTAAGTGCCCATCAGCAGATGAGTGGATTAAAAAACTGTGGTACATCTACACAATGGAATACTATACTGCACTAAAAAAGAAGGAATCCCTACCATTTGCAACAACATGGATGGAACTAGAGAGCATTATGCTAAGTGAAATAAGCCAGTCATAGAAAGATAAGTTACCACATGATCTCATTCATTTATGGAATGTAATAAACAACATAAACTGATGAACAAATTTTATACCAAGTGCACAATGGTCAGACCATCGATCAGACCATCAAACCTGGGAGGGAAGGTAGGGGAAGGTGGGGTAAGAGGGAGAGATCAACCAAAGGTCTTGTATGCATGCATATGGGCCTAACCAATGGACACATACACAGAGGGGTGAGTGCAACAGTGGGGGGGATGGGGTCTATGGGGGAATAAGGACATATATGTAACACCATAATCAATAAAGAATTTAAAAAAAGAATATGTATATCTTTATTGATTTCAGAGAGGAAAGGAGAGGGAGAGAGAGAGAAAGAGAAACATAAATTATGAGACAATCACTGATTGACTGCCTCCTGCACAACCCCTACTGGGGATAGAGCCTGCAACCCTAGCATGAGCCCTTGACTGAAATAAAATGGGAACAGGGACCCTTCAGTTTGAGAGCCAATGCTCTATCCACTGAGCCAAATCTTAGCTAGGGCTATGTATATCTTTAATTATATAAACTTCTTAAGGACACAGAGGAAATACTTATTAGTTTTGTAGCCTCTTACAGCTCTTAATAATATAGCACAGAGCTGAACTAAATAAATTACTTATAATGTAAATTAATAATGAGTGTAGATAAGAATATGAAAATGTGTACATGTAACTCCTCCATGCCAGCATTGTTTACCTTCTGCTGAATATCTCAATATTTGTATCTTCTAAAAAGTAAACAATCTTTGTAAAACAAAAACATCAACATACAGACTTGCAGGGAATCTCAAACCATTCCATGTAGTTAGTTCTCTGTCCTGTTATTCCTAACAACAAATCCAATTGATTTCAAAGGATATTGTATAGATAGATGCTTGGGGAACTTGAGAAACAGCTTTTCTCTTTTTTTAAATAATTCTTTATTGTTAATATTATTACAATTGTTCCTATCCCTCCTCTCATAGCTCCCCTCCACCTGGATCCCACCCTATCCTCTGCCTTTACCTCCCACCCATTGTCCTCATCCATAGGTGTATGATTTTTGTGGAGTCTCTCCCTGCACCAACCCTTATCTTTTTCCCCCTGAGAATTATCAGCCCACTCCCTTTCTCTGCCCCTAATTCTATTATATTAACCGGTTTATTCTGATCATCAGATTTTCAATCCACATGGTTTTTAGATTCACTTGTTGATAGATATGTATGTTTTTCATAATTTTTACCTTTAGTGTTTTCTTCTTCTTCCTCTTCTTAAAGAATACCTTTCAGCATTTCATATAATACTGGTTTGGTGTTGATGAACTCCTTTATTTTTTCTTTTCTGTGAAGCTCTTTATTTACCCTTCAATTCTGAATGATAGCTTTGCTGGGTAGAGTAATCTTGGTTGTAGGTTCTTGCTATTCATCACTTTGAATATTTCTTGCCACTCCCATCTGGCCTGCATAGTTTCTGTAGAGAAATCAGCTAACAATCATATGGGTGCTCCCTTGTAGATAACTAACTGTTATTCTCTTGTTGCTCTTAATATTTTCTCTTTGTCTTTTGCTCTTGGTATTTCAATTATGATCTGTCTTGGTGTGGTCCTCTTTGGATTCATTTTCTTTGGAGTTCTGTGTGCTTCCTGGACTTGTAAGTCTATTTCTTTCACCAGATGTGGGAAGTTTTCAGTCATTATTTCTTCAAATAGGTTTTCAGTATCTTGCTCTCTTGCCCTCTCACTTCTTTTGGAACCCTTATAATTCTGATGTTGGTACACTTGAAGTTGTCCCAGAGGCTCCTTACACTATCTTCCAATTTTTGGATTCTTTTTTTTTTTCTTTTCCATTTGAGTGTTTTCTGCTTCTTTGTATTTCAAATCTTTGACTTGATTCTTGTGTTCTTCTCTTCTGCTGTTAGGTTTCTGTATAATATTTATTTCAGTCAGTGTATCTTTAATTTCTGGTTGGTCCTTTTTCATCTGTAGTTGATCCTTTTTCATTTCTTCTTAGGTCTCACTAAATTTATCCATTTTTTCTAGGAAATTACTAAAAAACCTTATAACCGTGGTTTTGAACTTTATATTCAGTTGTTTGTTTTCCTCCATTTCTTTCTTTTGTGATCTGTATTTTTGTCTTCATATATTTTGCTGCTTCCCTGAGTTGATAGAGTAGCTTTGTGTTCTAGATATCTTATGTGGCTCAGTAGCTCTGCTTCCCCAGTTACCTGAGGTGGACACTCTGGGTGCACCCCTTTGTGAACTGTGTACAATCTTGTTGTAGTTGATTCTTGATTGTTGTTGGTATCACTGGGGGGGGGGAGGATTGACCTCAAGCCAATTGGTTGTGAAATTCAGCTGTGTCTGCGCATGTGCGCTTGCCTCCAGACCTCTGCCTTTCGTGAGTGCGGGAGCCTCCAGATCTCTGCATTTCTGGGTCCCCTAAGTCCGTGTGCTCTAGGCACCCATATGAGTCTGGGTTCTCAGGGACTCGCCCAAAACTGGGGTTTGGTGCAGTTGGACCTGGATTTTAGTGATATTGGTAGGTTCTGTTTTACTCCCACTAGAGAAAGCCAGCGGTACAATCAGCAGTGAGCGTTCTGTGTATGTACTTTTGAGCGCACTTTTGTGTCCCCTCAGACCTGTCTTTCGTGGCTCCCCTAAGTTTCCCTGCACTCCTTCTTTTTCACAATAGTCCAGACTCCCCTGTATTAGTCTTGCCTGGAACTGGGGTTCAGTGCAGTCAGAAGTGTGGTTCAGTGCAGTTGGGATTTTCTGTCTCCCTCCCACTAGAGGAAGCCAGCCAGACCCTCCTCGCCCATCCTCTCCACAAGAATGCCTCTGTACCTCAGAGTTTTTACAGCTTCTCTGAGTCTTTGTGAGTCCCTGTCTTTACTTCTAGTTGTAGAATTTTCACTCAGCCAGCTTTCCTGTGGTTGTGGATGGTGTCTGTTCTGTCTTTTAGTTGTAATTTTGAAGTTGTTGTGTGAGGCAGCAGCTTAGGTGTTCACCTATGCCGCCATCTTAGTTTCTCTCCAGCTTTTCTTTGAATAATAATAAAGTTCTTTGTCTAGAAATTGTTTAGTCATAATATCTGTGTTATTTCAAGTGTTAGAGAAAAATGAAGCAACCAAGGAGTAAAGGTACTTGTTTCAATAAATGTTCAATGAAAGTGCATACATAGCAGGAACTGCAAACTCTCAATGTACATATCTATAAAACATGCCACTTATACAAAGTCTACATGCAATATATCATGTGTAAGAATATTCTCTCTTCCACAGAAGCAATCTTAGAAGTCACTTCCTCTAGTTGCACTATCCCATTTCACAAACTTACTACTTACCCTTCCAGATCAGAGGAAGAAATGTCTCCCCTCATGCTCAAGGGTACACCTTCACTTGTATTCTCCAATCTTCTTTTCTCTTGCCCAAATCTGTTTCATATTAGTTGGTATAGTTGCTACTTGGTCCTCAGTTTCAAATACATTACTCATGTTTGTATATATTAATTTCATATGTTACTTTAAAAAATGATTATCTGATCTAATAAAATTAGAAGCTCTTTAAGGGAAGGCATCCCGTATACAACCAAGTGAGTAATGATTACACAAAAATCAGTGTTCAGAGCCTATATAAATATACAGAGCTCAAACACTATGACTGCCTGACATCTTTTACTTTTTAAAAAAGCGAGATGACCATGTAGCCCATAGGTTCATCTTTGAGGCGATTCACTAAGTAGAAACTACAGCCCATGTTCTGGTATATTTCTTCATACTTTAGTGAGATCCAGCTAAGCAGGACTATGTCCCACAAACCACAACTGGCTCCCTCCCCCTTTTGTGCCTTTCTACATATTTTTCCCTTCTCCTTTCTACATATCATTCCCTTCTCCTGGAATATCTTGATACTTCCTCTTTTCCTCCCTACAAACCCTATATAAACCCACCCCAAGTTCTATTTCCTCTATGAAGCCCTCCCTAGAAAAGTGAGCCAACACTTCTCTCTTTTCCACCTACCCACTGAATTAATAATCTTCCACTGACTTTGCTTACACCTGAATTCTACTTCCAATGTTTTCTACTTACACTTGAATTCTATTTCCAATGTTTTCTACTGGTTTCATGGAAAGAGTATACAGACTTTGATCAAATAACACTTCCTCTACCAAAACATGTTTAGTTGGTGTTGGGAACCCAGTGAATAATCTAAAAATCCATAACATAACATTTAAAGTCCTCCAATGTGGATCTAGCCAACCTTGTAAGTTTTTAACAAGAATCTAAAAATCTGTCTTTGTTATCTCAGGCTGCCATAACAAAATGTCATAAACTAAGAAGTTTAAAAAACACAAGTTTATTTCCTTACTGCTTTAGAGGCTAGAGATCCAAGATCAAGATACTGGCATGGTCACTTTCTAGTGAGAGATCTCTTCCTGGCTAATAGTTGGGTGCCTTCTTGCCGTTTTTTCATATGGGAGAGTGAGGAAGAGAAGGGGAAGAAGAAAGAGGATGGAAAAGGGAAGGAGAACATGCACTCCAGCCTCTCTTATAAATAGAGAACTAATGCCATCATGAGAGCTCCATCCTTATGACCTCATCTAAACCTAATTATCTTCCTAACATCTCATGTCCAAATACTATCATATATGAATTTGGAAGGGACACAATTCAGTCTATAGCAAACTCCCACTAATACTACATACAATCACCGAAATGAAGGAATATGTATGTAGACAAGTTTGTAGGCTGTAAATTCTACCACTCATTAGCCATGTAGACTGGAAAAATAACCTATTTTGAGTCTTAGTTTCCTATCTATAAAAATGAGGATAATAATGATACTCACTTAATAGGATTACTCTAAGGAATAAATTACATAATTTAAGTAAAACACAAAGCCAGTACCTAATACAAAGTTAAGTGTTCATTAATTGGGTTCTATGCTTATGATATGCTCATCTGGCTTCCTTTTATAGAATATATTCTCCCCAGGTCTGCTTATCTATCACTTGCTATTAGTCCTTCAAGTCCCAGCTCCAGATACTACCAGCATATTCTTCACAAGACTCCTCAAATTACTTGAGTCCGAATAATAGTCTCTATATTCTTCTAACATGTGTATGTCTCTATTCTGGCACTTATGGCAGGTTGCCTTAGTTTACTTAGATGAGACATTTAAATGCAAAAGCATTAAATAGTAAGCTCAGAGAACCAAGATGGAAGCATAAGTAAATGCCTGTATTTACTGCCTCCCATAACCACATTGTAACTAAAATACAGAACAACTATCATCCAGAACCATGAGAAAGCTGGCTGGGTGGAAGCACTACAACTGGAGAAGTGAAAAAGAAAGCAAACTGAGACTGGAAGGAGGTGCCAAGCCTGGAATGGGCTTGTCCAGCACTGGATGCACTGGTTTTTTAATGGGGAGGGAAATCGTCTCTTCAGAGGCTGCCTGGAGGAGTAAGGAGGCCTAGCCCCACACCAGACACCCTGCCCAGAATTCCAGAGCTGGGGAAAGAAGTCCCTATGGGCCCTAAGAACTATGGAATATAAAAACCAGAGCGGATTGGGGTTCAGACACACAGGCTGCTAGAGACCAAGCTATTCCTCTTAAAAGGGTGACATCACAAACTGAATTTACAAGCTCCTGCTTGCTCTGAGCTCTAGTGCTGGGTGTGGCTCTGGGGGACCCAGACACATATGGGGAGAAGCTGGACTGTCTTCATTGGGACAGGAATGTGGGGGTGGATTTCTTCCAGATGGAGTTGCACACAGAAGTCATTGTTCCTGTACTGGGACCTCCCTGCTGCAGGGTTGATTAGCAGTCATTTCTGTTTGTTCCACCCTGGTGATTCCCTATTACCACCCCCTCAACCCC
Source organism: Lasiurus cinereus (assembly GCA_011751065.1). Lineage (NCBI taxonomy): Eukaryota > Metazoa > Chordata > Mammalia > Chiroptera > Vespertilionidae > Lasiurus > Lasiurus cinereus. The sequence goes on along the minus strand of JAAGEH010000015.1, from coordinate 34,361,115 downwards.
CACGGCATCCAATTTACAACTCCACCCAAGCTGTGTGCAGCAACTTTTGCATATGAATGGCCTGCCTTTTCTCAGTCTAAAGCCTGTCAAACAAACTGCAGCTGGGTCAGGGAGCCAAAAAGCTATCAATAAAAAGCCTAAGGACAATACCAGCACCAGCCTGCCTTGCTTCATAGCTGGACCTTGTCTGGCACTTCCAAACCCCATACAAAGAGGAGGAATCTGCATATTTCTCTGTAGCTCCTGCTGGGTGGCCTCAGGAAGAGGCTGACTTTGCACCTCCCTGGAGACCCAAGAGCCAGTGTACCCACTGGTCGGTGTGAGACCATACCAGATTACAATTCTTCACATCTATAAGTGACACACTCAAGAGGTAGACTCAGTGAGCACCAAAGTCCCACTGAAGCAAGTCCTGCTCCATAAGGGTGTCTCCTACACAGCAGCTCTCCCACTGTAGTTGCAGCTGCTCCCCATAGCCAATTGGCTTGGAAGTCAATTCCTCCCAGTGACACCAATAGCAATCAAGGCTCAACTACAATAACACTATGCACATAGCCCAAAAAGTGTGCACCAAGTGTGTCCACCTCAGGTGATTGGGGAGGCTAAGGCTCTGGGCCCTATTGGACACCTGCTATACAAGGCCACACTATCAACTCAAGGAAACTTAGCAGCTGCACAATGCATAGAAACAAACACAGGGACACAGTCAAAATGTGGAGACAAAGAAACATGTCACAAATGAGAGAAATGGAAGAAAGCAAACTACTGGATATAGACTTCAAACCCATAGTTATAAGGTTACTCAAGAATCTTCCAGAAACCTCTGAGGAAATTAGTGAGACCTTCAAGGATCTTAGTGAGAATGCCAAAAAAAATTTGGAAAAGGACCAGTCAGAAATTAAACATACACTGACTGAAATAAATAATAATATACAGGGATTCAACAGTAGACTAGAGCATCCCGAGAATCAAGTCAATGATTTGAAATATGATGAAGCAAAAAAAACACAAAAAACAAAAAACAAAAAAACACCCAACCAGAAGAGCAAAAAAATAAAAATAAAAAATATATATGAAGATCGTCAAAACTGCTTTGGCTCGGTGGATAGAGTATTTGCCTTTGGACTGAGGGGTCCCGGGTTGGATTCCGGGCAGGGGCATGTACCTTGGCTGTAGGCACATCCCCAGTGGGGGGCGTGCTGGAGACAGCTAATCAATGTTTCTCTCTCATTGATGTTTCTGACTCTCTATCCCTCTCCCTTCCTCTTTGTAAAAACTCAATTATATATATATATATATATATATATAGATAGATATATATATATATATATATATACATTTTTAAAGATATGAAGATAGTGTAGGCTCCCTCTGGGACAACTTCAAGCATACCAACATCTGAATTATGAGGGTGCCAGAAGGAGAGAGAGAGCAAGATACTGAAAACTTATTTTGAAGAATTAATAACAGAAAACTTCCCTCACCTGGTGAAAGAAATAGACTTACAAGTCCAGGAAGCACACAACCCCAAACAAGAGGAATCCAAAGAGACCACACCAAGACACATCATAATTAAAATGTCAATGAAAATAGATAGAGAATCTTAAAAGCAGCAAGAGAAAAACAATTACCTACATGGGAGTGCCCACACAACTGTCAGCTGATTTCTCCATAAAACTATGCAGGCCATGCCAAAATCTGTTTGGCTCAGTGGATAGAGTGTCAGCCTGCGAACTGAAGGGTCTTGGGTTCCATTCCAGTCAACAGCATGTGCCTTGCTTGTGGGCACATAACCAGTAGGGGGTGTGCAAGAGGCAGCTGGTCGATGTCTCTCTCTCATCTATGTTTCTAACTCTCTATTCCTCTCCCTTCCTCTCTGTAAAAAATCAATAAAATATATTTTAAAAAAACATATGCAGGCCAGAAGGGAGTGGCAAGAATTATTCAAAGTGATGAACAGCAAGAACCTATAACTAAGATTATTCTACTCAGCAAAGCTATCATTTAGAATTGAAGGTCAGATAAAGAGTTTCACATACAAGAGAAAGCTAAAGGAGTTCATCACCACCAAATGAGTATTATATGAAATGCTGAAAAGTACTCCTTAAGAAGAGGAAGAAGAAGAAAAAGGTAAAGATAAAAATTATGAACAACAAATACATATCTATCAACAAGTGAATATAAAAATCAAGTGAATAAAAAATCTGATGAACAGAATAAAATGGTGAATGGAATAGAATCAGGAGCATGGAAATGGAACAAACTGACCATTCTCAGAAGGAAAGGTGTGTGGGGTAGTGTGGGAAGAGATTAGACAAAAGCCTTAGTGATATACATATATGCATTACCTATGGGCACGGACAATAGGATGGTGAGGGACTGGGGGGTGGTGGAAACCAGGTAAATGAGAGATATTGGGGAGGGGGAAAGGAACATCTATAATAATCATAACAACAAAGATTAAAAAATAAGTGTCAATCACCCCCTCTCCAAATAATAGCATCCATGCTATATTATACTTCCCAGGATTTCTGATAGAGGTATTCAAAATTTATATTGATAATACTCTATAAACATTTTATGTTTATGTTTATCATAATTAACATGCATTTTAAAAAGCAAACAAATGGCACTGGAGTAGGCTGATTGAATAACAAAAATGGTCAAAACATATTCTGATATACAGGGGCACAGGTAGAAATTTCCAACAGCAAATATGATCTCTCAAATTTTTCCTTTTCTGTCCATCAAAATTGTAATTGAATATTTCTTTTTCTTTCTTTTTAAAAAATATAGTCAATTTTTTTACAGAGAGGAAGGAAGAGAAATAGAGAGTTAGAAACATTAATCAGCTGCCTTCTGCACACCCCCTACTGGGGATGTGTCTACAACCAAGGAATATGCTCCTGACTGGAATCAAACCTGGGCCCCTTCAATGTGCAGGTCAACGCTCCATCCATTGAGCCAAACTTGCCAGAGCTGAAGGCCGTCTTCTTAGCATTTCAGAATTTCTACTAATTTCTGGTACTCTGCCATTCAGAAGGCCATATTGCAGTCAGTGAGAATTGCAATGAATCGAGAAGAGAGGTGGCAGCCTATGTTTGTAGAAGGTGTTATTTGGCTCATCATTCAGAGAAAAATATTTTTTAATGAGTACCAAGACTTGAAGATTGAGGGAATTTTGCACAAAATAAGTCAATTTTCAACTATCTGCTTGAATTCTTTTCTCTATTTTTAAACAGCTAAAAAAAAAAAAAAGGAAGAAGAATGCTGGAAGCCAATTCTAGCATGTTAGAATTGCCAGAGTTTCATTGAAAGGTTGATGGAACTTGGGGACTCAACAAGGGCTGAGTTACATATGTTAACACCTGCTGGAATGGTTAACGGCATTTCCCCAAACCTAACAAGAATGATTGCTTGCTGCCAGACTACTCAGGGCATCTAAATCTACATGTTATTGCGTCCTGTTAGCCAAACACCTGAACAGCTGAAGGCAATTCCCCAATCTGACAACGGATTCTGTACCTAACACTACCCTTTGATTTGTATATCTCCACCTTGCCTTAGGACAGATTGTGTTAATAAAAAGCAAGGGGTCCTGAGACAAAACGTTGGTTTCTTTTGCCAGGCTCCTCTACCCCCCCCCCCCTCAACCCAAATGCCTTTCAAAATTATGTTTCATTTTTGGACTCTTATTTAATTTACCCACAACCCTTTCTCCAGGTTTCCTGAACCCTCTGGATGCCAGATAAAGACCCCTGGAGTTAGGAGAAGTTACAAAACTAGCTCTGCATTTTTCTCCCGAAACAATTGTCTGGAGGAAACTCTTTTAACTAGGCATTTCCTCTCTCTCCTCACTAAGTCCTCCCTCTTCCCATACCCACTTCTCTTTCTTTCTTTCTTTCTTTCTTTCTTTCTTTCTTTATTTATTTATTTATTTATTTATTTAATATTTATTGTTCAGATTATTACAACTGTTCCTTTTTTCCCCCCCTAGCTCCCCGCCACCCAGGTCCCACCCCTTCCTCTGCTCTTACCTCCCCATCATTGTCCTCATCCATAAGTGTATGATTTTTTGTCCAGTCTCTCCCTACACCCTCTCACCCCTTCCCCCCTGAGAATTGTAATTTAACTCCCTTTCTATGACCATTTATTCTGTTCATCAGATTTTTAATTCAATTGATTTTTAGATTCACTTGTTAATAGATACGTATTTGTTGTTCATAATTTTTAACTTCACCTTTTTCTTCTTCTTCCTCTTCTCAAAGAATACCTTTTAGCATTTCATATAATACAGTTTTGGTGTTGAAGAACTCCTTTAGATTTTTCTTATCTGTGAAGCTCTTTATCTGACCTTCAATTCTGAATGATAGCTTTGCTAGGCAGAGTAATCTTGGTTGTAGGTTCTTGCTATTCATCACTTTAAATATTTTTTGCCATTCCCATCTGGCCTGCATAGTTTCTGTAGAGAAATCAGCTAATAATCGTATGGGTTCTCCCTTGTAGGTAATTAACTGTTTTTCTCTTGCTGCTTTTGAGATTCCCTCTTTGTCTTTTGCTCTTGGTATTTTAATTATGATGTGTCTTGGTATGGTCCTCTTTGAATTCCTTTTGTTTGGGGTTCTCTGCACTTCCTGGACTTGTAAATCTATTTCTTTCACCAAATGTGGGAAGTTTTCAGTCATTATTTCTTCAAATAGGTTTTCAGTATCTTGCTCTCTCTCTCCTTCTGGCACCCCCATAATTCTGATGTTGGTACACTTGAAGTTGTCCCAGAGGCTCCTTACACTATCATCCAATTTTTGGATTCATTTTTTCTTTTTTCCTTTTCCATTTGAGTGTTTTCTGCTTTTTTATATTTCAAATCTTTAATATGATTCTTGTGTTCTTCTAGTCTGCTGTTAGGTTTCTGTATAATATTTTTTATTTCAGTCAGTGTATGTTTAATTTCTAGTTGGTCTTTTTCATTTCCTCTTCACTCTCACTAAATTTATCCACCTTTTCTAGGATATTCTTGAAAAACCTAATAACTGTCATTTTGAACTCTATATCCAGTCATTTGTTTTCCTCCATTTCTTTTATTTGTGATCTGTTTCTTTGTCTCCACATTTTCGTTGCTTCCCTGAGTTTGGTAGAGTAGCTTTGTGTGCTAGGTGTTCTATATGGCCCAATAGCTTTGCCTCCCCAGTTACTTGAGATGGGCTCTCTTGGTGCACCCCTTTATGTACTGTGTGTACAGCCTTGTTGTAGTTAAATATTGATTGTTGTTGGCATCACTGGGGGGAATTGACTTCCAAGTCAATTGGTTGTGAGAATCAGCTGTGTCTACGCCAGGAGAACTTCTGTGCTGGAGTCTGCCTTATGAGACAAGATTTGCAAACTTGTGAAAGCCTCTGTGTTCATCTTGGATGGGGTGGAGTCTGAGGGCTGAGCAGACAGCCTTTGTTTCCCATCAGCCCTGCCCTATGAAGCTCCTGGACCTCAGTGTCCCTTGATAATCCTTGCAGCCTCTCTGCTTGCACTCGCACGCCTCCAGACCTCTGCCTTTCTGGCTCCCCTTAGTTTCTGTGCACTCCAGACCCATATGAGTCTGCATCCCCAGTGTCTCTCCCAAAACTGGGGTTCAGTGCAGTTGGAACTGAATTTCAGTGCAGTTGGGAAGTTCTGTCTTCCTCTCACTAGAGAAAGCCAGCAGCACAATCAGCAGTCAGTCCTCTTTGCGTGCACTTGCATGTGCCTCCAGACCTCTGCCTTTCACAGCTCCCCTGTTTCCATGCACTCCTTCCTTTTCATGACAGTCCAGACACCTCCCCTCCCCCATATGATTCTTGACCACAACTGGGGTTCAGTGCAGTCGGGAGTTTCCCTCCCGCCAGAGGAAGCCAGCCAGGTATTCCATCGCCTGTCTTCTCTATGTGCATATCTCTGTACCTCAGCTTTTTGGAGCTCCTCTGAGTCTCTGTGAGCTCCTCTCTTTCCTTCTAGTTGTAGAATTTCTACTCAGCCAGCTTTTCTGTGATTCTGGATAATGTCTATTCTGTCTTTTAGCTGTAGTTTTGAAATTGTTGTGTGAGGCAGCAATTTAGGTATTCATCTATGCCACCATCTTTGTTTCCCCCCAATGTTTGAATATTTCAATGGGGACTTTTCTTTATTATAATTGTCAATGAATACCTTGCAGAGAACATTCAATGCAGGTATCAGTTTGCTTTTGTATCCATGTTTTTTTTACATGTTTTATGAGTAGTAAGTGATGGAATAGTAATTAGGATCTTGTAGTCTTGGATCTGCCACTGAACTACTGAGCTATCTTGTGAAAATCACCACCCTTTCTATAAGCATCAATTTTCCCATTTGTAGAACCAACAGATGAAAATCAATCATTGTTCTCTTAGAGCTCTACTTTAATATTTTTCTAAATGTTTAGGATACAATTTCATTTAAAAAGAGAAGAATATTAGTACCGTAAGATGTTCACAAATTATGGAACTGTAAGTATTCATGATTTTTTCGTCCTTAACAATCTATGATTCTTAAATGGCAAAGTTAGTACAAGGATCTGGGGATGCAAAAGGTTCAAAATGGTGACTACTCCCAATAATTGTCTATCAAACTTTCCAAAAGTGAAACAAAATAATGGATAAAGCAGGCTACCTAGAGAAATTATTTCCATCCTAAGAGATGGTTTTCAAATATGCTGTTAATAGATTTCCAATGTCAATCTATTTTCTTGCCGCAAATTTGACATGCTTGATCTAGACCAACCTATGATGAATTTAAGCTAGGCTGTGACAACCATATCATCACAAGTGGGCTTTGGAGAGTTTTGTGTGTTTTTTTTTGGATTCTAGAGAGAGTCAAGTGTGAAAATATGTCAATGTGTTCTGTCTAGGAAAATTGGTGCTCTATAATAAGTCTAAAAACAAATACCATTTCTCTAGAGAGCACTATTTCTGGAGAAATAGTCTGTCATGCCACCATAGTTTGATGGAAATGCCCCCAGAGAACACTAGCTTTTGTTCTGATTCTATGCTTATAAAGTAGTATTTTGATACAGCATTTCATTTCTCAAATGAACTTGCCAATCAGGTGCAGGTGTCTTGTACAAAAAAAAAATTGACATCAGCTATACTGCTGGATAGAATTTTGACCATAAATTAAGAAAATTGACCTCTGGAATATCAGATATGTCTGATTTTAATTACCATGGGAAAACTGATCAGAATGAGTTTCCATTCTGAGAAACTAAGACACAAACCCATGATCTGGAGTGGCCTTATCAAGAATTGCATTCATTCATACCACCTTAGCCTGAAATGGGCAGTACCTCACTAACATAATTTCATCCCTTTCCAGAAATTTCAGTATAGCCACTGTCTATTTCATGGGGCCTAGTACTAATGACATCAAGCACATTTTCCAATCCAAACTCATTAACCCCATTATCTTTGCTCTACATCAGAGTCATAGTTTCAGTCAACTGGCCTGCCAGGAGGTTCAAAGTCCATGAAATTTTAATAATTAACTACTGTGAAAAAGGCAACAATTATAGAGGAATCTAGATGGAAAACAAATACCAGGATCAATGAAAACCTACAAAAAAACACTGCTAGAAATAAAATAGATCTGCAACTTTACCTCAAATCCCCAGGAACAGTACATTAGACACTGCATGACATAACAAATCCCTGTCTAACTCTCTGACCTCATTTCTACTCATCCTCTCAAGGCACCCCCTGCCTCCTCTTATATAATATGTCAGTATTTCCCTGTTTATGTCCATGCTTTTACATATGTAGTTTCTTCTGCCTAGAGTATCCTCCTCACTCTGAATTTTCTGATTTAGCTTGAAGGGGAACAGACTAACTTATCCTAAAATATGCCTTTTTGGCATAAAGACTATTTTGAGATAGTTATTTTTAAGAAACAGCAGATAAAGGAAAAGTCTGAAAACTGAGTAGAACTTACCCTTTTGTAAAGGACACTTACCTTTATAAGAAAAACATCTACGTCTTCCTTGCTGTACCAGGAAAAGGAGGATGACTAAATAAACTCTAATCAATGGAGAAAGCAATCATTTAAATCTGCATAATAACCTTGCCCTTGTTTACTGTGCTTTACCTGGTAACCTCTCATAATTGACTTCCCACCCCCCAATTTCTTTTGTTTTGCCTAATGAAAGATGGTATTTGAAGGTATTTAAGGTAGTTGCTTGGGCCATTTCAGAGTTACTCAGTTTTTCTGAGTCTCTCCCATGTATTCAGGAGGTATATACGTTGTTAAACTTGTTTTTTTTCCTGCTAATATATCTTTTTTTACAAAAGGGGTAGTCTCAGCCAAGAATCTAGAAAGCTAAAGGCAAAATTATTTTTCCTGCCCTACAAGCTCAAGTGTCATATTATGTCTTAAGTTTCTAATGAAAATTAGTTAAGTGTCTTCATATTTGTCTCCACAGAACCCTGTACATATGCCTATCAAAGCTCTTAAGTTACTGCATTATAGTTCCTGGTTTTCTCCTCTATAGTACCTTTTATGCCATTAGCTCCTTGAAGGATTATATGGAATTTTATTCATTTCTGTATTTCCCATTTTCTTATAAACCATAGGAACTTATTAATATACTAGAGGCCCAGTGCACAAAATTCATGCATGGGGCTGGATATTGTTGCTCTTCTTTCAATTTTCTCACTTTTCTCTCTTCTCTCCCTCCCTTCGATTCTCCCTTATTCCTCTCCCTATTAGATCCATCTGGAGTTATTCTTTTATAATGCCCTTAAATATCCTGTAATTTGGCTTTTGTTAGCATTATTGAACTTACTTTTGGTGCTATTTTTAATTTTTATATGTATTGATTTTAGTTTTATGTGCTTAATTTAATAAAATTATAGATTAATTCTGGCTTTTATACTTCACAGTCAAAGACATGTTTGGCTATGATGTAGAGTATCTACTATTTGCTTAATATTTTATTTTGATTACTTTAAAGCACAACTTTGTATTAAGACTAGACTGAAATGATTGGTGAATAAATATGCTGGGTCCTGTCATAGCCCTAGTGGGAATTTTCTATACAAAGCAGCAAAGGTGAGTTTAGTTTGGAGGGGAAAGAAAATGGCGGCAGAGTAGACAGATGCGTCTGGAGATTTGTCGCTGGGCAGAGAGAGAGAGAGCGGGTGAGAGTTGCATTGGGAGTGTTTTTTGGCAAGATAAGAATCAGTTATCCTCCAGGAGAAGGTGGGGGACTGCTGGACAGGGCTCTCCCAGCCAGGCAGCCCCACTGCAATGGGGTTTTTGTCTGCCAGAGCCACCAGCGCGAACGAGGAGACCTTGCCATCTTGCAGAGGGAGGTGGATGTCTGCAGCAGTCTGAAGCCAGCAGCTGGGGCACCCATCGAGCAGCCAGGGACCCAGGGACCCAGAACTCTGTTATCCAATTGGTGCAGACACGCCGCGGAATCAGAGATCTACACAGCACACGGAAAGGTCAGATTTCGCCTGGGATAAGAGGGAGGTGGATGTCTGCGGAGGTCTGAAAGCTGCGGCTGGTGGAGGCACCCACCGATCAGCCAGGGACCCAGAGCACAGCTTTCCAGGCGGCGTGGAGGGGCTGGCAGCGGAAGGTTCAGATTTTGCCTGGGACAGGATGAGGTCTCCCACACCCCGCACAACAGAGACGGGCACACTATGGGAACTGGGCTGCGGGAAGCTGCCTCTGGAGAGGTCCGCAGAGGTGGTCAGTGCAAGATCCCTAAGTGTGGAGGCAAACTCTCAGAGCTATTGACAGAGGGGAGCACTGGAAAACGACTCATATTTTTCTGGGGCAGAGGGACAGCCTGGGAGTTATTACAGTGTCCTGGCTGCAAAATCCCCACAAACTGGCTTTGAGAACCATAGAGTAGCAGGATCTCAGCACAGCCTAGAGAGGTCCTGTGCTTTGTCTCAGAGATCAATTCCAAAACACTGCCACCCAGTGGATGACACACAAATTGACTCTCACATAACCACAAAAGAATAAAGAGACTAAAACACCAAGAGGGGAACACAGGGAACTGCAATACCTTCCCTACTGAGAAACAGGAGTGCTAATCAGAATAATAGTGGAAGTGAAGGACCATTATATGTATTTTTTATTTTTTTTATTTTTCCTTTTTTCTTTTTTTATTTTTCATTATTACATATTTTAATTAAAAGACTTTTTTTTCCACCTCAATTGATTTTACCTTTTTAATTATTACATTTTTGTTTTAAATTAGTATTATTAATTACTACTAGTACTTTACCTTTTCGGAAAAAAACAAATGTCATTTTGTTTTCTCTTTATTTTATTTCGGGATTAGTGTTCTATATTCTATTTTCATCTTTCCTTTAGCATAATTTTACTCTATCTTAACTTCACCTTTATGCCAACACTTTCCTCCTAACTTTCCCCATTTTGTTGTCTTGTTTCTCTTTCCCTTTTCCAACTTTAGATTGTTCCTATTTTTTCTCTTTACCTGGTTAAAATTTCACCCCATTTATATATCTAATTTGAAATCCCCTACTACAAGTCCACACAAACCTCTCTCTTCATGTCTTCACTAGCGAAGAAGTTGTTTTTTCTCTCTGTCCTTTTGTTGCTATTTGCCTGAAAAGTGATTATATCGATTTTTTGAAAATTTTTGTGAGATTATTTTAGTTTATTCTACTTGTTTTATTTGGCTTTTTGCTTGCTTTGTTTTTTTAACTCACTTTTCCCTCACCTCCCTCGATACCAGTTGCTATTTGCAGTTTGTATTAATCTCTAGGTACTGGTTGCTGGCCTTTATTGGGATTAGTGACTGTTCTATTGCAGTTGTCTCCTGACATCTATATTTTGTTCCCCTTTTCTCTCTTATATGCTTTCTTTTCTCTCTGACTTTTTTCTCTTCCTCTTTTCTTCTCCTCCTTCTCCTTTTTATTTTCTGATTTTATTTTATTTTTTGTTCATTTATTTTTTTTCTTACTCTCCCAATTTGATTTTGGCATTTCTTTATTTTCTTTTTTCCTCATTTTCTTCTTATTCTTTCTCTATTTACCCCTAATTTGTCTTTCATTGGTGGTCACCTTATTTGCGATTATTAACATATTGAATACATTTCTACTCAGTGCCTTGTGTGCTGTACCTGCTCCTGTTGTAGTTTGTGCCTTTTAATTAACGTAGGAGAGAGAACTACATAACCAGACACCCAGAGAAGAAAGACCATGGGCAGAAAAAGAAACTGCCCACATAAGACAGAAAGGCAGGTATCACCAGAAAAGGAAGTAAACGAAAAAAAAAAAAACAGAAATAAGCCTGCCAGAGAAAGAGTTCAGAGAAATGATCATAAGGTGGATGAAAAGAATGGAAGACAAAATCAACAATCAGAGTAAGAGCAAAGAGGAAATGAAGAAGACCGAAGTGAAGATGAAGAAGCAGCAAGAAGAAATGCAGAAGAACCTAGAGGAGGTGCAGAATAAACAAGAAGAAAAGAAAAATGACAACACTGCTATAAAGAACTCAATAGAAAGCATCAAAAGTAGATTGGAAGAAGCAGAGGACCACATCAGTGAGCTAGAAGACACGGTAGAAAAAAATACCCAAGTACAGCAGCTTCTAGGGAAAAAAAAGTTAAAAAGTAAGAGGAGAGCCTAAGGGAACTTTGGGATAACATGAAACAAAACAACATCTGCAAGATGTTCACAAAAGAGTCCAAACTGAACAAGGATTAGAGAACTTGTTTGAAGAAATAATGACAGAAAATTTCCCCAATATAGGGAAGAAAAAACCCACACAAATCCAAGAAGCTCACAGAGTCCCAACAAAAATGAACCCCAAAAAACTGACTACGAGGCACATTATAATTAAATTGGCAAACACTGACGACAAAGTAATAATCTTAAAAGCAGCCAGAGAGAAACAGAAAGTTACCTACAAAGGAACCCCCATAAGACTAGCTACTGACTTCTCAACAGAAACTCATCAGGCCAGAAGGGAATGGAATGAAATATACAAAGTCATGCAAAGGAAGGGTCTGAATCCAAGAATACTATACCCTGCAAGACTCTCAATCAAAATTGAAGGTGAAATCAGAAGCTTCACAGACAAAAAAAGACTAAGGGAATATATTACCACCAAAGCAGCAATGCAAGAAATGTTAAAGGGTCTGCTGTAATAAAAAGAAAGAGGAAGCGAAGAAGGAACTCGGGGGTAAGGACTAAAAATGGCAACAGATAGGTACTTATCAATAAAAACTTCAAATGTAAACGGATTAAATGCTCAAATCAAAAGACATAGGGTAACCAATTGGATAAGAAAACATGATCCATATATCTGCTGTCTGCAAGAAACCCACCTCAGGAAAAGAGATGCACACAGATTGAGGGTGAAGGGATGGAAGATGGTATTTCAGGCAAATGGAAATGAACAAAAAGCTGGGGTTGCAATACTTATATCTGACAAATTATATCTCAAAGTGAAGGACATAACAAGAGATAAAGAAGGCCACTTCATAATACTAAAGGGAACAATCCAACAAGAAGAAACAACTCTGGTAAACATATATGCACCCAATATAGGAGCACCTAAATACATAAAAAAACTCTTGGAGGATATTAAGGGAGAGATTGACAGCAATACAATCATAGTATGAGACTTTATTACCCCACTGTCACCATTGGACAAATCCTCTAAACAAACAAAAAAAATGAGCAAAGAAACATCAATGCTAAATACTCTCTAGACCAGATGGAATTAATTTACATCTTCAGAACATTTCACCTGAAAGCCACAGAATATACATTCTTCTCCAGTGCACATGGGTCATTTTCAAAGATAGATCATATGTAGGGTCATAAGGAAAGTCTCTTCAAATTGAAGAAGATAGAAATCATATCAAGTATTTTCTCAGACCACAGTGGCATAAAACTGGAAATCAACTATAATAAAAACAATATAAAGAAATCAAACACATGGAGACTAAACAGCATGCTATTAAACCATGACTGCGTAACCAGAGAGATCAAGGAAGAAATAAAAAATATCATGGCAACAAATGACAATGACAACACAACAATCCATGATTTATGGGACACAGTGAAAGCAGTCTTGAGAGGGAAGTTCATAGTCCTACAAGCCTACTGCAAAAAACAGGAAACAATGGTAATAAATTACCTAAACCTACAACTCAAAGAGCTAGAACAAGAGCAACAAGAAAAGCCCAGTGTACTCAGAAGGAAGGAAATAGAGAAGATCAGAGTGGAGATAAACAACTTGGAGACCAAAGAAACAATTCAAAAGATCAACAAAACAAAGAGCTGGTTCTTTGACAGGATAAACAAGATTGATGGACCTCTAGCCAGGCTCACTAAGAAGCAAAGAGAGAAGACCCAAATAAACAAAATCAGAAATGAAATAGGAGAAATAACAACAGACCCTGTGGAAATACAAAGGATTGTTAAGAAATACTATGAACAACTCTATTCCAACAAATTGGACAACCTGCAAGAAATGGACATTTTCCTAGAAAATATAACCTTCCAAAACTCAATGAAGAGGAAGCCAAACATCTCAATAGTCCAATAACTATGGAAGAAATTGAAGCAGTCATCAAAAGCTTCTAGCAAATAAAAGCCCGGGACCAGATCGCTACACAGGAGAGTTTTACCAAACATTCAAGGAAGAATTAAAACCTATCCTCCTCTGACTATTCAAAAACATTCAAGAAGAAGCAACACTTCCAAACACCTTCTATGAAGCCAGCATTACCCTAATACCAAAACCAGATAAAGACAACACAATGAAAGAGAATTATAGGCCAATATCTCTCATGAACATAGATGCCAAAATCCTCAACAAAATTCTAGCAAATCAGATGTAGCAGTACAAAAGAAAGATCATACACAATGACTAAGTAGGATTTATCCCAGGTATGCAAGGATGGTACAATATGGGCAAATCAATAAACGTGACATATCACATAAACAAATTGAGAGATAAAAATCACATAGCCATATCAATTGATGCAGAAAAAGCAGTTGACAAAATCCAACACCCTATCTTGATAAAAACTCTCAGCAAAGTGAGAATAGAAGGATCATACATCAACATAATAGAAGCCATATATGATAAACCCACAGCTAACATCATAGTCAATGGGCAAATCTAAAACCATTTCCCCTAAGAACAGGAACAAGACAAGGATGCCCACTCTCACCTCTCCTGTTCGACATAGTACTGGAAGTATTAGCCATTGCAATTAGACCACAAGAAGAAATAAAAGGCATCCAAATTGGAAAAGAAGAAGTAAAGCTGTCCTTATTTTCAGATGACATGATACTGTACATAAAAAAACCAAAGAACTCCATCCCAAAACTAATTGACTTACTAAATGAATTTGGCAATGTAGCAGGATACAAAATTAATGGCAAGTAATCTGGGGCATTTCTATACACTAATAGTGAAATTACAGAAAGAGGGACTAAAAAAGCTATCCCATTTACCATTGCACCAAAAAAAATTAAGATGCCTAGGAATAAACCTAATTAAGGAGTTAAAAGACCTATATGTAGAAAACCACAGGACAATGAAAAAAGAGATAGATAGAGAAAGATGTTAGCAGATGGAAGAGCATATCATGCTCATGGATTGGGAGAATCAATATCATTAAAATGTCCATACTACCCAAAGCAATCTATAGATTCAATGCAGTACCCATTAAAATACCAATGACGTATTTCACAGACCTAGAAAGAACTCTTCAAAGAATCATTTTGATTTCCCATGTGAGAGATAAAAATAAGCATTCCAATACTTTTGGCAGAAACATTTACCATTGTTAAAAAATAAATTTATTGTAAACATTTCTCTATGCTTTTGTGCTAAAAGTTTCATTTTCCAGAGCTAAATCAACCTAGAATGAACACCACCAAGTCAACTCAAAGAACTAAATCCATATAACAATAGGGACCCTTCAATATCAATATAATTTATGTTATAATGTACAAGCTCCTTAGCATAGCAGCCCATATCCTTCATAATCTGACTGGCACCCTTCTAGCTTTACTTTCTGGGCCTCCCTACCATTCCACTACACTTTAGCTACTCTAACTTCAATGCATTAGCTTATACCTCTTTCCAACCCATCTTCTATCTCTATTGTATCTACTTAATTCAAAGCCCAGTGTAAAATATCAACTGTTCCAAAAGCCTTTTCCTAATGTCTAAGGCAGAACTGTTACTTTTTTGATATGGTCACATTAGTTGATTTATATATCTAATACAACATAGAGTGCATTCCATTATAGTTCTGTGTCTGTCTTCAACACTTGATTGTGAACACCTTAAGGAGAAAGGACTATATCTTATTTATCTTGATGCCCAACCCCCAGAGTTAACTCATCCAAGTACTCCCAAGGATCTCTGGGCATACCCTTATTTTCACCCATAGTGCACAATATCAGAACCATTTCTTTACAAATCTGTCCCTTAGATTGTGAGCTCCTCTAAATTAAAGACTGTTTTTTATTCATTCTTGAATCACCAGCAACTATCACATGAACAGAAATGTAGCAAATGTTCAATAAATATTTGGCGAAATGAGGTAGAACACAGACCTCAGTATCATTTACACAATTTTTTGATCACCTAAACTACCATCAAAAGGGATAAATTCAACATTCACTATTTAAAAGTGATCTTATTGTGAACATATTGATCAAACTTTAAAAGGATGGTCCAATCAGAAATATAAATATAGCCCTACTATTATTTTTTTTTAAGAAAAGGAATTCAACAGATATGATTTTTTTACATCTACTCTATGCCAGGAACTTTCTAAGTCCTGGTGATAAAACAAACAAACAAACAAAATACAAATTCCTTCTATTCATAGAGTTTACATTGTAGTGGGAAGTGGAAGATGACAACAAATAAAAAAATTAAAAACATAGCATCTGACTGGAGGTA
This sequence comes from Lasiurus cinereus, assembly GCA_011751065.1. Taxonomy (NCBI): domain Eukaryota; kingdom Metazoa; phylum Chordata; class Mammalia; order Chiroptera; family Vespertilionidae; genus Lasiurus; species Lasiurus cinereus. The sequence continues at coordinate 34,345,155 of JAAGEH010000015.1, read as the reverse complement.
GTAAGTGCCATGAACAATAATAAAGCAAGATAATCATTCTGATAATTTTGGTAATCCAAGCAAAAAAATGTTTGCTTTAATTATGTAATTATTTCAAGCCTAAGTGTTTCAATAGGCCTAATTGATAATTCTTTGGACTCTGCAGATTAGTTAATACCTATGAACATACAAATTGTTGTCTTTTAGCCTTATTAATGGTTGATATAATCTATACAACCATTGGTGGTAAAACAAGTCCTAAGGGAAAAAAGAGAACCAAGAGAAAGAAAAAAAATGGAAGTAAAGTAAGTAAAGGGAGTACAGTGTTCTAAACTGACATTTTTCCAAATATGAGTTTGCCTTTGAAATTCACATCATGAGGCTATTATATAGGCAAATCATCTTATAATAAAATCCACTGAACCTAGATGACATGAACCTAGTTTACACTGACTTCTATAGAAGAGATAAATATTAGAGCAAGATTTGGGTTGTATATTTCTTTTCTACTTCCATGTCTCATCACTAGGGATATTTTCCATTTCCTCCCTATCATACAGCATTTCCCTTCAGGCAATGGCAATTACATTTCCTTGAAATTCTCACTTCTTAAGAACCAATGAAAATCTGCATTATAGTAGATGCCAAAGTGCTAAAAAAATTGTTCTGTGGTTTTCTGAAAAATAAAATAATGTAGTTCTATCTTTTAATAAAGAAATTTGGCACTGTTGTTATAATAGGCTTAGCTACAGTCCTCAGATCTTTATAAAGATATCAGTAGACTAAGTCATTCAGCAAAAAATATGTGTATGTGTTTTGAATAGACCATAGTCAAATTGCCACGCTGATTGTTTCTACATAAATATTATGATATGAAAGCATGACTTCCATATCTTAAAAAAATAAGACACTGCATAAAGAATAAGACAATCTGATTACCTGAGGATATTTTTCTTCTAAAAAAATCAGTTTTCAAATAACAGAGAAATAATATTTTAAATTACTTAAAAATACTTGTGCCATATATTTATTTATATTCCTGCAAAGTTTTATTTATCCAAAATGAAAAACAAGATCCTATTTCCACATCAGTTATATTTAAAATAGAAAAAAAATGGGCTACTTATTCTGAGGAAGGATTGCATTATAGACCTAAGTACCAAAGAGACAGTGAATGAATCTAACTAGAAATGAATATATCCGAATGCCTCAATTCCATTAATAAAAATGAGAAATATGTCTATTAAAAATTTAATCCATTTGCTACTAATTACATGCATGTAGACTACATTAAACATACAAGCAAGTTTACTTAAATTCATGTTAAACTGAGTTCATTTAACAAAAAAAGTTACGTCTCCATATAATTTGTTCAACTGAGTTTTCATTCTTTTTAACTAGTTATATTGTCATTATGTAGACACAGTCAGACAGGACTTTAATTTTTGTTTGACGTTGTGCTTGTATTAGTTTGCAGTGTAGTCTACATAAATGTTGAACTTGCTATCAAATGCCATTCATGTTATGTTGCTGTTAGGTCACTTTGTCTATCATAAGGCACTAGAATTGGTCTCTACCAAATGTCTCCAATTATACTGTATAAGAAAAAGTTCCTTTTCGATTCCACGGTTTAATATTTTATGAACTGAAGTCTGATCTTATGACCTAGAACATAAAGTTCTTAATTTGCTTTACTATATAAGTGCTATTTCTTATTAAAAAATGGGATGAACTCTATAACCCTTTTTAAAATCCATATCTTCTTCCATACTTCAGTAACTTGGGGCTAAGATGAAATCAGCATTAAACTATTAATAAGTGTGGGAATCCCTTTCATGTCCCACTCTGCTCAAGGTTCTGGTTCAGGGTTTGGGTTCTGGAGGAGGCCACACACAAATAAAAAGAGACTAGAAAAGTGTTAATTTGGGAAATGGAGGCCAGGTGGAAGCCCAAGAGAAGACTACTTTTTGCTTTGGCCTTGCCATCCCTTTTATTCAGTTTTGGGATTCATCCATTGCCCTTAGACAGGCAATTCCAGTAACAGGCAGATTATTTTATCATTAAGGATTTACATGATTATTTTTTTAGGAAGTTGCTTCAGCTACCATTGTCTCAATTAGATAGGGAGTGGTTAGCTCTGACCATTCAGAGCTTCAAGGTTGACCAACCTTCTGGATTTCTTGTCCACACCTTTCTAATTAGTGAGACAATGATCCGTTTCTGACAATAAGTATTTTGAAATTACTCATTTGTTCAAGCATTTACACTGCCTTCCATACATTTGTTTAGATAAAAATTTAATACAAGTATTGCACATTCACTTCAGAAAAATGAGATGCCACTAATCACCAGAATGAAAAACAAAATTGAAAACAGTTCTAAAACTCAATATTAAATACAATTAACATTTTGGTATTTCAACACTTACATATAGGTTGGTATAGATAAATATATATAATACTGGAAGCCCAGTGCATGAAATTCTTGCACTGTGTTGGGGGGTGTCCCTCAGCCTACCCTGCATCATCTCCAGTCTGGGACTACTGGCTCCCAACTGCTCGGCTGCCTGCCTGCCAGCCTGATCACCCCCTAACCACTCCCCTGCCAGCCTGATTGATGCCTAAGTGCTCCCCTGCTGTCCCAATCACCCCAACTGCCCTCCCCTGCAGGCCTGGTCCTCCCCAACTGTTCTCACTCCTTTTCAGGCCTGGTCCCTCTAACTGCCCTCCCTCCCCTTCAGGCCTGGTCCCCCACAACTGCCCTCTCTCCCCTGTAGGCCTGGTCACTCTTAACTGTCCTCTCCTGTTGGCCTGGTTGCCCATAACTGCCCTCCCCTGCTGGCCATCTTGTGGTTGCCATCTTGTGACCACATGGGGGTGGCCATTTTTTGTGAGGGTATAGGACCCACAAGTTGAGAACCGCTATCAGGATCACCTAAGACCACCAGAAAACACAGATATTTATATTATGATTCCTAACAGTAGCAAAATTATAGTTATGAAGTAGCAACAAAAATAATGTTATGGTTGGGGGGTCACCACAACATAAGGAACTATATTAAAGGGTCGTGGCATTAGAAAGGTTGAGAACCACTGGCCTAGAGAGTGTCTCCAACTTAGAAAGCATAAATCTTTAAATTGTATTAATTATTCCTCGTAAGTAAAATAAGAGGAAATTATATTTATTTTTCTTCATTTTAATGCAAAATCAGATTATATTTTAATACAAAATATACAAGTATATATTTTCAGTAGACTAATTGTTTAGAAACCACTTTGTAGAGCTATGTTAGGCTGACTACACACGCATGCAGTAAAATTGAAACCTAAAGAAATTATTATTATCACTCTAGTTTTGGCTGGATAGTTCAGTTGGTTAGAGCATCATCTCCACATGCCAAGGTTGCGGGTTTGGTCCCTGGTCAAGGCACATATAAGAATCAACCAACAAATGCATAAGTAAATGGAGCAATAAGTAGATGTTTTTTCTCTCTTTCCTTTCCTCTCTCTCTTTTAAATCAATAAATAGAAATTTTAAAATATAGCACTCTCATAAAAACCTTTTTACCCCTCAATTTTTCCATTGTTCATATAAATTGCTTTAAGGTCTGAATAACTCAGAAATTTTCTCAGCTTTTAAAGGGAAATAGAGATAACAATAGATCATTAATTATACACTCAAAAAGCCACCAGGTTAATGGAATATTTAACGGTGCTTGCTCGTTCGGTCTGCATCAAGAATAGTACATATATGTTCTATAACTTTGGTACAAACACTTTCAAATAAAACTAGATCATATTTATAGCCATTTTTGTTTTTGCTTATAGTAATATCTTTCTGTTCTACTTCCTTTTAAAAACTTTGTCAGTGATTCATTTTATTTATGATAAAGTCCTCTTACATAAGATTCCCCCACTCCTGCTTAACTGCACTGTGAGTGAAAAGTCCTTAGACCCATCTTTTCCATTTGTATTTTGAGAAGCAACAAAACACTTCAGGACTCTCCCATTTCCCTTTATTGAAACAGGAGTATTTAGGGACATTGTAAGTGTATGTGGGTGCCACTCTGCATTTTGTACTTCTAGCACTTGGAAAGATTTTCATACCTCATGCTGCCTTGCAGAGTCTTACAGTAGCATTTTGAAAATTCAAATGAAAGTAACTACCTTCTTGGCTATTATATTCTGAAAATCAGAGCCAACCTGTGTAAATAACAAAGTTGTTTGCAAAATGAAAGAATTACCCTAAAAATTGGACAAATTCATTCATTAACTCATTGCCTGGGAGAGAGGAGTATGGTTGTTTATACTACTGAATAAATACTATACAACAAAGTACAGTCATGCATTACATAACAATGTTTTAGTCAATAATGGACTGCATATATAACAGTGGCCCCATAAGATTACAATGGAGCTGAATTTCCTATAAGAAATGGAAGGTTCTGTGGTTCAGAAGAAATTTTCTATTATCCTCTGACTAGAGGCTTAATGCACAAAATTCATGCATGGGGGGGGGCATCTTCTCAGCCCAGCTTGCACCCTCTCCAATCCGGGACTGCTGGCTCCTAACTGCTCACCTGCTTGCTGCCTGATTGCCCCTAAATGCTCCCACTGCCAACCTGATCACCACTAACTTCCTCTGCCTGCAAGCCTGATCACCCCTAACTGCTCCCCACGCTGGCCTGGTTGCCCTCAACTGCCCCCCTGTTGGCCTGGTAGCCCTCAACTGCTCCTCTGCCAGCCTGGTCACCCTACACAGCCTGATGTTCAGTAACATGCTTGTCCCTCACTAACCTCCGAGGACCTTGTAGCCCTGTGAAGTCTGCTATTTGGTCATAAGTCTGGTTGTTTCAATCATGACAGAACCTAGATTTTTATATATTAGGATGGGAATAATATCTGTGGGGCTTGGCAACAGAATCCCTCTCACTCACAGAACCTCAGTTGTGAGTGCACAGATCATATCCCCATCAGTCAGCTACTGAGCTGTTTCAGCCCAGAGCAGCCTGTATCCCCAGCACTACAGAGGGTGCTGCAGTTAGTCCTCTCAGATGTAGCCCATGGTCTTCAGAGTTCATTGCTGTAAATTCTTGGTTGAGAACATAAGATTCTGTACAAGGATACAAGTCCATAGGAGTTATTTTAACAGGTATTAAGTGTCACTGACTCCATACTACCACAAGTGCATATGGAATATTTACCAAAAGCTTTCTGTGATGGTATGGAGCCAGGCTGTCCCTATACTTTAAAAATATATTCAGGTTGTCATAGGTAAAACATAGAAAATTTTATTTCTTCCATCAATGCAATGCCAGAGAGAGCCACTATGCCAGATAGGGTCAATGGAAACAAAACAAAAAATTTTCCAAAGTCAAACTACTGAATTATCAGTTCTACACCCTCTCTATGTTCAAAACTCACCTTTTAAAATGAATACAACAAAGTTCCTTAATATGACCATTGCTCCAACATGCAATAACCCAAACCACATTGCAATGACACTATCTGTGTTCCTTTATTTGACCATATTGGTTTCTTCTTCCTACTGATCCTCAGGCCACTTTCACTCCCTCCTACAGTCTCTGTTGTAGTGACCCATACCTTACTCAGCCAGTTTCTCTTCAACATTTCCAATTATTTCAGCCCACATTCCTTTTCATTGGCAACTTTTATGATATATCTGATCCTACCAGAAGGAAGCAGAAGGAAAGCTTGTGGGAAAGTATTTATAGTCTATAGTACTGTAAAGTAATGTTTTAGACCTTCACATTCACTCGCCACTCACTCACTGACTCAGAGCACCTTCGAGTCCTTGCAAGCTCCATTCATATTATTGCCCTATACAGTTTTATAATTTTTATCTTTTATACTGTATTTCACTATACTTTTTCTATGTTTAGATGTTTTGATACACAAGTACTTACCATTGTATTATAATTGCTAACACTATCCATTATAGTAACATGTTATGCATGCTATTTGTAGTTTAGGAGCAATAGGTTATATCATATAGTCTAAGTGTGTAGTAGGCTATACCATCTAGTTTTGTGTAATTGCACTCTATAATTTTGACACAATGATGAAACTGCCTAAAAACACATTTCTCAGAATGTATCCCCAATGTTAAGCATGCCTATAATATATAGTATTATTACCTTAATGATATTTTTTTAAAATAAGATTAGAGGAGAAGAGGAAAAGGTAATTAAGAAATGTTGGTTACAGATAGAGAGGCAATTTCCTGCTGGAATGAGACCAGCCTATGCAAAAACAACTAGGTTTAGTAATACTAAATTAAGTACTTTTTTCCTGTAAGATTTGACAGTCTGTTCAAGATTCTATGCCTCTGGATCTGTTTTGTTCAACAGTTTATTTTGTTCATTAGATTCTATACCTGAGAGAGATCATGTAATATTTGTCTTTCTCTGACTGGCTTATTTCTGACATAATACTCTCCAGGTCGCTCAATGCTGTCTCAAAGGGATATATATATATATATATTACTGGATAGTATTCCATGGTGTAAATGTACCACCATTTTTTTATACACTCATCTACTGATAGGCACTTGTGCTGTTTCCAGAGGTTGGCTATTGTAAATTGTGCTGCTATGAACATAAGAGTGCATACATTCTTTCTGATTGGTGTTTCAGGTTTCTTAGGATACATTCCTAGAAGTGGGATCACTGGGTCTAATGGCAGTTCCATATTTAATTTTTTGAGGAAACTCCATACTGTTCTCCACAGTGGCTGCACCAGTCTGCATTCCCACCAGCAGTGCAAGAGGGTTTCATTCTCTCCACATCCTCTCCAGCAGTTGTCATTTGTTGACTTGTTGATGATAGCCATACGGACAGGTGTGAGATGGTACCTCATTGTTGTTTTCACTTGCATCTGTCCAGTGATTAGTGACTTTGAGTATGTTTTTATATGTTTCTTGGCTTTCTGTATGTCCTCTTTCAAAAAGTGTCTATTTAGGTCCTTGGTCCATTTTTTTTATTGGATTGTTTATCTTCCTTTTGTTAAGTTGCATGAGTTTCCTGTAGATTTTGGAGATTAAACCCTTATCAGAGATAACTTTGGCAAATATGTTCTCCCATGCAGTGGGCTTTCTTGTAGTTGTGTTGATGCTTTCTTTTGCTCTGCAGAAGCTTTTTATTTTTATGTAGTCCCGTTTATTTTCTCCTTAGTTTCCATTGCCCTAGGAGCTATATTGGTAAAGATATTGCTACCACAAATGTCTGCTATTTTGGTGCCTATGGCTCCTTCTAAGATTTTTATGGTTTCCCAGCTTTGGTTTAAGTCCTTTACCTATTTTGAGTTTATTTTTATGCATGGTGTAAGTTGGTGGCCTAGTTTCATTTTTTTTGCAAGTATCTGTCCAATTTTCCCAACACCATTTATTGAAGAGACTGTCTTGACTCCATTGTACTCTCTTGCCTCTTTTGTCAAATATTAATTTAGCATAATGTTGTGTGTCAATTTCTGGGTTCTCTGTTCTGTTCCATTGGTCTATATGTCTGTTCTTGTGCCAGTACCAGCAGTTTTTAGAACAGTGGCTTTGTAGTATAGCTTAATATCTGGTAATGTGATCCCTCAAACATTATTATTATTTCTCAAGATTGCTGCTGCTATTCAGGGTATTTTTTTTATTCTAGATGAGTTTTTGGAGCATTTGTTCTAGGTCTTTGAAGTATGCCATTGGTATTTTAATGGGGATTGCATTGAATTTGTAGATAGCTTTGGATAGAATGGAAATTTTAATGATGTTGATTCTACCAATTCATGAACATGATATATTTTTCAATTTGTTCATGTCTTCCCCTATCTCTTTTTTCAGCGTCCTGAAATTTTCTGAGTACAGGTCTTTTATCTCATTGGTTAAGTTTATTCATAGGTATCTTAATTTCTTTGTTGCACTGGTATATGGGATTGTTTTTTTTTTAGTTTTTCTTTCTGTGAGTTAGTTATTGATGTAGAGAAAATCCATAGACTTCTGGGTATTAATTTTGTATCCTGTTACATTGCTGAATTCATTTATTAACTCAGGTAGTTTTTTGATGGAGTCTTTTGGGTTTTCTAAGAACAGTATCATGTCATCTGTGAATAAGGACAGATTTACTTCTTCTTTTCCAATTTGCATGCCTTTTATTTCTTCTTCTTGTCTGATCACAATGACTAGTATTTCCAGTACTATATCAAAAAGGAATGGTGAGAGCGGGCACCCCTGTCTTGTTCCTGTTTTTAGAGAAACTGGTTTTGCTTTTTGCCCCTTGAGTATAATGTTGGCTGTGGGTTTTCCATATATGGCTTTTATTATAATTTCTCTATTTACTTTTATTCATGGGTTATTTGGAAGTATGTTATAGTTTCCAAACTAGTTTTATAACCCATAATGGTAAATGTTCCATATGCACCTGAAAAAATACGAATTCTGCTGATATTAGGGAAAATATTCTATAAATGTCAATTAGCTCATGCTGGTTGATTATCTTATTCAAATTTTATATTTCCTTATTTATTTTCTATTAATTTGTTATATTAATTACTGAGCAAGGGGTATTTAAATCTCCAACCATAATTATAGATTTGTTTATTTCTCTTTGCAGTCTAATCATCTTTTGTTCAGATACTCTGAAACTCTATTATTAGGTACATACACATTTAGAATTTTTATGTCCTTTTCATGAACTGATCCCATTGTCATTATGAAATGACTTTCCATATTTCTGGTAATATTTGTTCTTAAAAGTTAACTTATTTTATATTAATATAGCTAATCAGCTAGTGATTAGCATATTATATGCAAGGTGCTTTTGCATCTTTTATTTATAACTTATTTGCACATTTACATTTACAGTGTATTTTTTATAAGCAACATTCAGTTATGGCTTAAAACATCTATATTTAATGTCACAATGTGGTATCATTAGTTTTGAGTCCATTAGCTTGCTGTTTTGCTCTGTATTTGTACACCTCTTCTTTTTTCTAATTTCTTTTGGATTCCTTGACTATTTTTAACTATTCCATCTTACCTTGTTTAATTTAGTAAATATATCTCTTTATACTCTTATTTTAGTGATTGATACAGGATTTATAACATATATCTTTAAACTTAACATGGTTTATTATCAGATAATGTTAGGTCACTTTGTGTGTTATAGTTCATGAACTATATAATTGCATATTTCCATTTCTCCCCTTCTGATCCCTGTAATATTGAGTAGAATTTGAACTTGTGCCCTTTTGGTATGTGTACCAATGTTCTGACCACTTAGTAACAATGACCAAGACTTCACCTTCATTTTCAAAGGTATTTTCACTGGGTTATGGCAATATAGGTTGTGTTGGTTCTTTTCTTCTTTTGGTCCTTTAAAGATGTCTGTCTGCTATCTTTTGTTTTTTAATTCTTTATTGTTTAAAGCATTACATATGTCTCTTTTTTTACCTGTTATCTTCTTGCTTTCATAGTTTTCAATGAAAAATCTGCTGCCATCCTTATCTTTGTTTCACTGTTAATAAGGTGACAATTTCTGTCTGCTTTGTCTGATTCTCTGTTTATCTCTGACTTAAGTAATTTGATTCAGACATGTGTTGGTATAGTTTTGTTCATGTCTCTTGTGCTTGAGATTCATTAAGCATTTTGATCTCAGGACATATAGTTTTCGCCAAATTTAGAACAATTTTGGCTATTATTTCTTCAAATGTGTTTTCAGTGTGCCTTTTTCTCTGCTCATTTAGAGACTCAAATTATGTGTATATGTCACTGCCTGATATGATCCTAGAGCTCACTGATACTCTGTTCTTTATTTTATTCTCTTTTCTCTAGCTGTTTCATTTTGCATAGGTGGTATTTCTGTGCCTTCAAGTTCACTATTATTTTTTTCTACAATATCTGATTTCCCATTAATCCTATCCAGTGTATTTTTAAAAATTTTTATATATATTTATTGATTTTTTAAAAGAAGGGAGAAGAATAGAGAGTTAGAAACATCGATAAGAGAGATTGATCAGCTGCCTCCTGCATGCCCCCCACTGGGGATGTGCCTGCAACCAAGGTACATGCCCTTGATCGAAATCAAACCTGGAATCTTTCAGTCCACAGCCTGATGTTCTATCCACTGAGCCAAACCAGTTTTGGCTCCAGTGTATTTTTAATCTCAGACATGGTAATTTTCACCTCTGGAAGTTCAATTTGGGTTCATGGTTTTCCAAGTGTCTAAAATTTTGAAGATCCTATATAATAAAAATATAATATGCAAATTGACCATCATGCCCTCGCACAAGATGGCTGGCAGGGGAGGGCAGTTGTGGGCAATCAGCCAGCAGGGGAGGGCAGTTTGGGGCAACCAGGCCTGCAGGGGATCAGTTAGGGGGGCAAGGCATGCAGGGGAGGGCAGTTGGGGGCAACCAGGCCAGCAAGGGAGGTCAGTTGGGAAGAAACAGGCCTGTAGGGGAGGGAGTTGGGGGTGACCCAGTCTACAAGGGAGGGCTGTTGGGGGGATCACGCCTATGGGGGATCAGTTGGGCTTAAACTGGCATCCCCTGAGGGCCTCTAGATTGGAGATGGTGCAGGCTGGACTGAGGTACACCCCTCCCCCAGTGCATGAATTTCATGCACCAGGCCTCTAGTATGGAACATAGTTATAGTAGCTACTTTAATTAACTATGTGGTAATTCTAATATCTGTGTCAATTCTGCTTCTATTTTGATTTATTTTATCATTTTGGATTAAAAATTTATATTTCCTTATATGGATATTAATTTTTTATTGAATGCTAGGAATTATAATATTTTTCCTTATTCATTGCTTTATAATTTTGTATTTCTATTAATCTTGAGATTTGTTTTGAAATTCAGTTAACTTACTTGAAAATGGTTTGATCTTTTTGTATGCTGCTGTTAAGATTTGTTAGGAAGGATCAGAGAAGTGTTCAATCTAGGAACTGTTATTTCTACTACTCAGTTGAAATCCTTAGGTTTACTCCATTCAGTGGCTTATAAATTTTGAGGTTATCTAGCCTATCCAGTAGGGAGAGGCACTATTCCCAGCCTATATGAGTATAAGCACTGTTAATTTTAATTTCTTCAAATATTTTATTTCCTCAGCCTTGTGTAATTTCTTTGTATACAAGTGCTGGACTGAATTTATCTGAGTACTCAAAAGGAGCCCTCCATAAATTTCCATACAGCTCTTTCCTCATTAATCTTTCCTATAAACTATAGTGCTCTTGGTCTCCTTGGATTCTCAGTCCCATCACATTGATACAGAAAGTCCATTTAGCCCTGCCTCAGTTGTTCTTCTCTCCACTATGACCTGAAAGTTCTCTCCAAGAAGTAATCTACACTAATAAAAGAGCAACATGATAATTGACCATACTGTTGCAATTTCCACCAGCCAATCAGGAGTGAGTATGCAAATTAACCCAACAAAGATGGCGAATTAATTTGTATACACAGGTGCTGAGTGGCCGGGACAGGCCAGATGCTTGCGTTATTGCCATGCAGATGACACAGGCATTCTGTACCACCCCAGCTGCTTAGGACCTCTGGGCAGTTTGGAAAGGCAGAAAGACGCCTCTGGGCTGAACAGAAAGGCAGCTCCAGGCAGAGTGAAGTCGGTGCGGGCAGCCAGGGGAAGAAAGGCCCATTCTTACATGGATCTTAGTACATCGGGCCTCTAGTCTAGGATAATAATGGGATTTGATTCCATTGTCTTAGGGATCACCGAGTTCAGTTTTGATGTCCAGTGTCTTGCAAACTATTATTTCATCAATTTTATGCATTATTTTATTGTTTTCTGTGGCAGTTTTAATTTGTTTCCTGTTTTTCCATCTTGTCCAGAAGCAGAGAATTTTCTACTATTTTAAACTTTAAGTACACACTATTCCTGGTTAAACGGTATTGCTAAGTAGAGCTATAATTACTTAGTTATTATTTAAAACCTAAAGCCCTGATCCACCCAAACAGGGCACCAGAAAAGCCCTATGAAAACTATAGAAGGAGGTAGCCACTGTTGCTTGATATGGTGATAATTTATAGATGCTACAACATTGTTCTGTTTCTGTGCTTCTTTCTGTAAGTCATTTATCCATGATATAGTTCACTTATTTGGAAGATCCTTTTTGTTCTGGGAGTTCAGCAGTCTTAATCTAGATAGAGAAACATTATAATGAAAACTAGAATGCCCTGCATGTGTCTAGGTTTATACATATTTGATATATCAGTTCATATATTTTTAAAGAGCATTCATACTCATTTACATTGTATTTTATCTTTGCTATGTCTATAAGGTACTAGAAGATTAGGTATTTTCATATTCATTCACATAGAGGTTAAATGATCTGCCTGATCACATCATAAGCTAGTGTTAGAACAATGACTGGTACTCAAACTGCCCAACTCCCTGTCCCCATATCCTATGACTATTTAATGGCCTGTAAAGATAGAATTGATATATCTGGGCTGTGTCAGGCATGGATCTCACTATTAAGTAGAAAGCTGAGTAAAGCAGAGACTAAGAGAATCCCTGTAGCAGCAATTCCATAGAAGTAAAGGGGAGCCATCTTCTCATAATATATTTTGATATAATGCAAAATTTCAGGCCCAAGCTAGATATGAAAACTTGTTTTCTTTCCTCTTGCCATCATGCATTATTCATGTGAAGTGACCTCACTTATATGTCATAGTCATATTGTGATGATAGAAACTCCTTTAGTACTGGCATACAGATGGTCTTCTTTCCTGTTGCTCTAGCTTTATCTACTGCCTCGGCTTTATATAGCTGCTATTAGTATTGTCGCTCAACTTTGGTAATGAACCAAAATGAGTTTTTACTCATCGCAGTTATCTGTCATTTCCAGCAAAGATCTGGTGTACTCAGCCTTGTCTTTTGTCTTCCCCAGGAATCCTATTTAACTCCTTGAAAGAAAAGGTACCATTCCTCATTGTCCTGCCCCTAAGGTTCTGCCAGCTTTCACAGCAAGAATCTGAAGATGGTCATAGGGTTAGCTGACTTATGTCTGCTTTAAAAGATAGCTGTTCTCTGCTGGCTGGTCCAAGTCACATGTTTCCTGATCTGAAGCAATAGGAAGTCTGATGGTATTATCTTAGAACCTCTCTGTGCCTTATTTTTTTTTTCTGATGCACTTCTCTATTTCTCTTACTCAAAAGAGAGATGATGCAATAAAATTTCTAAATATCTTGCTGGTATCCTGAAAATATTTAGCTGCCAAAAAAATCTAAATGTGAAAAAAAATTCTTAAGAGAAAGTAGGAAATTATTTAGAGAAGTAGATTCTAAAACAGGGAATCACTAAGGAAAAGAAATGCATTGGAAGATTATCCTAAGAAAAAAATTAATATTAATAACCCCCCAAGGTTACTTGGTATATGGAATAAAAGACATTTGAGAAAGGCACTTCACAGGAATCTATGCTGGTTAATGGTACTTTGAAGAATGATCTCTGAATGATTTTAGTAGAGTGCCAATCTGAGAATATGTACATATGACTCAGCCATAGATTGTTTTTTAAATGTATCCTTACCTAAAATTACTATAAAGTGAGAGAATATAATTTGATTTATACAAAGACAAGGATTAAGTGATTTTTATCATTACATACTGAACAAAAGTTTCTGAAGCAATGAGTTTCTTGTTTATTAAACACAGCAAGTAGGCAACCTCTACTTGCACGTTTCTCTTGCAGGTTTCTAAAAACATAACACTAAAAATTAGGTTACAACTTCAAAGTTTCACAAACTATTTTCTCAGACTCCTTCACCTTGATTTTCACAGATATAAGTTTATGGCTCTATTTGGTTATGTTTTCTCATCTGGACAGACATTCAGGGAAATACTACAATAATTTTCAAAAGGAGTAATATATTAGAATCATCTATGGAATCTTTAAGACATAAGAGCCTAGAGTCCTACCTCAATTCTGTAGCCCTCAAATATCTGGGAATATAGGACTTATTTTACAGCAATGCATGAGTAAGCTATGCATCCCTGTTTAAAAAACAGTTTAGATTAATGGCTATCTGGAAAATAATAGATAATTTGGTTTGCAATGCTTTCCTATTGCTACTGTAACAAATTACTATACATTTAGTAATTTGAAACAGCACAAATTACTATATTATAGCTCTAGAGATCAGAGGTCCAAAAAAGGGTCTCACTAAGCTAAAATCAAAGTGTTCACGGGGCTATATTCATTTCTAGAGGTTCTAGAGTGGAATCCCTTGTCTTGCCTTTTCCAATTTCTAGAGGTTGCCTGCATTCCTTTGCTTGTCCCCCATTTCGATCTTCAAAGTCAGCAATGGTTTGTCAAGTCTTTCACACAATGCCATCTTTCTGACTCTAACTCTTCTGCTTCCCTCTTCACCATTTAAGGATCCTTGTGATTGCATTGGGCTCACTCATATAATTAAAGATAATAATCTCTTTAAGGTCATCTGATGAGCAATCTTATTCCTTCTGGAAGCGTAATCCATTCTTGCCATATAACAACATATTTACAAGTTCTGGAGATTAGGGAATGGACAACTTTGGGGGAACATTATTCTCCCTACCACAAAATTGATATATTTCAATCACTTCATTTGGCATATGAGACAAAAAAGGCACACATAAGTAAAAAGACTTCACCAGTTAGTGTTATTGAGGTCCTCAAAATTACCCTTTTCTTTATTTTACTTCTGAAATCTAATAACCAAATTATGTCAAATTGGTACATGTAACTCTAAACCAGTTAACACTGTCCTTCTCCATAATTCAGGCCCACTTTGCCAACCATACCCTTGACTTCCATCTGGTGTTTCATAGGTACATGCAGGTGTTCAAGTTATGCTTCCCTTTCCAGCACCCAATTAAAGGCAACTAGAATATAACAACTAATCTAAGTCAAGCCACTCCCAAAGTCCCAGTGGAAGTTGAAATGAATCTTCTTTGTTGTATGCTTAAGTTTGCATCCTATAGGATTCCTTTGCTTGCTGAGATTATGGAGTCTGAAAGGAAGTTCTGCTCACTATCCCCAAAGCATTACATAGCCCTTACCCCATGCTTTGCTCTGGCAGGTGCTGTCACTCCTATTTCTTTATCTCAATCAAACTTTAATCATGATTCCAAAATGGAAATCTAGAATTGATTCAATTTCTACTTTTATAACATTGAAATTATATCCGTGTCTTTGATTTCTCTCTTCAGCTTTCTCGCTCCTTTTTATTTAGCCAACTTTCAACCTGCCATTTTTTCTCCCAGGCCAGAACACTACCTTACCTAAACACATGCTCAATTAATAATTGTTGAATAAATTAATGAATGAGTGTAAGGATGGATGGTCTATTGAAATAGCCTAACATTTGGTTCCTGTCTCATCTTTCTTCCTTCAAACACACCCTTTGCACTTCGGCTCAATAGATTCTCTTTAAAACAAGATTCAAACTGAGTCCTTTCACAGCTTTCAGTTGGCTACAAAATAAAGTCCACATTTCTTAGATTGACATTCAAGACCACTTAAAATTAACCTCCTACCAAGCTTTGTCTCCTACCGGAGTAGCTATCTTCTAATATTCACACCTCTATATCCCCATTTTGTAGTGACAGCTCATGCTCTTTAATCTCTGATTACAACCTGTCCTTATGCCCTGATGCTTTACACTTAGGTTTTTTCAAAACTTTGAATGCATGTCTGACCCTTCCAGTCTCCATAACAAAAGATCCAAGCTTTCTTCAAGTGTCAGTATTTGAGCTATTTTCTTCATGATTTCCTCCTAAAGCACTCTGCAGGCTCCTCTCCATTCATAGGTCGTACTCATTTTGTATCTTTCATAGGGCTTTGTACTAAGTACAGACTAATGTATGTTTATTAAAAATTGCTAATTTTATAATAGAGTAAAACATTGTTGATTATTTCTGAATCATAAAAAGGTTTATTTTTGGCTTTATGTTACTCTGATAGAAAATAATATTTAATGATAGAAATATTTTTTTTCCAAAAGAAGGAAACTTTTCATTCAATCACTGGTTAACCAGAAAATCCTATTAATCAAAAGATTCATTCCTTGCTCTCAATTATACACACTAATGGAGGGAAGCAGTGAGGCAGATGATCTAACACAGTAGATAATAAAAAATTCTGCTCAGTGCTTACAGGCTCTCCCCCCCCACACACACACACACACATATTTCTCCTTTCTCTGGCCACTTCACTACAACCCTAGCAGACTCATTATCCTTATTCTGTTTGGCTTGGGCTATACAAAAAAGAGTTTGAATTCTCTGCACATACATTCATTTATCTGACTTGTACTGGCTATCTCGTATCTCCTGGCCACTCAGCAAGGCACTGGATGGAAGAAGAGAAATGGAGGCAAACCATATATAGTTCCTGCCTGGAAATTATTCATAATTTTTAAATAACATGAGTTTGACATCTAGTTAAGCACTGAATTTTTTTTGGTCCTAACACACCAAGGGATGCAACACATTGTCATCAATTGCAACAGCATACAAAACCATAGACACATGAAATATCATGCTATACTAAGGTAAAGATCACAAGGTCAAGCTTACTCTATAATCTGGATAGTGTACTAAGGGGAAGATGAATGTGGAATGCATGGGAGGGGGAGGGGGAGAAAAACAACACTAAAAGTCTGGTTGAGGACAGATTTCTAAACCCAACCAATACATTTGGACTGAATCCTAGAGGCAACGGTGAACTGGCAAAGGAAATGACATTGCTTAATGGCATGGGTGTCTGCAGAGTCATGGGAAGGATCTAGGAGCCCTGGTTAAACATTTGAGCCACAAAATAAATAATCCACAGAGAGAAACTAACTCTGAACATTTAAAGTTATAACTTCTGTTTTTATATATATTTTTGGAACTTGTACAGCCTAAGAATTTAGACGTGATCTCTACTAAACAAACAACAAACAAGTGCCTAGCATGGTGCCTTTTACATGATAGTCATTTAGAAAATGACCATTAAATTCAATAGAATGAGAGATGAGACTTGTTAAGAAAGAAAGTATAGTAAGCAGCCACCAGGGCTGAGCTATAAAAGGTCCATTGAGTGACCTTATCTTCCTGGTGCTTATAAGTAAAGTTAAATCTTATATTCAGAAGTTGAAAGAAAAGCATATTCAAATTCCCTTGCATAAAATTCTCAAGTGGCCTCCCTGATAAAATCAGGATTAAGTCCAATCTCATTAAGTAGGGCTAAAAAGCTTTCTATAATTTGGTCCCCATGCTATCTTGGCTACCTACTTTCCTAACACAAACATGTATTATAACTAAATGGTCGATTGGAGAAAAAATGGTGGTGGAATAGAAGGATGTGTCTAGAACCTTATCACTGGGCAGAGGGAGAGAGCAGCTGAGAGTCGCACTGGAAGTGTTTGTTGGCAAGTTAAGAGTCAGTTTTCCTCCAGGAGAAGGTAGGGGACTGCTGGACAGCTTCCCTGAGAAAGCCGTCCACTGGGTTTTTGTCTCCCAGAGCCACCAGCGCGAACGTGGAGACTGCGCCATCTTGCAGGAGAAAGTGGATGTCTACCATGGTCTGAAAAGCTACAGCTGCAGCACCCACAGAACAGCTGGGGGACCCAGAACACCTCTATCCAATTGGTGCAGACACTGGGACTCAGAGGAGCTCCACATGCCACATGGAAAGGTCAGATTTTGCTTGGGATAAGGTGAGGTCTCCTGTCCCGCAGAACAGAGAGACGCACACTGTGGGAACTGGACTGGAGGAAAGCTGCTCTAAAGAGAAATCCGCCAATGTGGGGCAGGGTGTGATCCCTAAATGTGGGAGGGGACCCTCAGAATTATTAACAGAGGGGAGCTCTAGAAAGCAACCTATTGTGATCTGAGGCAGAAAGACAGCCTGGGAGTTCTTACAGTGTCCCGGCTGCTCGAACAGGAGTGGAGCAGGGAGAGAGCAAAGACAGCACTCTCCTCTTCAGACCCTGGATTCTGATTGCTAAGCCCAATACATAGGATCACACAATTGGAGACATCCTGAGAGACTGCAGGGGAATGGTGTTTTTCTGGAACCTGGGGACTGGAACACAGAGTAACCATCAGAGAATCAGCTCTGGGGCAACACATCCCCACAAACCGATATTGAGAATGACAGAGTAGCAGGATCTAAGCAGAGCCTAGAGAGGTCCAGTGCTTAGTTTCAGAGGTCAGTTTCAAAACACTGCCAACCAGTGGATGACTCACAAATTGATTCCCGCATTAATCACCAAAGAATAAAGAGATTAAGACGCACTTCAGCAGTGGAACACAGAGAACAGCAATACCCTCCTGACTGGGAAATAGGAGTGCCAAACAGAACAATAGTAGAAGTGAATGACCTTCACTACTACCTATTCTTTTTTTATTTTCATTTTATTATTTTGCATATTTTAATTAAAAAACTATTTTTTTCTTTTCTCCCCAATTGATTTTACCTTTTTAATTATTACAATTTTATTTTCAACTATTATTATTACTACTACTATTATACCTTTTCTTTTTTAAAAAAAGTGTCATTTTATTTGCTCTTAATTTTACTTTGGGATTAGAGTTCTACATTCTATTTTCATATTTCCTTTAGCATAATTTTACTCTTTCTCAACTCTACCTTTATGTCAACACTCTCTTCCTAACTTTCCCCATTTTGTTGTCTTGTTTCTCTTTCCCATTTACAAGATAGATTCTCCCTATTCTTTCTCTTTACCTGGTTAAAATTTCACCCCACTTATATATCTATTTTCAAATCCCCTACTCCAAGTTTATACAAACCTCTCTCTTCTTGTCTTCACTATCCAAAAAAATTGTTATTCTCTAGGTCCTTTCCTTATTGTTTGCCTGAATGGTGATTATATCGATTTTTTATATTTTTGTGAGATTGTTTTTGCTTATTCTACCTGTTTTATTTTGCTTTTTGTTAACTTTGTTTTGGTTTGTTTTTTACCTCTCTTTTTCCTCACCTTCCTTGATATTGGTTGTTATTTGTAGTTTGTATTAATCACCAGGTACTTGTTGCCACCATTTCCTGGGATTAGTGGCTGTTCTATTGCAGTTTCCTCCTCACATCTATAACTTATTCCCCTTCTCTCTCTTGTTCTCTTTCTTTTCTTTTTGACATTTTTTATCTTTCTCTTTTATTCTTTTTATTTAGTTAGTTTAATTTTTAATTTTTATTTATTATTTTATTTTTTATTTTAGTTTATCTTATTTTTATTATTTTTTTAATTTTTTTTCCCTTCTAACAATTTGATTTTGGAACTTCTTTCTTTCCTCTTTTCCACATTTTTCTCTTCTTCTTTCTCTACTTACCCCTAATTTGTCTTTATTTGTGGTCACCTTATTTGTGGTTATTAACATCTTCAATAAATTTGTGTTCAGACCCTTGTGTATTGTACCTGGTCATGTTGTAGTTTGTGCCTTTAAATCAACATAGCAGAGAGAACTACATAACCAGACATCCAGAGAAGAAAGAACATGGGCAGACGAAGCAACAGCCCGCATATGACAGAAAAGTAGGTATCACCAGAAAAGGAAGTAAATGAAATAGAAGAAGAAATAGACCTGCCAGAGAAAGTGTTCAGAAAAATGGACATAAGGGGAATGAAAAGAATGGAAAACAAAATCAACAATGTGAGTAAGAGCCAAGAGGAAATGAAGAAGCAGCAAGAAGAAATGCAGAATAATCAAGAAGAACTGAGAAATGACATCACTGCTATAAAGAACTCAATAGAAAGCATCAAAAGTAGACTAAAAGAAGCCAAGAACCACATCAGTGAGCTAGAAGACAAGGTAGGAAAAAATACTCAAATACAGCAGCTTCTAGAAAAAAAAATTAAAAAGCAAGATGAAAGCCTATGGGAACTTTGGGATATCATGAAACAAAACAACATCCGTATAATTGGGGTCCAGAAAGAGTGGAAACTGAGCAAGGAATAGAAAACCTGTTTGAATAAATAATGACAGAAAATTTCCCCAACATAGGAAAAAAAATCCACAAAAATTCAAGAAGCTCAGAGTCCCAAGAAAAATGAACCCCACAAAACTGAGACCAAGGCATATTATAATTAAATTGGCAAAGACCAATGACAAAGTAAGAATCTTAAAAGTGGCCAGAGAGAAAAGAAAGCTACCTACAAAGGAACCCCCCATAATATGAGCTACTGATTTCTCAAAAGAAACTCATCAGGCCAGAAGGGTATGAAATGAAATATACAAAGTGATGCAAAGGAAGGATCTCAATCCAAAAATACTGTACCCAGCAAGGCTTTCAATCAAAATTGAAGGTGAAATCAAAAGCTTCACAGAGAAAAAAGGACTAAGGGAATATATTACCACCAAACCAGCAATGCAAGAAATGTTAAAGAGTCTGCTGTGAAAATAGAAAGAAATTGTAAGTAAAGAAGGAACTTGGGGGTCAAGACCAAATATGGCAACAGATAAGTACCTATCAATAATGACTTTAAATGTAAATGGATTAAATGCTCCAATCAAAAGACATAGGGTAACTGATTGGATAAGAAAACATGATCCATATATCTGCTGTCTACAAGAAACCCACCTCAGAAAGAGATGCACACAGATTGAGGGTGAAGGGATGGAAGATGGTATTTCAGGCAAATGGAAAGGAAAAGAAAGCTGGGGTTGCAATACTTATATCTGACAAAATATATCTCAAAGTGAAGGACATAACAAGAGATAAAGAAGGCCACTTCATAATACTAAAGGGAACAATCCAACAAGAAGAAATAACTCTGGTAAACAAATACGCACCCAATATAGGAGCACCTAAATACATAAAAAACTCCTGGAGGGTGTTAAGAGAAAGATTGACAGCAATGCAATCATAGTAGGTGACTTTAATACCTCACAGTCACCACTGGATAAATCCTCTAAACAAAAAATCAGCAAAGAAACATCAATCCTAAATCACTCACTAGACCAGATGGAATTAACTGACATCTTCAGAACATTTCACCCCAAAGCCACAGAATATACATTCTTCTCCAGTGCACATGGGTCATTTACAAAATTGGACCATATGTTGGGTCAAGGCAAAGTCTCTTCAAATTCAAGAAGATAGAAATCATATCAAGCATTTTCTCAGATCACATGGGCATAAAACTGGAAATCAACTACAATAAAAACAATACAAAGAAATCAAACACATGGAGACTAAACAGCATGCTATTAAACAATGACTGGGTAACCAGAGAGATCAAGGAAGAAATAAAGAACATCATGGCAACAAATGACAATGACAACACAACAATACAAAATTTATGTGACACAGTGAAAGCAGTCTTGAGAGGGAAGTTCATAGCTCTACAAGTCTACTGCAAAAAAACATTAAATAATGGTAATAAATTTCCTAACACTGCAACTCAAAGAAATGGAAAGAGAGCAACAAGAAAAGCCCAATGTATGCCTAAGGAAGGAAAAATTAAAAGTGGATCTCCCATTTGACCCAGCAATCCAACTCTTAGGAATATATCCTAAGAAAGTATAAACACCAATTAGAAAGGATTGATGCACCCCTATGTTCATAGCAGCACAATTTACAATAGCTACAATTTTGAAACAGCCTAGTTGCTTATCAGCAGATGCATGGATCAGGAAACTATGGTACATCTACACAATGGAATTCTATGCTGCATTAAAAAGAAAGAATTCTTACCATTTGCAGCAGCCTGGATGGAACTGGAGAACCTTATGCTTAGTGAAATAAGCCAGTCAATGAAGGACAAACACCACATGATCTCACTCCTTTGTGGATAATAAAGAATATTATAAACTGATGAACAAAGGGATAGATACAGAGGTAGTAAAGCATCAAACATACTGTAAAATTACAGCAGGAAGTTTAAGGAGAGGTGGGTTAGATAAGAAATCAACCAAAGGACTTGTATCCATGCATATAAGCATATCCAATGAACACAGACAAAGGGGGGTTGGGGTATGCCTGGGAGGGGTGCAATGGGAAGATATGTATATATGTAAAATAAAAAATAACTAAATGATCCCCCAAACTTCTACTAAATAAATGTCAATATTTATCTGACCATAGACAGGTTTTGTAATCTGGATAGTCTTGATTTTTCTCTAAGGAATGCTGGGTGGTTTCCTATGGTGATCAACTATTACAGTAGTTTTCTTAAAAACATGAACTGAGAATCGTATTGTCTAGTGTGATCATGGTTAGGTCTCAGAATTATGCCAACACTTGGATAATTCTTATATAAACAACTTGGTTTGTCCAGTTCTAATAAATATGTAA
Source organism: Lasiurus cinereus (assembly GCA_011751065.1). Lineage (NCBI taxonomy): Eukaryota > Metazoa > Chordata > Mammalia > Chiroptera > Vespertilionidae > Lasiurus > Lasiurus cinereus. The sequence goes on along the minus strand of JAAGEH010000015.1, from coordinate 34,322,877 downwards.
TGTTTCAATGCCAAAGTAAAGCTTGCATTATTCTTTAAATACCAAAGCATGAAATTACAAATGGACTGAACCTTTGGTACACCTACTACAGCATGCATATATGATAAGAATCAATAGTAATGATTTTTTAGTGTGTGCTTACCCCTTGGAAGGCAATCATGCAGAAGGATGCCTGAACTAGAAATGTGTTTGCAGTTATTTTAAGGATTTAGAATGTATCCATTAATTTGCAGTATCCCACATAATGTTTTTAGGTTATATCTATGGTCTTCCAAAGTCCCCATAACAACAAATCAACTCATCATACATTAAGTTACATTTTAAGATAGCTATAACACTTCTTAAATTTACATGTGAAACCAAGAGTCCTTATGGATTTCATTAAATATAAAATTTAGCTTTAAATCCTAGCTTAGGAAATCATATCTCTCTCTCTCTCTCTCTCTCTCTCTCTCTCTCTCTCTCTCTCTCTCTCTCACACACACACACACACACACACACACATATATACACATGGTCTCCCAAAAATGTATACACATTTTGAATAATTATAAAGGCAGAGTAGTGATGGGTTAAAACTAAAAACAAACATAAATTGACTGTTAAAGTGTCCATATATTTTTGTGGGTCACCCTGTGTATATATACCCCTCATAGACCTCGTCTTTTTCCAGGATAATAAGCAACACCTGAGGCAGCAGAAGACAAAAGAAGGGACCTTACTGTTACATGGTTTGGACCTCTGCTATGCTAAAAATAACATCTTGACCTAAGTTATATAATGGGTGTAAACTCATCCTATTATAACTAGAGGCTTGGTGAACAAACTTTGTGCTCTGGGGTGTCCCTCAGCCCAGCCTGTACGATCTCCAATCTGGGACCCCTTAGGGGATGTCCAACTACTGGTTTAGGCCTGATCCCAAAAATCGGGCCTAAACAGGAAGTCGGACATCTCTTGCACAATCCAGGACTGCTGACTCCCAACTGCTCACCTGCCTGCCTGCCTGTTTGCCCCTAACCACTTCTGCCCGCCAGCCTGATCACCCCCTAACCAATCACCTGACAGCCTGATCAATGCCAAACTGCTCCCCTGTTGGATTGATTTCACTTAACTTCCCTCCCCTGCAGGCTTGGTCATCATTAACTGCCTTCCCCTTCTAGTCTGGTACACCCAAATGCCCTCCCCTGCAGGCCTTATACCACCCAACTGCCCTCCTCTGCGGGCCTGTTCACCCTGAAGTGCCATCCCCTGCTGGCCTAGTCCTCCCAACTGTTCTCATGCTCCTGTAGGACTGGTCCCCCCAACTGCCCTTCCTCTGCTGCAGGCTTGGTCCCCCCCCATCTGACTGCCCTCCCTCGCTGGATTGATCACCCACAACTGCCCTCCCCTGCTGGCCATATTGTGGTGGCCATCTTGTGACCACACAGGGGTGACCATTTTGTGTGAGGGTATGATGGTCAATTTGCATATGACCTCTTTATTATATAGCATAATTTTGGAATTTCTACATGTATTAAATGATCACATTGTATATATTTTGTCTATTTCAAAGCTATGTTTTATATTTTTATTTTTTTGTTTAAAGTATTACAAATAGTAGTACAAAAATCTCCTTTTTTCCCCATTGACCTTCCTCCAGACTCCACTAGCCTGTGTTGCATGCCCTTATCCCACCCCCCACAGTGTCTTGTGTCCATTAGTTGTGCTTATATGCATACATACAAGCCCTACGGATTTTCTCTCACCCCACCCCCAATACTCCGGCTGTAATTTGACAGTCAGTTCAATGCTTTAATGTCTCTGTATCTATTTTTGTTCATCAGGTTTTAATGTTCTTTATTTTCCATAAATGAGTGAGATTATGTGGTGTTTTTCTTTCATTGACTGGCTTATTTCACTTAGCATGATGTTCTCCAGTTCCATCCATGCTGCTACAAATGGTAAAAATTCCTTCCTTTTTATAGTAGCACAGTATTCCATTGTAAAGATGTACCATAGTTTTCTAATCCACTCATCTGTTGACAGACACCTAGACAACAGGTCCTACCTATGGTGAATTGTGCTGCAATGAACATAGTGGTGCACATATCCCTTCTGATTGGTGTTTCTAGTTTCTTGGGACATATTCCTAGAAGTGGGATTACTGGATCAAATGGGAATTCCATTTTTAGTTTTTTGAGGAAACTCCATACCCTTTTTTAAAATATATTTTATTGATTTTTCACAGAGAGGAAGGGAGAGGGATAGCAAGTCAGAAACATCGATGAGAGAGAGATATTGATCAGCCACCTCCTGCATGCCCCCCATTGAGAATGTGCCCACAACCAATGTACATGCCCTTGACCGGAATCGAACCCGGGACCCCTCAGTCCGCAGGCAGACACTCTATCCACTGAGCCAAACCAGTTTCGACTCCATACCATTCTTCACAGTGGCTGCACCAGTCTCTATTCCCACCAGCAGTGCAGGAGCGTTCCTTTTTCTCCCCATCTTCGCCAGCACTAGTTGTTGATTTGTTGATGATAGCCATTCTAACAAGTGTCAGGTGGTGTCACACTATCCTTTTGATTTTCATCTCTTGGAAAATTAGTGACTTTGAGAATGTTTTCATATGTCTCTTGGCCTGCCTTCTGTTTTCATTCTAAAAGTATCTATTTAGGTCCGTTGTCCTTTTTTTTTTTTATTGGATCATTTATCTTCCTTTTCTTATATTGTATGAGTTCGCTGTAAATGTTGGAAATTAAATCTTTATTGGCAGTAACACTGGCAAATATGTTCTCCCATACAGTTGGCTTTCTTGTTGTTTGGGTTTTGGTTTCTTTTGATGGGAAAAAGCTTTTTATTTTGATGTAGTCCCATTTGTTTATTTTCTTTATAGTTGTATTGTCCTAGGAGTGGTATCATTGAAGAAAGTGCTTTGGCATATGTCTGAGATTTCACTGCCTGTGGATTCCTCTAATATTTTTCTGGTTTCCCATTTTATGTTTAAGTCCTTTATCCATTTTGAATCTATATTTGTGTATGGTGTAAGTTGGTGGTCTAGATTCCAATTTTCCCAACACCATTTATTGAAGAGACTGTCTTGAATGCATTGTATGTTCATGTCCCTTTTGTCATATATTAATTGAGCATAGTAGTTGGGACAATTTCTGGGTTTTCTATTCTATTTTATTTATATAAATGTCTGTTCTTGTGCCAATACCAGGCTGTTTTGAGAACAGTGCCTTTGTAATACAGCTTAAAATCTGGTATTGAGATCCCACCTATTTTGTTCTTCTTTCTCAGGATTGCTGTGGCTATTTGGGGTCTTTTTTCATTCCAGATGAATTTTTGGAGAACTTGTTCTAAGTCTGTGAAATATGGCAGTGGGGAGTTCATTGAGTCTATTGATTCCTTTGGGTATAATGAACATTTTAATTATGTTGATTCTACCAATCCATGAACATGGTATGTTCTTCCATCTTTTTATGTCTTCCTCTATCTTTTTTTTCAGGGCCTTGTGGATTTCTACTTATAGGTCCTTTACCTCCTTAGTTAAGTTTATTCTTAGGTATCTTAATTTTTTTTTTGGTGCTATGGTAAATGAGATTGTTTTTTTTAGTCTCTCTTTCTGTAAGTTCACTATTAGTGTGTGGAAATGCCATAGATTTCTTGACATTAATTTTGTATCCTGCTACATTGCCAAATTGATTTATTAAGTCTAATAATTTTTTATGAAATCCTTAAGGTTTTATATGTACAATATCATGTCATCTGTGAATAAGGACAGTTTTACTTCTTTTTTCAATTTGCATGCCTTTTATTTCTTCTTCTTTCTAATCACAATGGCTAATACTTCCAGTACTATATTGAACAGGAGTAGTGAGAGTGGACATCCATGTCTTGTTCCTGTTCTTAGGGTAAATGGTTTTAGTTTTTGCCCATTGAGTATGATATTAGCTGTGGATTTGTAATATATGGTTTCTATTATGTTGATGTATTATCCTTCTATTCCCACCTGCTGAGAGTTTTTATCAAGAAAGATGCTGGATTTTGTCAATTTTTTTCTGTATTAATTTATAGGACTATATGTTTTTTATCTCTCAGTATGTTTATGTAATGTATCATGTTTATTGATTTGTGAATATTGTACTATCCTTGCCTACCTGGTATAAATCCTACTTGGTCATGGTGTATGATCTTTCTGATGTACTGTTGGATCCAATTTACTAGAATTTTGTTGAGTATTTTGGCATCTATGTTCATGAGGAAACTGAGCCTGTACTTCTATTTCATTGTGTTGTCTTTATCTGGTTTTAGTATTAGGGTAATGTTGGTTTCATAGAATGAGCTTGGAAGTGTTCCTTCCTCTTAAATTTTTTGGAAGAGTATGAGGAGAATAGGTTTTAATTCTTCCTTGAATGTTTGGTAAAACTCTCCTGTGAAGCTGTCTGGCCCTGGGCTTTTGTTTTCTGGAAGGTTTTTAATGACAGCTTCAATTTCTTCCATAGTTATTGGCATACTGAGATGTTTATATTCTTTCTATTTGAGTTTTAGAAGGTTATATTTTTCTAGGAATATGTCCATTTTCTCCAGGTTGTCCAGTTTGTTGGAATAGAGTTGTTTGTAGTATTTTTTAACAATCCTTTATATTTCTGTGGGGTCAGTTATTATTTTTCCTCTTTCATTTCTGATTTTATTTATTTGGATCCTCTCTCTTTGCCGCTTGGTGATCCTGGCTAGAGATTCTTCAATCTTGTTTATCCTTTCAAAGGACCAGCTCTTGGTTTTATTGATCTTTGGTGGGTTTTTTTGTTTGTCTCTATTTAATTTATCTCTGCTCTAATATTTATAATTTCCTTCCTTCTGCTTACACTGGGCTTTTCTTGTTGCTCTCTTTCTAACTCTTTGAGTTGTAGGGTCAGGTAATTTATTATCATTGTTTCTTATTTTTTGCAGTAGGCTTATAGAGCTATGAACTTCCCTCTCAAGACTGCTTTCGCTGTGTCCCATAGACTTTGGTTGTGTTTTCATTGTTGTTTTTGCCATGATGTTTTTTATTTCTTCTTTGATCTCTCTGGTAACCCATTCATTGTTTAGTAGCATGCTGTTTAGTTTCTAGGTGTTTGACTTTTTTGGATTTATTGTTGATTTCCAGTTTTATGACATTGTGATCTCAGAAGATGCTTTATATGATTTCTATCTTTTTGAATTTGAAGAGACTTTGCCTGTGATGCAATACATAGTCTGTCTTTGAAAATGACCCATGGGCTCTTGAGAAGAAATGTATATTCTTTGACTTTGGGGTGAAATGTTCTAATGATGTCAATTAATTCCATCTGATCTAGTGAGACATTTAGCATTAATGTTTCTTGGCTGATTATTTGTTTAGAGGATTTGTCCAATGGTGATAGTGGGTTATTAAAGTATCCTAGTATGATTGTAGTACTGTCAATATTTCCTTTGATATCCTCTAGAAGTGTTTTTTTTTTTTAATGTATTTTGGTGCTCCTCTATTGGGTGTGTATATGTTTATCATGGTTATTTCTTCATGTTGGATTGCTCCCTTTATTGTTATAAAGTGGCCTTTCTTATCTATTTTTATGTCCTTCACTGTGAAATCTAATTTGTCAGATATAAGTATTGCTTCCCTAGGTTTTTTGTGTTTTTGTTTTTTTTCATTTCAATTTGCCTAAAACAACTTTTTTCATCACTTCATACTCAGTCTGTGTGCATTTTTTTTTCTGAGGTGGGTTTCCTGTAGACAACAGTTATATATGTCCTGTTTTCTTATACACTCCGTTGCCCTGTCTTTGGATTGGGGCATTTAATCTATTTACATTGAAAGTTATTATTGATAGGTTCTAGTTTGTCACCATTTTTATTTTTTACTCCTATATTCCTTCTTCACTTCCTATTTCTTCTTTTACAACAGACCCTTTCACATTTCTTGCATTGCTGGTTTGGCTGTAATGAATTCCCTTAGTCTTTGTTTTCCTGTGAAGCTCCTGATTTTGCCCTCAATTTTGATTGATAGCCTTGTTGGGTACAGTATTCTTGGATTCAGAGCCTTGCTTTGCATGACTTTGTATATTTCATTCCATTCCCTTCTGGCCTGATGTGTTTCTGTTGAGAAATCAGTCCCTAGGCTGATGGGGGATCCTTTGCAGGTAACTTTCTGTCTATCTCTCTAGCTACTTTTGAGATTCTTACTTTGTCATTGATGTTTGCCACTGTAATTAGAATGTGCATTGGTATTGATCTTTTGGGTTTCATTTTGCTCTGTGAGCTTCTTGGATTTGTGTGGGTTTTTTCTTCCCCATATCAGGGAAGTTTTCTGTCATTTTTTCAATCAGGTTTTCTATTCCTTGCTCAGTTTACTCTCCTTTTGGTACCTCTATTACACAGATGTTGTTTCTTTTGCGTGTTGTACCAAAGTTCCCTTAGGCTCTCCTCCTGTTTTGTTTTGTTTTTATTTTTTTTTTCTGGAAGTTGCTCCCTTTCTGCATTTTTCCATACATTGTCTTATAGCTCACTGATGTAGTCCTCTGCTTCTTCTAGTCTCCTGTTGATGCTTTCTATTGAGTTCTTTATAGCAGCAATGTCATTTTTCATTTCTTCTTTGTTCTATTTCATTTTCTCTTGGTTCTTACACATATTATTGAATTTGTTTTCCATTCTTTTCTTCTACCTTATGACCATTTCTCTGAATTCTTTCTCTGACAGATTGTTTGTCTCCATTTTGTTTACTTCCTTTTTTGGTGATGCCTTCTTTTCTTTCATATGTGGGCTGTTACTTTGTAACATTGTATATCTTAAACTTATTGTGTTATATGTTCATTATATTTTAATAAAACTGAATTATCAAATACATGAAAACCAAGGTCTCAAAATTGTATTATGTCTTAGTGATCTTCCCTAAGCTCTAGGATTTCTGTGCTCAAAGTTTAGAGAGCAGTGCTCAGTGGGTGCAGAATACATATAACCTGGAGCATAGACAGTCAGATCAACAACATAAGGTAGATTATTGGTGAAAGTACCAATAAGAGATGCTGGAAGGAGGCATCATGAACAAGTGCCCAGAGTGATCATTTTAAGGTACCTTTAGGAATTTAGAAATCATTGAAAAACACTACTTAACAGATCACTTTTTATTATCCCCCTCCTGGTTGCTTCTATTTTGCCTTCATTGCTGGATTCTGCCTCTCCTAGACCCTTAATGTTACAGTATCCTAAATCTCAATCCTAGGCACAGTTCTCTAATCTATCTACACTACCTCAGTAATCAATATATTGAGTATTCTCAAATTTATATTTCCTAAACCACTACCTGACATTTGTATTGCATATTTAATAGGCATTTCAAAGTTAAAATGTCCAAAAATAACTAACAATTTATCTTATTTTTCCCTCTCCCTCATCTTCCAAATTATTTACTAGTCTTCCTTATTTTGGAAACAGTATTACCAAATATATACAATCGCCCTTCTAAAATCTAGGAGTTATTCCTGATCCACTTTTTCTTTCACCCCTAACCCAGCATCCATCCCATTAATAAGTCCTGTTGAATAACTTCCCTGATCTAAATCATACCACTCTCCTCTTACTCAGTCTCTATGCTCCATTCAAAGTATCCTTACCAACCTTTCTTAAACATTTGCATTAGTTGTTCTTTTCACAAATGTTCTTCCTCCTGATTTTCACACTGTTGTCTTCTTTCTGTTATTCAATTCTAAGTGCTAAAGTCACCATTTCAGAAAAGCTTTCTCTAGGTTTCCAGTCATTCTTTCATTACCATCTTTTAATTCACTGCATAGCACTTACTATTATCTGATTTTTTTCTTATATATGTACTTTTGTGTGTTCATTTATAATCTTTTGCCAACTAGAACATACACCCTATGACAATGGGAGCATTATTTTACTCATTCAACATTATATTCCTGGTGTTTATTACAGAGTTTAGCACATAAAAGGCACTAAAAATTGTTGAATGGATAAATAAATATACAAAATTATTAGGATGAAGGATTTTCATAAAAGCAGTATTTTATCATACAAAACAGAGAAGATGGGATAGAAAATATGTTGAAAAGTAAAAACAAATAAAAGAAAGGAGCATAAATCCAGGCACCATTACAATCAAGTTGTTAGGAGTTACAGAGGACTATAAGAACTTTCCTTTATAACATCTCTTCTTTGTTTCTCTATTATTTGAGGTAAGAGCCCTAAAAAGCCCTGGACATGTGGACTTGTCTTTGAGGTCACCAAAAAATGTGTGGGCAGGTAAGAGTTTCATTCCCTAGTCATTCTTTGTGGAACAGAATAATCAGAAGAGATTACTCTGGTGCTAATGGCTACTGAGAGATAAAGAAAACAGATAAAAAGCCTGTGTGCTGAGGCATAAAAAGAAGAGGAAAGCACTAGGACTTAAGATTTGAGAAGTGGCCTTGGAAGGAATTCTTCCCAAACAAAACTGAAAGAATGGGACAGCTAGTTGAGGCAAGCAGAAGGTCAATATGAGGATCAACCAGAAGTAGGAAGACAGTACTTACTCAGGTAGATAGAAGGGACAAAGCATTAAACATCTAGAAACTTCTTGTTTGATAACCATTAGAAGAGAAAACACAATGGTCTAAGAGGGATAAAGAAAAATCAAGGCTGGAACCTAGGCACAAAAGATTCAAGACCATGTGTTTAACACAGAAACCCAGTTATAAGGACTGGGGACTAAGGATAGGTTTGTATCATAAGAACAAAAGAAAATCTGAATTGTTAATATGATATATAAGGTTAAATCATGATCAAATATAATGTCTAGGATGCTGAGCTACTGTCCTAAGACACGTCAGAATCCCACAATATCAGAAAGGACTGACACCAGAATCTACAGCTAGCCTCAACTTGCAAGTGATTAAAAATCTCTCATTTGTGAGGATGGGAGAACTCTGGGAACAGAAGTCCTGAAAGGTCATTATTGACTGTAATGCAATACACATCCCTGTGGCTAAGACTTTCTTGGATGGTTTAAATAACCCAACATGAGTGTGAGATTCATTAATGGTTGAAGGCGCTTAATTATGATAGTGAGAGGCCACCAGGAATCAGACCTTAATTATTCCTAACCATCTGCTCTCCCACAAGTCCAGCCAAAACTGGAGACTCTCCTTGGATTATCTTGATTGTCTTGCAGGTTTTTAGAACCCAATAGCCAATTTCAGACATCAACAAAAGATAAACTGCTTCCAGAGAGGTAGAATGTTCATCTCTAAAGGTCTGAGATGAACTCAATCCTCCCGCCTGTGCAACTAAACTTCAAAATGTCATTTTCTTAGCAATGTTTCTAAGTACAGATTTGTTATAAATTGAACAGTTTCTCCACACATTAGCAGAGTATTGAAATGTGTGCAGCCAAGAATTAAGTTAAGGATTTAATAGAGTTTTGTGTTCCTTCAGTTTGGAGGTGGCATGTGGAAGCTTGTTAAGTCAATTTAATTTTCCTTGTATAGTCAGTAACTTCATTTATTATTAGACAAATGTGTGATTGTGATTATTTAGCATTAGCAATGCTTGATAAAGGTAATAAAGTTTAGCCAAGCAAAAGGAACCTTAGATGTCAAATACATTGTAGACAACATGCCACTTTGTTTCTATAAGTGTATTTTGAAGATTTCAAACATATTATGTTAAACTGGAACCTAATCAAAAGGGCCTTGTTCTGCCAAGAAGTGTCAGGTTACTTACATTCTGGAACTGCAAAAACTCTTTCTGGCTGCTCAAGACTTTTTTACATTGAAAGTACTAAAATGTCTAAGAGTCACTTAAATACCTTCACAGGGAAAGCATATTCCTCACAAGAGATTGGAGTTGATATAAGTAATCTACATTTGGTTTAATTAGAAATTTCAAAAGTAGTTGGTATTTATTGCCTACAATAAGCTGAATATGGCTTACATTATATACCTCCTTCAAAAGTCAGCTCAAAGTTAACCTTCTCTGCAAAGTTCAATCTCAGTTAGATCGAAGCCGACCTTCCTGAACTTTCATGGCACCCCTGTGGCATACATCCAATATAGAAGTTCTCACATAGCACTACATTCATTTGCTAACTTCTGGGTTGTCTTATAAGATCATGAGATTCTTGAGGGCAAGGGGACATTTTTATTCACCTATGAATCACCAGAATCTAGAGGTGATCCATAAATATTACTTGAATTGTAAATGAAATAAAGTGATACAAAAGCACAGGCTTAACATAATTTGATTCTAGCATCTCCCACCCACTTATTAGTTTGAAGATGAATGTAAATGATGCTGCTCTAAATTAATACGGTTCTATTGATATTCTGTCCTCTGCTTCATAATGTGGAAAATAAAAGATGTGGAATCCACCCTTCCAGGGTTTATAATCTTGTTGGGGAAAGAACATGGACAATCCTGAAATAGCCCATTGGCATTTGTATTTAAGTTTGGTCAAAGATTAAAGAGAGGATGGAGTGATAAGAGCACTGAGGAAGTAGAATTGGAACTGAACCTTGAAAAATCAGTTTGGCAACAATAAAAGATAACAGGTAGAAGACAAAGAACAATCAAAGAAAGACCATGAAATCAGAATAAATGTAGCATGCAATGCTAGGCAATGAGGAATTTTCTGATAGGCAACAAAAGGGCATTAATGGCTTTGGAGAAAAGCATAAAAATGAATGAAAGATCCTGAAGAACAATGACAAAATTGCATCAATAAACATGGGGTTTTGGGAGGAAAAACCGAGAATGGAATACTAGAGGAATATATTCTGTATCTCTACATACTATGATAGGTAATATAAAAGAGTGACTTTTTCCCTCTTTTCAGTGTTCTGTATGAGAAATGGTCACTAATGCCTTTATGTCAGGTATGCTTCTTTTACAAGACCTAACAATAAAGTCTCTCCAAGGATACAGACTGATTAAAAGGCTCTTGTGTTCTAATGGAGCAAATGGGATAGTCACTGCCCCTTGCACATCTCAATGCTGTGATATCACTAGACTAAAATTTCACAATAGTTGGGAAACTCTTATATTGTCCACAGCTGTATCAACAGCAGCTAGCACAGCAACTGACACAAACTAGCACGTAAGCATATTAAGTCAGTGTGCCTAATTGAAAGAAAGAATAACAGCATAGTAAAATATATGAAATAAACATTAGCCATACCTATTTAACTTTTATGATATCTAGTGCATTGATTTGACATATCTAGATGAACATGAGTGCTAGGTACAGGCAATAAAGACAAAATAAGATATCCTTTCTGACAAAGGGGCATAGTGTCATGGGATGGGTAGGGCATATGTGCACACACACCTATGGACTAATGAATAAATCCCCCTTTTCATAGTTGCTGCATGCAATACCTATAGAACCATGGTCTGAAAGTTTCAGAGCATATTGTACTTACTTACTTCTTTTTAAAAATATATTTTATTGATTCCCTACAGAGAGGGAAAGAGAGGGACAGGGAGCTAGAAACATTGATGAGAAACATCAATCAGCTGCACACCCCCCACTGGGGATGTGCCCACAACCAAGGCACATGCCCCTGACCAGAATTGAACCCGGGACCCTCCAGTTCGCAGGCCAAAATTCCAACCACCAAGCCAAACTGGCCAGGGCTGTACTTACTTCTGTATGTATAGTTGGGGAGATAAGTGATAGACATCATCTTCATTTTACAGATAAGGAAAAATATTAAAAATAGAAAATTAGAAATCATCTAAATCTTACATGCAAAGAGGAAACCAGAGTAAGGCTGCCAAAAATGTGTACCTCCCAAGAGGCTGGGTAAAGAAATATAAGTACATTGAAAATAATAATATCAGATGATGATGCATTCAAAAGTATGTTCAAATAACTAACACATCTCTCTCAATAAACAGATAGAGAAACACTGCCCCAGGCACAAGGTTCAGAGGGCCTGTGCATAGGACTACTGATAGATTAAGGCCACACATAAAATGAGAGGAAACAAAGGCTTTTGTGCAATGAGAAGCCCTTCTTTAATGAGAACAGCCAGGCACATTCATTTCATGAGTGTTTTTTAAGCACATATTATATGCCAGGCTCCATTTAAGTCTAAGGATATACAATCCATAAGATCTAGACCTTTCTCTAGAAGAACTTGTGAATCAGTGAGATAAAAAATTAAATGTACAAAGGCCCTTATCAGAACCAATATTCAGTGCCATTGAAATATATTTATTGGTACATACATTTGCACATGTTCACTTGTGTGTGTGTGTGTGTGTGTGTGTGTGTGTGTCTGTGTGAGTGAGATTACATTTTGTTTACCCATTTGTCTGTAAAAGGACATTTAGGTTTTCCCATAACTTGTCTATTGTGAATAGTGCTACAATAAACATGGGAGTGAAAATATCTTTTAGGCATTCTATTTTCATTTCCTTTGGATATATATCCAGAAGTGAGATTGATGGATTACATGGTAGTTCTATTTTTATTTTTTTGAGAAATTCCCAAACTGTTTTTCATAATTGCTGTACCAATTTATTTTCGCACCAGTAATACATCAAAGTTCCATTTTCTCTACATTGTCACTAATGCTTATCTTTTTTAAAAACAAATATTTCTAAAGGGAGAAGGGAGAGAAAGAGAGAGAGACATCAATTTGTTGTTTCATTTATTTATGCATTCATTGGTTGATTTTTGCATGTGGCTTCACCAGATAGCAAACCTGCATCCTTGGTGTATTGGGACTCAAACCAACTGAGCTACTCAGCCAGAGCCTTATTTTTCTTTCTAATAATATCCATTCTAATGGGTATGATATCTAATTGTAGTTTTGGTTTGCATTTTTCTCCTAATTAGTGCCATTGAGCATCTTTTTATGTACCTGTTGGCCATTTGTATGTTTTGTTTTAAGACATATCTACTCATTTCCTTTGTCCATTTTTTAATCAGCTTGGTGTTTTTTGTTTTGTTTTGTTTTGTTTTGTTTGCTTGTTTTGCTATTGAGTTGTTTGAGTTCCTTATATATTTTGGATATTAGTCCCTTATCAGCTGTATGGTTTGCAAATATTTCTCCTGTTATATAGACTGCCTTTTCACTCATTTTATTATTTCCTTTGCTGTGCATAAGCCTTTTAGTTTGATGCAGTCCTGTTCACCTATTTTTGCTTTTGCTGCTTGTGCTTTTGGGCTCATGACAAAAAGAATCTTTGGCCGAGACCGGTTTGGCTCAGAGGATAGAGCGTCAGCCTGCAGACTGAAAGGTCCCAGGTTCGATTCCGGTCGGGGGCATGTACCTTGCTGCGGGCACATCTCCAGTGTGGGGCATGCAGGAGGTGGCTGATCAATATCTCTCTCTCATCAATGTTTCTGACTTTCTATCCCTCTCCCTTCCTCTCTGTAAAAAATCAATAAAATATATTAAAAAAAATATTTGCCTCCTTAGCCGGTTTGGCTCAATGGATAGTGTGTAGGCCTGCGGACTGAAAGGTCCCAGGTTTGATTCTGGTCAAGGGTATGTACCTTGGTTGCGGGCACATACTCAGTAGGAGGTGTGCAGTAGGCAGCTGATAGATGTTTCTTTCTCATCAATGTTTCTAGCTCTCTATCCCTCTCCCTCCTCTCTGTAAAAAAAATCAATAAAATATATTAAAAAATCATTGCCAAGACTAATGTCAAGATTTTCTTAAACTATTTTCTTCAAGTACTTTTCCAATTTCAGTCTTTGCACTTAACTTTTTAATCCATTTTGCATAGATTTTTTTTATTTGGTGCAAGATAAGAGACTTATTTCATTATTCTGCATGTAGATATTCAGTTCTCCCATTACCATTTATTGAAGAAACTATCCGTTTTCCCATTGTGTGCTCTTTTTATAAAAAATATATGTATTTTTTTTATTTTTTATAGAGAGGAAGGGAAAAGGACAGAGAGCTAGAAACATTGATGAGAGAGAAACATCGACCAGCTGGCTCCTGCACACCCCCCACTGGGGATGTGCCCACAACCAAGGTACATGCCCCTGATCATAATCGAACCTGGGACTTTTCAGTTCACAGGCCAATGCTCTATCCACTGAGCCAAACCGGTCTTGGCCCATTGTGTGCTCTTGGTACCCTTGTGGAAGATCAGGTGACTATAAATGTGTGCATTTCTGGACTCTCTGTTCTGATCCATTGGTCTGTATACCTTTTTCTTATATCAGTATCATACTGTTTTGATTCCTATTATGCTAAGTCAAATAAACCAGACAAGGAAAAATAAATATTGCATGATATCACTTACATGTGGAATCTGAAATAGCCAAACTCATAGAAGCCAATGGTAGATGGTGGTTGCCAGAGGCAGGAGGGAGGGGGAAAGAAAATGTTGGTTAAAGGGTACAAAGTTTCAGTTATGCAAGATAAATGAGTTCTGGAGATCTAATGTAGAGCAATGTGACTATAGTTCACAATAATGCATCGTATATTTAAAATTTGCTAATAAGGTAGATCTCAGTGTTCTCATAAAAAACATAAATAAATGGTAACTATGTGACATGATGGATATAATACCTTGCATGTGTTGATCATTTTAAAGTTCAGACATATATCAAAATATAAAGTTGTATACCATATATATATATATATATATATATATATATTCTTATTCATCAGTTATATCTCAATAAAGCTGGAAAAATAAAGCTTAAAAACTAAAAATTTTAAAACATATTACTGTAAGCTTTCAGATATATACTCTTAACTCAAGAGGTGACTGCGAAATGTGGTCATCAGCCCACAACTTCAGTTTCAGTCATAAAAATGAATGACACAATAAGAGGTTGTACAGATAGAAGAGAATTGGGTTAAAGACTGAATTCTGGGGAACAACAACATTTAAAGGACAGATCAGAGGAAGATCAGAGACAGAAAAAACTGGTTATAAAAGGAGGGAAATCAAAAAAGAAGAGTTTATAAACATTCTGATATATAGACAAGAAGTATTATAAGTATTAAAAGTATCAATTGGGGTTTTTAATAATGAAGCCTGGTGATTTCATTGAGAACATTTGGGGTGGAGGGGTAGACAGAATAATGTATCCATGTCCTAATCTTTGGTGTCTGTGAATATGCTAGGTTACATTGCAAAGGGAATTTTTCAGATGTAATTAAATTAAGTGACATTGGATGGGAAGGTTATCCAGGATTATTTAGGTGAGCTCAATGTAATCCCAATGACAATTTTTAAAATTTGTTTTAAAACACATGGGTTCCTAAAAATGATTTTTTTCCTGGTTGTAGTCAGAAGATGTGACTATGGAAGAGATAACCAAAGAAATAAGACCAACATTGCAAGCTTTGAAGATGGAGAAAAGGGAACTATGAACCAAGCAACATGAGCAACCTCTGGCAACTAGAAAGGCAAGGGAATGAATTATCTCCTAGAACTCCTGTCCACACCTTAATTTTAACTTAGTGAGGTGATATCTGACTTCTATGAAACTATAACACAATAAATATTGTTTTAAGTCACTAAATTTATGGTAATACTATATAGAAGCCATAGGAAACTAATATGGAGAGAGAGGAGAGTAGTCAGGACAAAAGCCAGAAAACAATGGGATGAACAGTGACTGGAAGATGAGAAAATAGAGATGATGATCAATAACAATTTATTTAAAAACTTTGATTTTTTTTTAGTGAAAAGGGAGCATTAAAAAGAAAATCATGACATATCCCAAAGCAATAAATTCACCAATATAGCTCCTAGGGCAATGGAAACTAAGGAGAATCAAACGGGACTACATCAAAATAAAAAGCTTCTGCACAGCAAAAGGAACTATCAACAAAACAACAAAAATGCCCACTGCCTGGGAGAACATATTTGCCAATATCATCACTGATAAGTCTTGAATCTCCAACATTTACAGGAAACTCATACAACTTAACAAAAAGAAGAAAAACAACCCAAATAAAAAAAAATGGTCAATGGACCTAAATAGATACTTTTCAAAAGAGGACATAAAGAAGGCCAAGAGACATATGAAAACGCTAAAGGCCCAGTGCAAGAATTTGTTCACAGGTGGGGTACCTCGGCCTGGCCAGCAATTGAGATCCATCAGACCAGGCCGACCAGGGGGAGGGGCCGTGAGATGTTGGCCAGCCACGGGAGGTTGACTGTGGGAGTGCACTGACAACTAGGGGGCAGCTTCTGTATTGAGCATCTGCCCTCTGGTGGTCAGTGTGCATCATAGTAACTGATTGACCAGTTGTCCTGGTTATTCTGGTAATTCTGGTCATTCAGTCACTTGGGCTTTTATATATATACAGATGCAAATCAGAGAGATGCAAATCAAAACAACAATGAGATACAATCTCACACCTATCAGAATGGTTATCATCAGCAATTCAACAAACGACAAGTGCTGGTGAGGATGCAGAGGAAAAAGAAATCTCATGCACTGCTGGTGGGAATGCAGACTGGTTCAGCTACTGTGGAGAACAGTATAGAATTTCCTCAAAAAACTAAAAATGGAACTTCCATTTGACCCAGTGATCCCACTTCTAGAAATATATCCCAAGAAACTAGAAACACCAATCAGAAAGGATATATGCACTCCTATGCTCATAGTAGCACAATTTATCATAGTTAAAATTTGGAAAGAGCCTAAGTGCCCATCAGTAGATGAGTGGATTAAAAAACTTTGGTACATCCACACAATGGAATACTATGCTGTGATAAAAAAGAATGAATTCTTACCATTTGCAACAACATGGATAGAACTGGAGAGCATTATGCTAAGTGAAATAAGCCAGTCAGAGAATGATAAATATCACATGATCTCACTCATTTTTGGAATATAATGAGCAACATAAACTGATGAACAAAAACTGATTCAGAGACAGAGACGCATTGATCAGACCATCAAACCTCAGAGGGAAGGTAAGGGAGGGTGGGGTAAGGGGGAAAGATCAATCAAAGGACTTGTATGCATGCATATAAGCCTAACCAATAGGTGCAGACACCAGAGGGGTTGAGGCCATGAGTAGGGCGTTGTGAGGTAATGAGGGGTTAAGGACACATATGTAATACCTTAATCAATAAAGAAAAATAAAATAAAATACAACTGATTTTTTAAAAAGCATGAAGTTTTGAGGGAGTAGTTCTGTGATTGTTTTTATGATGGGGAATTTATGAGCCTTATAATGGTGATACCATTGTAATTGGGTAATTATTAATAGGAAAGGAGCAAAGGAAAGGTCAGACATTATAGGCATGGCTCCTGCAAAACACTGGGGGAAGAGAAATGGGCATAGGGAAGATAGACCTTTGCTCAGTAAAGCTGTCAACCACACTTGGGGACAAAGGTCATTGGCCAGAATGGGCATGGCCACTGCAAGTATGTGGAAATTTGGGCTATTTAATCCTCTGAACAAAGGAGTTTGCTCTGTTTTGCTCTTTTGTGCCTTTAAGACCCTTAGGATTCTTGTTGCTTGGGGTGTGCTCCCCTTGCATTGGCCCACAGGCTCATAAGGACTCCACAGATAATGGACTAATGGACTGCAACTAGTCTGATACTGAACTGGACCAAGCTCCAACATGGAAAGAAAACTGTGGACATTGGCTTTTCTTCTACTTTTACTGAAACCCCACCTTCATATAGTATATGACTGGACTAAGAGAAATGGTACTTTGAAAGTTTGTTTTTATTTGTTTTACTTTTTATCCAATTTCAGAGATCTCCCTGCTTTGCTTTCACCTGCCTCCCTAATCTATCACCAATGGATTTCATATAACCCCCTTACTCCTCCTCAGATTGTAATATATAAAATAAGATACAAATCTGACATTCTCTGGAACACATTCTCAATTTATTGAGATTTTTATTCCTGGGAATTTTCATTAGTTTGGGTAACATAAACAAAACTATTCTTATGGGTTTGGATGTTTCTTAAATTGACATTCAGAATCATACAGAAATCTCCTAAAGTTTCAATTTCCTCAGCTGTGACATATTAAATGTAATAATGCATTGAAGTCCAGCCTAGAGCATAGGAAATCATCAATACAATATGGCCACTACTATTAAAAGTTATTAAACCTCCCATATCCTCTATAGCTAGAGTTTAGAAGCATAGGGTATCTAGTAAGGCAAATATAGGCTTGAGTTTTAGTTTTGCCACTTACTTGCTAAGTGGCTACATACTACACAGGTATACTGGCTTCACATTCTGTACCCTTTCTATTATGCCACACTATCTACATTTAAATAATTATACAATGATTCCCACATGGAGCTGAGAATTTAATCATGTGCTCTGCCAAACTTTAAGACTGTTAGAAACTTTACTATTGAAGGGAAGCAGAATTTGCTACCCCAAGATATGCCTCTTTGGCATATTGATCATCTTGGGCTGGTTATTTTTAAGAGGAGACACGGGAGAAGCTCTGAAAACTTATAAACATACCCCTTTGTAACATTTGATGATAGTACTGTATGTGAATTTAAAAAATATATATATTAAATATTTTAACCAAATCAGCCAACATGTGAAACCGAAGTAATCTTTCCTTTCAGAGATTCTTGAGTGGATAATGGGATGTTTGTTGTCTGATGTATCAGTGATTGTATATTTACTTCTATAGTTAAAATTCATCTCTTCCTTTCATCACTTTGAAGGGACTGTTAATTCCATAAAAACTTCTAAATGAGAAGAACAAGAAATTTAAATCCACATAGTGAAAGTGAATGGAAGAAGGCACTAAAGTTCAAGAGGAAGTCAAGAGAGGAAATGAGACAGAGATCTTAACTGTTATGAATGTCGCTAAGCTCTAAGTGGATTGTGGATATTTTGCTCGACTCTAAGAGCTCATCTAAGTATTCCATTCAGGGTGAGAGCAGGCAGGGTAAAGTATTCCACTCAAGCTGGATCAGTTATGGGAGCACAGACACACAAGGTCATCTCCCCACTGTTCCTCAACCACTTTGACTCTTTCCACCACTTCCTATACAAAACTCTGCCACAGTATGTAGCAGAGAGAAAATGAGCTTTTTAGAAAATATTATCATAGGAGCCAGAAAAAAAACCTCACCATCCAGGCAGAATTGCTCAACTTTTGCTTGATATTTTCCCATCTATTCTTTGGAGATGGCAGGGACCTGCCTGAGAACATGTAGTCCCTTTAGGCTCCATTTCACGTTCCAATGTCAGTTTTGTTCAGATATGTGGTCTAATCAGTAGTTTTTACCTTAGAGTTTGTTTTTTTGTTTGTTTTGTTTTTTTAAAATATATTTTTATTGATTTTTTACAGAGAGGAAGGGAGAGAGATAGAAAGTCAGAAACATCGATGAGAGAGAGATATCGATCAGCTGCCTCCTGCACGCCCCACACTGGAGATGTGCCCACAACCAAGGTACATGCCCCCGACCGGAATCGAACCCGGGACTTTTCAGTCTGCAAGCCGACGCTCTATCCACTGAGCCAAGCCGGTCTCGGCTACCTTAGAGTTTTAATAAAATAGATGACTTGAGCTTTGTGTCTCCTTCTATTAAGAATAAAATAAGAAAAACACACATACTCCTCTTGTCTGTCTTTCAAGAATCTATTTTCCCTTATAACATATTCCTAAAGTCCTGAGTGTGACTTGCAATCATAGTTTGTATGATTATTTTAGCCTGAAAGATCGTTGGTGTCTCTTTCTGGATTACTTTTGTAAAGCAGCATGCTCTAATAATCAATTATTTTAATTATGCTACTTGCACAGAGATCTCATATTTTGCTAAAATTAATAGTATACACCTAAAAAAAAACCTCTTAATGGCTTTGGAAAGCTCTGCTGCAGCCTCTGAAATCTGTACAAACACTATAAAATACCCTGGGTAAACTTAAATTGAGATGATCAAATACTAAATAATTTATATGTGTTCCTAATTGTCATTCTTTCTCACTATTACTGCCTTGAATTAATAGTGTATCATTTTTTCCTTATAGACCCAAGGGCTCAAAGGAGTCCACAAGCAGAACACATTCATCCTCCCTGCTTCCCCTGTGGGCAAGGAAGGCACAAGAATAATTATCCCTATTTTACAGTCTCCAAGTATAAGTAACTAGGACATAAATGATAGGCTACACATTAATGTGTATTGAGCAAAAGTGTAGCCTATCATTTATGTCTTAGTTCCTTATACTTGGAGACTGTAAAATGGGGATAATTTTACAGAGATGTAACACTTACTTAAAGTAGGGTGGGGGGGAGTTCAGAAGAGGAATGAATCTGACTACCTGAACTCTGGAGTTAATTTGGAGATACAATAAGTCAAAACATGTCATGAATACTGTTATGTTGTAGTCAGTCTAATATTAAAAATTGTCAATGTTATCAAAACTAAACCCCTACATAGGCCCAGGTACCAAGTGAATAATATGCAATTGGCTCTTGAGCTGAAGTAGAGGCATTATTGCTTAAGAAGACCAGCTTCATAAGGGAGACTGTTCCTATAGACCTAAGGAACATGACAGCAACTCTTAAGGGTATCTGAAAAGCAATAGTTGGACAAGGAGGGTTTGTCTGAAACAAGAGCAAGAAAAATTATGTCAAGAATAGAGAAATTTCCGAAACTGGTTTGGCTCAGTGGATAGAGCATTGGCCTGTGGACTGAAGGGTCCCAGGTTCGATTCCAATCAAGGGCATGTGCCTTGGGTGCGGGCACATCCCCAGTAGGGGTCATGCAGGAAGCAGCTGATCAATGTTTCTCTCTCATCAATGTTTCTGGCTCTCTATCCCTCTCCCTTCCTCTCTGTGGAATATCAATAAATATAGTTAAAAAAAACTTTATACAAAAAAGAAGAATAGATAAACAAGAGGGGCTGGAAGGCAACATCAGTGGAGTACTATTTTTAATCATGCTTGTTAGCCAAGGAAAAAGAGTAAAAAATAATGACCAGACAATAGAAAAAAAGTAATTATATCAAGCAATCATACCACAGAGTTGGTATTATTACTGTTCTGAACTGTTTTCCTTTTAATGAGAACATGTGAAAAAGATAACCCAAGATAGCCCAGGGTAAGATTAGACAGGGAGTAGGTCCACAGAAGATGCCTGTTGAGTTGAACAACAGAATCAATGGTTAGACTGTTTACCAGGTAGGTACCAAGAGAACAGAGCAGTAAAGAAACTTAGAAGCATTAGTTAAGTCAGCCACTTTATCAAGTTTACCCTACTCCTTTCTGTTAATGAGGGTTTTCATTTTTGTGTGTGGAGGAAGATGGGGGAGGTGGTTAATATCAGCCTATATTTACAATCAAAGAGAGGCAGTATATGCAATTCGTTTTTACAATTTACTACCTTATTAATCTTGGAAATTTTACTAAAATTTCCCAAGCCTACATTTTCTCATTTGTAGAAGTGGATATATTAATAGTATCTACACACAGATTGCTATAAAGATAAAATGAGATGAAGCTTATCCACATTTTGAAGCTATCATTATCAGGACCATCAAACCAAACCAGGTATTTTGTTGTTGTTGTTGTTGTTGTTGTTGTTTGCTAGGCTTGTGATTCTTTATGGGTCTCAGCACTCTTAATCCTGTCATATCCAGGTGAGCTATAAATTTTAGCCACTTCATTGATCATACAAGGAATCAAAGGCTATCGCCCCTTAATCAGAAGTTCTAGCCTTAGTGAGAACTACCAAATAACTCACAAGTTAAACAATGCTTGAGTTATGATAGGATTTACTTCTGTGCTTTTATCGCTGGTTCTTGATCTGAAACTATCTAAAATTCTGCATTTCTGATAGTCTTGACCCCAGAGATGTGATTTCTTCTCTGCACCATACCCATATACCTGGATTCCAGATGTTTAGCTACTTTGACCATATATAACTTTAGACTTCTTCTTGCCATGGTTTCTTGGTTTCCAGATCTTGGCTCACTTTAATCTTCTGGTACCCACCAATATAGTACACCTTCCGATTGCCAATCTATAATCAAATTTCTATTTCAGGTTGCCAATATGATAATTCTTATTATAATCTCGTGCCTAGGCAGTCTTGTCTCACTGAGTCATGATATTAAAAGATCATTTATTCTGTTTACCTTAATGGAGCCAGTTAGTAGCAGTAATTGGAATCACCACTTCCAGTTTCTGCTTGTACCAGTCCAGTCTAGCAAAGACATAAAATACACAAGGAAAGAACATACAAGGCTGCATTAGCCTTACCAACTTTGTGTGACTATAGCTATCCATGTTCAATAACCCATTCTATAGCAGTAACAAAGCAAGCTTATAAATAATTTTACCATAGAAATACATTTTAAGCTACACATATGCTGAAAAAGCTCAAAGTTGAAAAGTATAGTCTCATATATGCAAAGCAATACTAAATATAAGCATAGGCTAAACATAAATGTTCCCATAAGGAATTTGTTTATTATGAATACCAATTAAATTTTGGGTAGTATTAGGAAGTATCATGACCCTGAGACAGTTTATGAGGAGAAAACCCGAGGCCAGAATTTACCACCTGAGGCAAAACCATCAACGTTTCAAAAGTCTGCACCTGATGCTTTTTCACAATATTACTGGGAAATGGAACTCAAAATCACTTCCAATCTCAGACACATTAGCTCATGAGCTTCTTTGGTTTCTGCTCAATCAGTTTCTAGAGAATGTGAATTCTCCAAATTATTTGCTGTAAGTGAGCAAAGGTGAAGGAAGCAAGAAGAGCATTCATGAAGATGGTTAGCATGCCTGTTGTGCCAAGTGATATTCAACTTTGAACTGCATTGGTTTAAAGCACTATTAAAAATAAATTATTCATCTCAGTGTTTGTTATTTATGTCTTTATGTGGCTAGTACAACCTAGAGTTCTTCAAGTTATTCTTATTGCTGTGTGAATATATTTCTACTGGGAGCTAGTTATAATTGAAGGATGGCTTGTGTTGGGGCAAGATGGAACATGATGATACTGGGTAGGTGAGTGAGGTAGCTGATGCTACTAAGGGAAGGTAGGAAAATCACTATTTTGCTGAGGCAACTCAGGTGCCTCAGATATTGCCTCTACCAATCAGGGAAAAAAAAAAACACATACTTCCTCCCTGACAGTCCGTTATCTCAGTAAAATGACTTGGTTTTCACCTTAAGAGAGCACTCTTCATACTCGATTACCCAATACTGCACTCATTATCTTATTTGACACAATCTGGAAGCTTTTCAATAGTAGTCAGTTCAAAACTCACATCTGCATGAAAGTAGTCATCTTATATTCCCCTCCATCTAGATTGGAGATTTGCTCCACACTTTCTCCCTTAATTCTCTCCCCATGGGTTAACTTTCTCCCAATGAGTTGATTTATATTTATCAGAAATGCATTAAAATCAGTGTCACAAATAAGAAAACTAGAATGTGATGCTGCTGCTTCATATTAATCTGTAACTGGAGGCTATTTTATTAAAGGCTTATATACACTTTGTGTAAATGTGAATTTATTTGTTCTATGTGTGTGTATGCACATACACATAAGCACATGAGTGTATTGTCCCACCAATGCTGAAAATATGCCAGTGATTCTCAAGTGTGTGTGTGTGTGTGTGTGTGTGTGTGTGTGTGTGTGTGTGTGTGT
>JAAGEH010000015.1:34274933-34299273 GCA_011751065.1 Lasiurus cinereus | reverse complement strand
TGTGTGTGTGTGTGTGTGTGTGTGTGTGTGTGTGTGTGTGTGTGTGTTTGGAGGAAGAGTCAAGGGGTTGTACCTAGCAGAAGTCTCAAGAGGCTTTTTTAAACTACACATGTTCCCTGGGAGATTCTATAACTTCCTTCATACCAACCCTCCTCCTCCAAGTTTAAAATCACTGCAGGGTAATGTGTGATATTGCTGATGGATGTCAATTTAACAATGTGGAGGCAGAAAACAAGTTAAGAACCACTAAATTAAGCTCAAGATTAACAACCAAATGTTTCCCACCCCTGTTCTATCACTTACACATCCATTCTGTTAGGAATCCCGGTGGAAACTACATTATCAAACTGATTAAGAATTGCTTCAGGAAAAACAATTAGTTGAATTTCACATCTTCTATAGTTTAGATTTTCCTGAATCTTCCACAAATTGGCTCTACTCTTTTTTCCTGCCCAAAGTTGGGCTTTCATCACTTCTTGCAGGTGTTTTCTAATTGGTCTCACTGCCTTAGAAATGAGACTGATATATAGATTTTTCACTATATATCTCCTGCCCCCACATTTTGACTGACTTGAGTATTATCCCTTCCCAGAAGGGTTGTCTAGCTAAACTATAAGCCCTACTTAGTTATTCTTTATTTCAAACTCTTCAAAGGTTTCAAGGTCCAAGATCCTTGGCAGGGCATACAAGGCCTTCCATAATTTGGCCTTTCTTTGCCACTTCAGCCACATCACTTTTTATTCATCCTTACAGTTAAAAGTTGTCCATACTAAGCTGTTTACACTAATAAGTTGCTATAAGAACACTACTGTACTCCAGACTTCCATGCCTTTATAATACTGTTCACACTGCTTGAAACATTCTCCCCTCCCCCATCTTTTCACTTGGCAAACGTCTGCTCATCCTTTAAAAACTTGCTCATATGTACCACCTTGTGAAACTCTGATAATCCCAAGTTTCCCCTCTCTCCTCTGTATTATTTATACATCTTGTGCATACTTTTATTGCTGTATGTGGCACACTCGTGTACTATTTGGCTTAGAAATACATCCATCTTCCTTATTAGAATGAATTCTCAGAGGGCAAATTGCATGTGTATCTTTTTATATCTTTCTATGCACAGGGGCTAGCATGTAGCAGCTAATAGTACAGACAATCCTCGGGTTACGTTGGACTCAACGTTCGTCATTTGGTGATTACATCGCCATCTCCCATTAATTTATTTTAAAAAGTTCCATCATTCCGATGTGTGTATATATATGCTTTCTATTTTTTATTATATATTTACCACAAGTAAAGGTCAAGGATTGTTACCTTTCTTTCATTTATTTATTTATTTATTTATCTATTTATTTTTACTGTTTCACTTCATTACTGCTCTGTATGTGCTCCATGTGAGTGATGTAGGTGCTTATGTAGGTTAGTTCCGACTTACGGGGAAAAATTGCGTTATGTCGCACCATAGGAATGGGTCTCCAAAGCAAGCTGAGGATCTATTATACTAGGATATGTTTGGGGAACTGAAGTTAGCAGAAAAGAAAATGCACTTATATTTCAAATCAAGAAACAGCCCCATTGTATCTAATGGAATCATAAACCTTCCAAGTTCAGAATAATCAGTAACTCTACAATAACCCAGGCAAGTCACCAAATCGTGTCAATGTTTCCTTTGGAATGTCTCTCTAAATCTTTCCAAACCCACTGTGACTCCTGTAGGTGAAACTTTTGTCCCATTATACTTGACTAATAATGCATTAGTCTCCTATCTGATCATCCTGATTCTGTTCTTTCTTTCCTTCTATCAGGTACTCCCCTATATTGCCAAAGCCTACAATTCTCCTTTCCACACAGTGGTTCCTCATTGTTAATAGGATAAAGTCAAACTCCTAAGCCAGGTATTCAATCTCAAGCCTACATTCCTAAATCATAGCTCTTTAATAAAAGCCCTCCATTCAAAGTCCTGCACCAAAGTGAGGAGTGGTTAATTAACAGTTCAAAGATTACATAACTTGAAAATATATAGCAAAAACCATCAGTCAGATAAACAAAACAAAATGGAAACTGTCCCTTAATGCATATGACAAAATAGAAGAATCTCCTTAAGTATCAGAGTTCACAAAAACCAACTTAATTGCTGGAAACCAATCATTGTCTCACTAATTAGAAAGGTGTGGACAAGAAACCCAGAAGGCTGGTCAACCTTGAAGCTCTGAAAGGTCAGAGCCAACCACTCCCTATCTAATTGAAACAATGGTAGCTGAAGCAACTTCCTCACCAAATAATCATGTAAATCCTTAATGATAAGATAATCTGCCTGTTACTGGAATTGTCTGCCTAAGGGCAATGGTTGTATCCCAAACCTGAATAAAAGGGATGGCAAGGCCAAAGCAAAGAGTAGTCCTCTCTTGGGCTTTTGCCTGGCCCCCATTTACCAAATTAATGCTTTTCTAGTCTCTTTTCATTGGTGTGTGGCCTTCTCCAAAACCCAAACCCTGAACGGGAACCTTGACCCACGTGGGATGTGAAAAGGGTTCCCAGACTTAATAGAAAAATGGTCATCAGAAGGCACAGTTTACTAAAAAATAAAGATGGCCCATACACATATAAGATGGTACATCATCTACAAATATAAATTAAAAGGAATGAAACATATATATGATATATCAGACTGGCAAAAAGTAAAAGAATGCATATATTCAGAAGCACATAGATAAAAAGTAATTTGTGTAAATGGTTACAACACACTTGCAGGTAAAGTTGACATTAAAAAAAATCAAAATCATGCATTTCTTTGGACCTGGAAATTACATTGCAAAGAATTTTTTTCTACAGAAAAAAAAACACACACACAAATGTATACAATAAATTTATAGGCATGTTAAAGCACTGTTTGTAATAAATTTTTCCTCAAATCTAAAATACCAAGCTATGAAAGAATAGTTCAATAATTATACAGACATATAATGGAATTCTCTAAAACTGTCAGTATTTTTAAATGAAGTGCTAAAACATTATGCATAGTATAAGTAAAACTATAACAAACACATATATATATAAATGGTATAAATTAAAAGTATGTAACATGTGGCTGTGCTATTTATTTTTAACTTGTTTTATTTTATTTTATTAATTTTACCAATGAAAAAGATACAGTTTTTATTTCCAAAGGAATGCTGCAGCCATTTCACTTTATATCTTTAAAAAAAGGAGAAATTTAGGTTAAAGGCCCTGGAATGCACACCTCACGATTAACAGACTACTCAATTACATTTGATGTTTCTGAGCCCACTTGATAAGTGTTTCTGTGACTCTTTTTACATAGAAACCAAATGTAAATCAAACAAGTTTCAATCCATTTATATAACTTGATTTATTTTAAAACTAAAAAAAATTTAACCCTGTTCATTTGTCCAGGTACAGCTTTTCAAAATCTAAGCCCTTAATAATGCTTTCCTGATCATCCCAACTGCAAGTAATCTTCTTCCTTGAATTCTAATGGCACATATATCTGTACCATTCACTTAACACATAAAACATTCCCTAATGTGGTTGTTTAAGCACATATGTGAGTTCTTCAACTAGACTATAAATTTGAAGGCATGGCACCATGTGTCAGGCTTTTTTATACCTCCTAAAGCCATGGTCGGCAAACTGTGGCTCTTTAGCTCCTTGAATGTGGCTCTTACACAAAATACCACGGCTTGGAGGAATCTATTTTGAAGAAGCGGCATTAGAAGAAGTTTAAAAAATTTGGCTCTCAAAAGAAATTTCAATTGTTGTACTATTGATATTTGGCTCTGTTGACTAATGAGTTACCGACCACTGTTTTAAAGCATCTAAGATGATACCTTATAGAGAGAATGTGCTCAACAGATTTGGTGGATAAACAAAATATTAGGATACTATTAACACAACTTAGATTTTTTTGAGGTTCAAAGCAACAAAATTTACTAAGCCTAGACATTTTTAAAAGATTTGTTTTAGAGCAGTTTGAGCTTTACAATATAATTGAGAGATGGTAAAGAGATTTTCACTATACATCTCCCACCCCCACATTTTTTAAATTCTCACTGGAATATAGTTATTCCATTGATTTATTTTTAGAGAGAGAGTGAAGGGGAGAGAGGAGAGGAGAAGAGACAGAGAAACATCAATGTGAGGAGTAATATTTGGATTGGTTGCCTACCATTCAAATCCTGACCTGGGCCAGGAATTGAATCTCCAACAGAGATACATGCCCATGACCTGAAATGGAACCTGAAAACCATGGGCCAATGCTCTAACCATGGAACAACTAACCAGAGCTACATTTTCTTTAACTAAGGATGAAGCTAAAAAAAAGAGCAAATTAAATTTATGGTGAACATAGGAAAATAAATAATAATTTGAGCAAAAATGAATGGAACTGAAAACAGAAAGTCAATAGAGGAATCAGCCAATGAAAATCTGTTTCTATGAAAATATCAAAAAATATCAATAAATATCAAAATGCCGTCTGTAACCTACATTGACACATAGTCATCCAAAATCCATATTTTACCTTAGAGCTCATTCTTGGTATTGTACATTCTATGGGTTTGGACACAGGTATAGTGAGATATATTCATCATTACAGTACCACACAGAGTATTTTCACTGACCTAAAAGTCCTCGGTGCTCAGCCTGCTCATCTCTCCTCCACCCCAAACTCTGGCAACCACTGATTTTTTGTTTCTGTTTTATTCTCTCCATAGTTTTGCCTTTACTACAATCTCATATAGTTGGAATCAAATAGTATGTAGCCTTCTCAGATTGGCTTGGTTCTCTTAAGAGGTATTTAAGCTGCTTTTCTTGGTTTGATAGCACTTGTTTTGTGTGTTGAATAACATTCCACTGCACCATAGCTTATTTGTCCATACTCCTACTAGAAGGACATCTTCATTGCTTTCAAGTTTTGGCAATTATGGATAAAGCTGCTATAAACCACTATGTTCAGGTTTTTGTGTGCACATACATTTTCCATTCTTTTGGGTAAATAACAAAGAATGAGATTGTTGGATTTTATAATAAGAATATATTTTGCTTTGTAAGAAAATGTCAAACTGGCCTCCAAGGTGACTCTACCATTTTGTATTCCCACTTGCAGTGAATGAGAGTTCCTGATATTGTACATCATCTCCAGTATTTGGTATTGTAATTGTTCTGGACTTTGGCCATTCTAATAGGGGTGTGGTTGTGGAGGTATCTCATTATTTTTTAAAATTTGTATTTCTCTGATGACATACGATATGGAGTACTTTTCCTGTGCTTACTTGCCATCTGTAAATCCTTGATGAAGTGTCTATTAGGACTTGGTCCATTTTTAAATTGGATTTGTTTCGTATTGTTGAGTTTAAGAACTCTGTATATTTTGGATAAGCATCCTTTATCAGATGTGTCTTTTCAAAAATTTTTCCCAATCTGTAGCTTGTCCTCTAATTCTGTTTTTTTTTTAACAAGGGCAGAAGATTTCATTTTAATTAAGACTAGCTTTTTTTAAGTTTTAAATTTTTATTTTTATTTTTTAATATATTTTATTGATTTCTCGCAGAGATGAAAGGAGAGGGATAGAGAGCTAGAAACATCAATGAGAGAGAGACATCAATCAGCTGCCTCTTGCACGCCCCCACTGGGAATGTGCCCGCAACCAAGGTACATGCCCTTGACCGGAATCGAACCTGGGACCTTCCATCCAAAGACCGACACTCTATCCATTGAGCCAAACCGGTCCTGGCTAAGTCTAGCTTTTACTTATTTTTTTATTGTTTAAAGTATTACATATGTCTCCTTTTTCCCCAATTGACCCCACCCCCCACTTCCACCGCCCCAGTGTCTGTGTCCATTGGTTATGCTATATGCATTCATACAAGTCTTTTGGTTGATCTCTAACACTCCTGCCTCTTCCTTCTCTCTGAAGTTGGTCTGTTCAGTGTTACCTTGTCTCTGTATCTATTTTTGTTCATCAGTTTATGTGGTTCATTATATTCCACATATGAGTGAGATCTTGTGATATATATCTTTCTCTCACTGGCTTATTTAACTTAGTATAATGCTCTCCAGTTCCATCTATGCTGTTGCAAATGGTAAAAGTTCCTTCTTTTTTATAGCAGCATAGTATTCAACTGTGTCCATGTACTACAGTTTTCTAATCCACTCACCTGCTGATGAGCAGGTAGGCTATTTCCAAATCTGGTTATTTTAAATTGTGCTGCTAAGAACATAGGGGTGCATATCCTTTTTGACTGGTGTTTCTGGATTATTGGGATATATTCCCAGAAGTAGGATTACTGGGTCAAATGGGAGTTCCATTTTTAACTTTTATTTTTTTATTGTCTAAAGTTTTACATATGTCTCCTTTTACCCCAATTGACCACCTCAACCATTCCCTCTGCAAGTGCCCACCGCCCCAGTGTCTGTGTCCATTGGTTATGCTAATATGCACGATTACAAGTCCTTGGTTGCTCTCTAACACTCCCTCCCCTACCATTTATCTCTGGATTGATTCTTGTTCATCCAATTATGTTGATCATTATATCCACATATGACTGAGATCATGTGATATTTATCTTTCTCCAACTGGCTTATTTCATTTAGCATAATGCTCTCCATTTCTATCCATGCTGTTGCAAATGGTAAAAGTTGCTTCTTTTTTATAGCGGCATAGTATTCCATTATGTAGATGTACCAAAGTTTTCTGATCCCCTCATCTGCTGATAGGCACTTAGGCTGTTTCCAAATCTTAGCTATTATAAATTGTGCTGCTATGAACATAGGGGTACGTATATTCTTTCTGATTGGTGTTTATGGTTTCTTGGGATATATTACTATAGGTGGGATTACTGGATCAAATGGGAGTTTTATGTTTTTTTATATATATATTTTATTGATTTTTTACAGAGAGGAAGGGAGAGGGACAGAAAGTCAGAAACATTGATGAGAGAGAGACATCGATCAGCTGCCTCCTGTACGCCCCCTACTGGAGATGTGCCCGCAACCAAAGTACATGCCCTTGACCGGAATCGAACCTGGGACCTTTCAGTCCAAACGCCGACGCTCTATCCACTGAGCCAAACCGGTCTCGGCTATTTTTAACTTTTTGAGGAAACTCCATACTGTTTTCCACAGTGGCTGCACCAGTCTGTATTCCCACCAGCAGTGCAAGAGGGTTCTTTTTTCTCTGCATCCTCTCCAGCACTTATCGTTTGTTGATTTTTTGATGATAGCCATTCTGACAGGTGTGAGATGGTATCTCATTGTTGTTTTGATTTGTATCTCTCAGATGATTAGTAACTTTGAGCATGTTTTCATATGTCTCTTGGCCTTCTGAATGTCCTTTTTTGAAAAGTGTTTATGTAGAACCTTTGCCCATTTTTTTCATTAGATCATTTATATTCCTTTTGCTAAATAGTATGAGTTCCCTATAAATTTTTGAGATTAAAACTTTATCTGAGATAGCGTTGGCAAATATGTCCTCCCATTCAGTGGGATTTCTTGTTGTTTTGTGGATGGTTTCTTTTGCTGTACAGAAGCTTTTTATTTTGATGTAGTCCCATTTGTTTTTCTCCTTAGTTTCCATTACCCTAGGAACTGTATCAGTAAAGATATTGCTATGACATATGTCTAATATTTTAATGCCAATGAAGTCTTCTAAGATTTCTTTTTGGTTTTTGTCTTACACATAAGTCCTTGAAATATTTTGAGTTTACTTTTGTGTATGATGTAAGTTGGTGATCTAGTTTCTTTTTTTTTTCTTTTTGGCATGCATCTGTCCAATTTTCCCAACACCATTTATTGAAGAAACTGTCTCGGCTCAGTTGTATGTTCATGCCTCCTTTGTCAAATATTAATTGAGCATAGTGATTTGGGTTGATATCTGCATTCTATATTCTACTCCATAGGTCTATATGTCTGTCCTTGTGCCAGTACCAGGCAGTTTTGAGAACTGTAGCATTGTAATATAGCTTGAGATCTGGTATTGTGTTATGTCCAAATTTGTTCTTCTTTCTCAGGATTGCTGTGGCTCTTTAGGGTCTGTTTTTTTATTCCACATGAATTTTTGGATAGCTTGTTCTTGGTCTGTGAAATATGCTGTTAGTATTTTAATGGGAGTTGCATTGAATCTACAAATCGCTTTGGATAGTATGGACATTTTAATAATGTTGATTCTACTAATCCATGAACACGGTATGCTCTTTCATGTGTTTATATCTTCATCTATATCTTTTTTCAATGCCCTATAGTTTTCCGTGCACAGGTCCTTTACCCCCTTAGGCAAATTTATTTCTAGGTATCTTAATTGTTTGGTGCAATGGTAAATGGGATTGGTTTCTTAGTTTCTCTTTCTGTGAGTTCATTATTGGAGTATAAAAAAGCCATAGATTTCTGGATGTTAATTTTGTATCCTGCTACATTGCCTAATTCATTTATTAAGTATAGTATTTAAAAATATATATATATTATATTGATTTTTTTACAGAGAGGAAGGGAGAGGAATAGAAAATCAGAAACATCAATGAGAGAGATACATCGATCAGCCACCTCGTGCACACCCCACACTGGAGATGTGCCCGCAAGCAAGGTACATGCCCCTGACCAGAATCAAACCTGAGACCTTTCAGTCCGCAGGCCGACACTCTAACCACTGAGCCAAACCAGTCTCGACTATAGTAGTTTTTTGATGGCGTCTTTGGGGTTTTCCGTTTACAATATCATGTCATCTGCGAATAATGACAGTTTTACTTCTTTTCCATTTTGGATGCGTTTTATTTCTTCTTGTATGATCTCTATGATATGAACAGGAGTGGTGACAGTGGGCATCCCTGTCTTATTACTGTTCTTAGTGGAAATGGTTTTATTTTTTTCCCATTGAGTATGATGTTGGCTGCAGGTTTGTGATATAAGGATTTTATTATGTTGAAGTATGATCCCTCTATTCCCACTTTGCTGAGAGTTAAATTATCTCTTTTATGGATCATGTCTTTGGTGTTGTATTGACTACAATAAATGTTTTTCAAATGTTTAATAAATTTCACCAGTGAACTCATCCAGGACCAGTGCTTTCCCTTTTGGAAGATTATTATTGATTTTCTTCAATAGATATGGGTCTATCAAATCATGTATGAATTTTGGCAGACTGAGACTTTCAAGGGATTATTTCATTTCATCTTGGTTATCAAATATGTAAGTATAGAGTTGTTTTTAACAGTTCTTTATTACTTTTTAATTCTTATAGAATCTGTAGAGATAGTTCCCCTTTAACTTACCTTAGTAACTTTTGTCCTCTCTCTTTTATTTTCCTAGTTAGCCTGGCTAGGGGCTTATAAATTTTATTGATATTTTCAAAGAACCAGCTTTTCATTTGTTGATTTTCTGTTTCCAATTTTTTGCTAATTATTATTTTTTTTTTGTTCACCTTGAATTTAATTTGTTCTTTTTCTTCTAGTTTTCTAATGTGGAAACTTATGTTATTGATTTTAGATCTTTATTTTTTCTAATATGTATCTTCAATGCTATAAAGCACTACTTTCATTGCATCGCACAAGTTTTAAGTTGAACTTTAATTTTCATTTAATTAAAAATAGTTTTAATTTGTATTGGGATTTCTTCTTTGACCTATGTAATATTTAGAAATGTGCTGTTTAATCACCATGTATTTTGAGATTTTCTATTATTTATTTCTAGTGTAATTCTATTGTGGTCTGAGAGAATGCATTGAATGATTTATATCATTTTACATTTTTCAAGGTGTGTTTTATGGGCCAGAATGTGCTCTATCTTTGTGAATGTTCTATGTGAGCTTTAGAAAAAAAAAAAGAAATATTGTTGCTGAGTTCAAGTATGTCCTTACTGATTTTCTACCTCTTGGATCTTTTTGTGAGAAATGAGTGTTGAAATCTCCAATATGATACTGGATTCATTTATTTTTTCTTGAAGTTCTATCAGTTTTGCCTTATGTATTATGACACTTTGTTATATATATGTGTGTGTGTGTGTGTGTGTGTGTGTGTGTGTGTGTGTAAAGAATATTATGTCTTCTTTGATAACTAATCCCTTTATCATTATTTAATGCCCTTTTTATCCCTGATAACTTTCCTTAATTTGAAGTCTGCTTGGTCTGAAATTAATATAAATATTCATGTTTCTTTTTAATAGTGTTAGCATGGTATATTTTTCTTGATCTATTTATTTTCAATCTATATGTTTCTATATTGAAATTGGACTCCCTGTAGACAACTGATGGTTTGGATGTGTTTTTTGAACCACTCTGAAATTTCTTTCTTTAATTGGTACATGTAGACTGTAGATTTTCATTGATTATTGGTATAGTTGGATTAATATCTACCATTACTGTTTCTACTTGTTGCTCTTGTTCTTTGTTCCTAGTTTTGTCTTCCACCCATTTTCTGCCTTTTCTCATTTTACCTGGGTATTTTACATGATTCCAGTTTCTCTCCTTTCTTGGCATGTTTTGCTTGTGGTAGCCTAGAGTTGCAGTATACATTTACAATTAATCCAAGTTCAGTTTCAAATAATACTATTGCACTTCATAGGTTGTGTAAGTACCTTCTCATAACAAAATATCCTAATTCCTTCCTCCCATCCCTTGTACTATCGCTGTCATTCATTTCAATTATATATATATATATATATATATATATATATATATATGCCTAAGAAAGATACCAAATGACTTAATGATCAAATGACCAATTGACCAGTTGCTATGATGCAAACTGACCAACAAGGGGCAGATGCTCAATGCAGGAGTTGGCCCCTGGTGGTCAGTGCACTCTCACAACCAACCTCCCATGGCCGGCTGGCCTCCCAATTGGCCATGAATCTGTGCCACCAGGAACGTTAGGATTAATCTTAGGGAGGAGTAGAAACACCCTAAAAACCCTAAAAAGACTAATTGTTCTGCCTGGAGACATAGATTCAGATAATGAGGGAGAAATTAAAGTTATACTAGAATGCAATCATATTATGTAGATTACTCCAGGACAAAGAATTGCTCAGATACTACTTCTACCTTATGTTCAGCAAGGTGAGGCTATAAATAGGAAAAGAGGAACACAAGGATTTGGAAGCTCAGATATTTATTGGATAATGAAATTAGCAAAACCCATTCTATGATTAATTTAAGAAAGAGGGAAGACTGTTTAAAGAACTAGTAGACACTGGAGTAGATGTCAGCATTATCACCAAAGAATTCTGGCCTCCAAGTTGGTCCATGGCAGAAGCTATGGGCTCAGTTAGGAAGGTGGGAGTTCCTGATAATACACAACATAGTGCTGTATTGTTAAAATAGCAAGATGAGGAAGGACAGACAGGATGGTTTCAGCCCTACATAGTCCCTAGAATTGCAGTCAATTTATGGGCCAGGATGTTTTAGAAAGTTTACAAGCTTGTATTATTACCAGCAAAGGACAGCAGTTAATGACACAGATGGGATATCAGACTGGTCAAGGCTTAAGAAAAGATAATCAGGGAATTAAAACGCCCATCCAGAGGGTCCTGGTGGATGATGGCATCTGGCAGGAAGGAGGTGAGGGAGAGGAAGTGAGTGAGGGGACAAAAGGAGAGTGTGTGGGTGTGTGTGGTGGGTGTGTGATTGAGTGAGGGACAGTTGAATCTCAAGAGAACAGTGGGGGCTGGCAGTCCAGGATCTCTTGGAAAAGGAGAGACTGCCATCGCGGCTTTCACTCCCCAGACTGCAGGACTCCAGCGCGGAGCCCATGTCATCTTGAAGGGAAAAATGGCCTTTCTTTGGGAACTCAACAACACCGTCAGCCAGACAAGCATTGGAGCTGCCCTGCAACCCATCAGCCACTCCAGCCAGAGTCCCACAGACCCTCGGACCCTGCATTCCCACAGACCCTGGGACCTACACCTCCAGAGCAGTGAGTGCAACCTCCCCCTCCCCAGCGACATCAGAGCAGCTGTGGCAGCAGCCACCCATGGGTCCAGGCTTCCGATCTCCCGGGAAACCAAGTGTGCGCGGCTCAGCAAATGTACACACACTGTGTGCTTGCACCAAGGTTTCTTGTGCCACGGTTTCAGCTGCAGCTACACCCTAGTCCCCGCCTGCAGAACTCCTGGGTCAATGCGTTTCTGAGCACCAGGGTTCCCCACTCTGCAGCATGCCTTTGCACCAGCTTGCAAAACACCCTAGTCCCTGTGTTTGGGTGTCAGGGTCACCCCGTCTGTGACCCCTAGACCCTGTGTTTGCATGTTCTCTTCGCCCTGTCTGTGGCGTGCCCTCCTATCTGGTTTGTGGAGCTCCCTGGTCACTGACACTTGTGGTAAGCCCTTGAGGCCACCACCCAAGGCAGGTTTTCAGCAGCATGTTTCTGGCAGCCCACCCCATAAACAGTGCCTGGGAGACACTATGAGCCCCCGCGGGTGTGATTTTTTTTTTAACTCTGGACACCACAGCCATGCCTCTCCAGGGTTTAGGCCCCTGATACACCAACAGACGGGTCCTTGGTGTCACTGTGTTTCCCCGCTGGGCACGAGTGATCTCAATTAAGGGTGCAAATCAGCAAAAATAGGGACACTATTCTCCATGGCTGCCAAATTCTAGACACCACAGTTGTGTTGCTCACACTCGCAGGTCTACATCAAGAGAACCCAAATAGCACCAGTAGGAAACTACAATAAATTAACAAACACAGGAGAACTGAGAGAATATATCAGTAGCACCATCCCCACAGCCTCCCCCCCCAAAAAAAAATTGAGTAATAAAGCATTTGGATCTACAATTAAAACATTACAGGAAAACATGGGAAGACTTAAAAGCAATCCCCAACAGAAAGAAAAAGAGGAATCACCAGAAAGGGAGTTAGATGAAATTGAAGTGAGTAGCCTTTCAGAGAAACAATTCAGCGTAATGGATTTTTAGAATGTAAGGAGCTGAATGAGAATGTCACCAACATGAAACAAAACCAAGAGGAGATGAATAATGACATAGCTGCAATAAGGAACACAATGGAAAGCCTAAACAGTAGACTAGAAGAGGCTGAGGACTGCATCAGTGAATTAGAAAACAAGGTAGGAAAAAAACACACAAACACAGAAACAACTGGAAAAAAAACTAAAAAAAAACTAAAAAAAAAACAAAACAAAAAAAACAGGAAGAGAGCCTAAGGGAGCTTTGGGACAACACAAAACGAAACAACATATGTTTAATTGGGATAACAGAAGGAGAGGAATAAAAACAAAGAATAGAAAACGTATTTGAAGAAATAATGAGAGAAAATTTCCCTGATATTGGCAAGGAAAAAAAATATGATAGTCCAAGACGTACACAGAGTCCCAAATAAGCTGAACCCCGAAAAATCTACACCAAGACACATCATAATTAAATTGGCCAACACTAACAACAAAGTAACAATCTTTTTTTAATATATTTTATTGATTTTTTTTTATTGAGAGGAAGGGAGAGAGAAAGTCAGAAACATTGATGAGAGACATCGATCAGCCATCTCCTGCACGCCCCACTGTGGAGATGTGCCCGCAAGCAAGGTACATGCCCCCAACTGGAATAGAACCTGGGAACTTTCAGTCCGCAAGCCGACGTTCTATCCACTGAGCCAAACTGATCTCAGCAACAAAGTAACAATCTTAAAGGCTGCCAGAGAGAGACAGAAAGTTACCTACAAGGGATCCCCTATGAGAATATCAACTGATTTCTCAATAGAGACATACCAGGCCAGAAGGGAATGGAATGAAATATATAAAGTAATGAAAAACAAGGGTCTGAACCTAAGAATAATATACCTAGCAAGGCTATCATTCAAAATTGAAAGTGGAATCAGGACCTTTACAGACAAGAAAGGGCTAAGAGAGTTTATCACTACCAAGCCAATAATGCAAGAAATGCTAAAGGGCCTGCTGTAAAAAAAAAAAAAAAGGAGAAAGACAGCACACACACACACACACACACACACACACACACACAAACACTAAGGAAAAATATGACTACAAACATGCAAACATGAACTTGTCAATAATATCATTAAACATAAATGGGTTAAATGCACCAATCAAAAGACAAAGGGTAGCTTAATGGTTAAGAAAACAGGACCCATACATTTGCTGTCTACAAGAGACAGACCTTGGAGAAAAGGATTCACACAGACTGAGAGTGAAGGGGATGGAAAAATATTTTTCAGGCAAATGGAAATGGGAAAAAGCTGAGGTGGTGAAACTTATATCTGATAAAATAGACCTCAAATTAAAGGCTATGACAAGAGATAAGGTAGGCCATTACATGATACTAAAAGGAGCAATTCATCAAGAAGATATAACTCTGGTAAACATATACGCACCTAATACAGGAGCCCCTAAATACATAAATAAAACTCCTGCAGGATATCAAGGGAGAGACCAACAACAATACAATCATAGTAGGGGATTTTAATACACCACTGACATCTCTGCAAAAATCCTCTAGACAAAAAATCAGCAAAGAAACAGCAGTTCTAAATAACTCACTAGATCAGATGGACTTAATTGACATCTTCAGAGCATTTCACCCCAAAGCTACAGAATATTTATTCTTCTCAAGTGCACATGGGACATTCCCAAAAATAGACCACATATTGAGTCACAAGCAAAGGCTCCCCAAATTCAAAAAATTGAAATCATATCAAGCATTTTTCTCACACTACAATAGCATAAGATTATAAATAAACTACAATAAAAATATTCCAAAAAATTCAAACACTTGTAAGTTGAATAGCATGTTACTAAACAATGA
This sequence comes from Lasiurus cinereus, assembly GCA_011751065.1. Lineage (NCBI taxonomy): Eukaryota > Metazoa > Chordata > Mammalia > Chiroptera > Vespertilionidae > Lasiurus > Lasiurus cinereus. Next base: position 34,284,494 of record JAAGEH010000015.1, on the reverse strand, counting down.
TTGTGTTGTAAATGAGATCAAAGAAGAAATTAAAAATATTCTAGAGACTAACGACAATAAAAACACAACAATGCAAATGCTATGGAACATAATGAAAGCAGTGCTGAGAGGGAAGTTTATAGCTCCACACGCCTACCTCACAAAACAGGAAAAAATGGTAATGAATCACCTAACTCAACAACTCAAAGAATTAGAAAGAGAGCAACAAGAAAAGTCCACTATGAGCAGAAGGAAGGAAATAATAAAGACGAGAGCAGAAATGAATGACATAGAGACCCCCCAAAAAAATGATACAGAAAATCAACAAAACCACGAGCTGGTTCTTCGAAAAAATAAACAAGATTGATGAAGAAGCAAAGAGAGAGGAACCAAATAAACAAAAGCAGAAATGAGAAAGAGGAAATAACTACAGACCCCACAGAAATACAAAGGATTGTTAAAAAAATATTATGAACAACACTATTCAAACAATTTTTTCAACCTATAGGAAATGGACAGATTCCTAGAAAAACAGAACCTTCCAAAACTCCCACAGAAAAAGCATTTGACAAAATCCAACACCCTTTCTTTTTTAATTTTTTTATTATTGTGTGACATGTATATATATCTTCCCATTGCCCCCCCCCTTCTCAGGTATACCCCAATCCCCCAGTATCTTGTGTTCACTGGTTATGCTTATATGTATGCATACAAGTCCTTTGGTTGATCTCTTATCTACCCCACCTCTCCTTAATCATCCCACTGTAATTTGACAGTCTGTTTGATGCTTTACTGCCTCTGTATCTATATTTTTATTTAACAGCTTATAATGTTCTTTATTATCCACAAATGAGTGATATCATGACAACACCCATTCTTAATAAAAACTCTCAGCAAGGTGGGAATAGAAGGATCATACTTCAACATAATAAAAGCCATATATGACAAACCCACAGCCAAAATCATACTCAACGGGCAAAAACTAAAACCATTTCCCCTAAAAACAGTACAAGACAGGGATGCCCACTCTCACCACTCCTATTTAACATAGTGCTGGAAGTATTAACCATTGCTATCAGACAAAAAAAAAGAAATAAAAGGCATCCAAATAGGAAAAGAAGAAGTACAACTGTCCTTATTTGCAGATGACATGATATTGTACATAGAAAACCCTAAAGACTCCATTATAAAATTATTAGACGTGATAAATGAATTCAGCAATGTAGCAGGATACAAAATTAACACCAAGAAATATGTGGCATTTCTATATACCAATAATGAACTTACAGAAAGAGACACTAAAACAACAATCCCATTTACCATCGCACCAAAAAAATGAAGATACCTAGGAATAAACTTAACTAAAGAGGTAAAAAACCTATCTTCAGAAAACTACACAACACTAAAAAAAGAGATAGATGAAGATATAAACAGATGAAAGAACATACCATGTTCATGGATTGGGGAAATCAATATCATCAAAATGTCCATTCTACCCAAAGCAATTTATAAATTCAACACATTCTCCATGAAAATACAAAAAGGCATATTTCACAGACCTAGAAAGAACTTTCCAAAAATTCATCTGGAATAAAAAAAGATCCCAAATAGCTGCAGTAATCCTTAGAAAGAAGAACAAATTAGGTGGGATATCAATGCCAGATTTCAAGCTGTATGACAAAGCCACTGTTCTCAAAATGGCCTGGTACTGGCGCAAGGATAGATACATAGGTCAATGGAATAGGACAGAAAACCCAGAAATCAACCCAAACCACTGTGTTCAATTAATATTTGACAAAGGAGGCCCGAACATACAATGGAGTCAAGACAGTCTCTTCAGCAAATGCTGTTGGGAAAATTGGACAGAAACATGCAAAAAAATGAAACTAGACCACAAACTTATTCCATGCACAAAAATAAACTGAAAATGGATAAAGGACTTAACCATAAGATGAGAAACCATAAAAATATTAGAGGAATCCACAGGCAGCAAAATCTCCGACATATGCAGAAGTAACTTCTTTGCTGACACAGCTCCTCAGGCAATGGAAACTAAAGAAAAAATAAACAAATGGGACTACTTCAAAATAAAAACTTTTGCACAGCGAAGGAAACCATCAACAAAACAACAAGAAAGCCCAATTCATGGGAGAACATATTTGCCAATGATATCAATGATAAGGGTTTAATCTCCAATATTTACAGGGAACTCATACAATTTCACATAAAGAAGATAAACAACCCAATCAAAAAATGGGACACTGATCTAAATAGATACTTCTCCAAAGAAGACAGAAGAAAGGCCAGGAGACATATGAAAACCTGTTTAAAGTCACTAATCACCAGAGAGATGCAAATAAAAACAACAATGCAGTACCATCTCACAACTGTCAGAATGGCTATCATCAACAAATCAACAAACAACAAGTGTTGGCAAGGATGAGGAGAAAAAGGAACCCTCATACACTGATGGCAGGAATGCAGATTGGTGCAGCTACTTTGCAGAACAGTATGGAGTATCCTCAAAAAAACTAGAAATTGAACTTTCATTTGACCCAATGATCCCAGTTCTAGGAATATATCTCAAGAAACTAGAAACACCAATAAAAAAGGACATATGCACCCCTATGTTCATAGCCACACAATTCACCATAGCTAAGATTTGGAAACAGCCTAAGTGCCCATCCGCAGATGATTGGATTAAAAAAACTGTGGTACATCTACAAAATGGAATGCTACGCTGGCGTAAAAATGAAGGAGCTCATACCATTTGCAACAACATGGATGGAGCTGGAAAGCATTATGCTTAGTGAAATGAGCCAGGCAGAGAAAGACACATATGACATGATCTCACTCATCTGTGGAATATAATGAATGACATAGGCTGAAGATCAAGATCAGATCCAGAGAATGAGAAATGTAGATCAAAACATTAAACCTCAGGGAAGGTGGGTGTTGATGGTAATAAGGGGGAGAGATCAACAGAGGGACCTTCGTACATGCATATGAGCATAATCATTGGGCACAGACAATGGGGAAGGTGGGGCATGAGAGGGAATCCATACAGTGGTCACCATAACCTTAAGAGAAATTGTTTCATGAGACAAAGCTTTTTTTTTTCTTTTTTTATTAATTTTTTATACATATCTTCCCATTGCCCCCCTCCCTCCCAGGCATACCCCAACCCCCCAGTGTCTATGTTCATTGGTTATGATTATATGCATAGATACAAGTCCTTTGATTGATCTCTTATTTACCTCACCTAACTTTAATCATCCTGCTGTAATTTCACAGTCTGTTTGAAGCTTTACTGTCTCTGTATCTATCCTTTTGTTCATCAGTTTGTAATGTTCTTTATTATCCTCCAATGAGTGCGATCATGTGATGCTTCTCCTTCATTGACTGGCTTATTTCACTAAGCATTAGGCTCTCCAGTTCCAACCAGGTTGCTGCAAATGGTAAGAATTCCTTCTTTTTAATGGCAGCATAGAATTCCATTGTGTAGATGTACCATAGTTTTCTGATCCACTCATCTGCTGACGGGCACCTAGGCTGTTTCCAAATTGTGGCTATTGTAAATTGTGCGGCTATGAACATAGGGGTGCATAAATCCTTTCTGATTGGTGTTTGTAATTTCTTAGGATAAATTCCTAAGAGTGGGATTACAGGGTCAAATGGGAGATCCATTTTTAGTTTTTTGAGGAAACTCCATACTGTTCTCCACAGTGGCTGCACCAGTCTGCATTCCCACCAACAGTGCACAAGGGTTCCTTTTTCTCCGCATCCTCGCCAACACTTGTCGTTTGTTGATTTGTTGATGATTGCCATTCTGACAGGTGTAAGATGGTATCGCATTGTCGTTTTGATTTGCATCTCTCGGATGATTAATGACTTTGAACATGTTTTCATGTGTCTCTTGGCTTTCCTTCTGTCGTCTTTTGAAAAGGTTCTATTTAGGTCCATTGCCCATTTTTTTATTGGATCCTTGATCTTCCTTTTATTAAGTTGTATAAGTTGGTTGTAGATTTTGGAGATTAAACCTTTATCAGTGATAGCATTTGCAAATATGTTCTCCCATGCATTGATCTTTCTTGTTGTTTTGTTGATGGTTTCTTTTGCTGTGCAAAAGCTTTTTATTTTGATGTAGTCCCATTTGTTTATTTTTTCTTTAGCTTCCATTGCCTTTGGAGCAGTATCAGTGAAGAAGTTCTTTCGGCATATATCTGAGATTGTGCTGCCTGTGGATTCCTCTAGTATTTTTATGGTTTCCCTTCTAATGTTTAAGTCCTGTATCCATTTTGAGTTTATTTTTGTATTTGGTGTAAGATGGTGGTCCAGTTTCAATTTTTTGCATGTATCTGTCCAATTTTCCCAACACCATTTATTAAAGAGGCTATCTTGGTTCCATTGAATGTTCATGCCTCCTTTGTCAAATATTAATTGAGCATAGTGGTTTGGGTGGATATCTGGGTTCTCTATTCTATTCCATTGATCTATATGTCTGTTCTTGTGCCAGTACCAGGCTGTTTTGAGAACAGTTGCTTTGTAGTATAGCTTGAAGTCTGGTATTGAGATCCCACCTACTTTATTCTTTTTTCTCAAAATTGCTGTAGCTATCCGTGTTCATATTTTGTTCCAGATGAATCTATGAAGAATTCTTTGTAGGTCTGTGAAATATGTCGTTGGTATTTTAATGGGTAGTGCGTTGAATCTGTAGATTGCTTTGGGTAGTATGGACATTTTAATGATGTTGATTCTCCCAATCCATGAGCATGGTATGCTCTTCCATCTGTTAACATCTTCCTCTATCTCTTTTTTCAGTGTCCTGTAGTTTTCTGCATAAAGGTCTTTTACCTCTTTAGTTAGATTTATTCCTAGGTATCTTAATTTTTTTGGTGCGATGGTAAATGGGATTGCTTTTTTAGTTTCTCTTTCTATAATTTCATTGTTAGTATATAGAAATGCCACAGACTTCTTAGCATTAATTTTGTATCCTGCTACATTGCCAAATTCATTAATTAAGTCAATTAGTTTTGGAATGGAATCCTTTGGGTTTTTTATGTACAATATCATGTCATCTGCAAATAAGGACAGCTTTACTTCTTCTTTTCCAATTTGGATGCCTTTTATTTCTTCTTGTTGTCTAATTGCAATGGCTAATACTTCCAGTACTATGTCGAACAGGAGAGGTGAGAGTGGGCATCCCTGTCTTGTTCCTGTTCTTAGGGGAAATGGTTTTAGTTTTTGCCCATTGAGTATGATGTTAGCTGTGGGTTTATCATATATGGCTTTTATGATGTTGAGGTATGATCCTTCTATTCCCACTTTGCTGAGAGTTTTTATCAAGAAAGGATGTTGGATTTTGTCAAATGCTTTTTCTGCATCAATTGATATGACTATGTGATTTTTATTTCTCAATTTGTTTATGTGATGTATCACATTTATTGATTTGCGGATATTGAACCATCCCTGCATTCCTGGGATGAATCCTGCTTGGTCATGGTGTATGATCTTTCTGATGTACTGCTGGATCCGGTTTGCTAGAATTTTGTTGAGGATTTTGGCATCTATGTTCATGAGAGATATTGGCCTATAATTCTCTTTCATTGTGTTGTCTTTATCTGGTTTTGGTATTAGGGTGATGCTGGCTTCATAGAAGGTATTTGGTAGTATTCCTTCTTCTTGAATGTTTTTGAATAGTCTGAGGAGGATAGGTTTTAATTCTTCCTTGAATGTTTGGTAAAACTCTCCTGTGTAGCCATCTGGACCCGGGCTTTTATTTGCTGGAAGCTTTTTGATTACTGCTTCAATTTCTTCCATAGTTATTGGACTATTGAGATGTTTGGCTTCCTCCTCATTGAGTTTTGGGAGGTTATATTTTTCTAGGAAAATGTCCATTTCTTGCAGGTTGTCCAATTTGTTTGAATAGAGTTGTTCATAGTATTTTTTAACAATCCTTTGTATTTCCACAGGGTCTGTTGTTATTTCTCCTCTTTCATTTCTGATTTTGTTTATTTCGGTCTTCTCTCTTTGCTTCTTGGTGAGCCTGGCAAGGGGTCCATCAATCTTGTTTATCCTTTCAAAGAACCAGCTCTTTGTTTTGTTGATCTTTTGAATTGTTTCTTTGGTCTCCAAGTTGTTTATCTCTGCTCTGATCTTCACTATTTCCTTCCTTCTGAGTACACTAGGCTTTTCTTGTTGCTCACGTTCTAGCTCTTTGAGTTGTAGGTTTAGGTGATTTATTACCATTATTTCCTGTTTTTTGCAGTAGGCTTGTAGGGCTATGAACTTCCCTCTCAAGACTGCTTTCACTGTGTCCCATAAATTTTGTATTGTTGTGTTGTCATTGTCATTTGTTGCCATGATGTTTTTTATTTCTTCCTTGATCTCTCTGGCTACCCAGTCATTGTTTAATAGCATGCTGTTTAGTCTCCATGTGTTTGATTTCTTTCTATTGTTTTTATTATAGTTGATTTCCAGTTTTATGCCACTGTGGTCTGAGAAAATGCTTGATATGATTTCTATCTTCTTGAATTTGAAGAGACTTTTCTTATGACCCAACATATGATCTATCTTTGAAAATGACCCATGTGCACTGGAGAAGAATGTATATTCTGTGGCTTTGGGGTGAAATGTTCTGAAGATGTCAATTAATACCATCTGGTCTAGTGAGTCATTTAGGATTGATGTTTCTTTGCTAATTTTTTGTTTAGAGGATTTGTCCAATGGTGACAGTGGGGTATTAAAGTCTCCTACTATGATTGTATTGCTGTCAATCTCTCCCTTAATGTCCTCCAAGAGTTTTTTTATGTATTTAGGTGCTCCTATATTGGGCGCATATATGTTTACCAGAGTTATTTCTTCTTGTTGGATTGTTCCCTTTAGTATTATGAAGTGGCCTTCTTTATCTCTTGTTATGTCCTTCACTTTGAGATCTAATTTGTCAGATATAAGTATTGCAACCCCAGCTTTTTTTTCATTTCCATTTGCCTGAAGTACCATGTTCCATCCCTTCACCCTCAATCTGTGTGCGTCTCTTTTCCTGAGGTGGGTTTCTTGCAGACAGCAGATATATGGATCATGTTTTCTTATCCAATCGGTTACCCTATGTCTTTTCATTGGAGCATTTAATCCGTTTACATTTAAAGTTATTATTGATAAGTACTTATCTGTTGCCATTTTTAGTCCTTACCCCCGAGTTCCTTCTTCGCTTCCTCTTTCTTTTTATTATAGCAGACCTTTTAACATTTCTTGCATTGCTGGTTTGGTGGTAATATATTCCCTTAGTCCTTTTTTGTCTGTAAAGCTTTTGATTTCACCTTCAATTTTGATTGAGAGTCTTGCAGGGTACAGTATTCTTGGATTCAGACCCTTCCTTTGCATGACTTTGTATATTTCATTCCATTCTCTTCTGGCCTGACGCGTTTCTGTTGAGAAGTCAGTAGCTAGTCTTATGGGGGTTCCTTTGTAGGTAACTTTCTGTTTCTCTCTGGCTGCTTTTAAGATTCTTACTTTGTCGTCGGTGTTTGCCAATTTAATTATAATGTGCCTCGGTGTCGGTTTGTTGGGGTTCATTTTGCTTGGGACTCTGTGAGCTTCTTGGATTTGTGTGGGTTTTTTCTTTTCTATATAGGGGAAATTTTCTGTCATTATTTCTTCAAACACGTTCTCTAATCCTTGTTCAGTTTCCACTCTTTCTGGAACCCCAATTATGCGGATGTTATTTTGTTTCATGTTATCCCAAAGTTCCCTTAGACTCTCCTCTTGCTTTTTAACTTTTTTTTCTAGAAGCTGCTGTACTTGGGTATTTTTTCCTACCGTGTCTTCTAGCTCACTGATGCGGTCCTCTGCTTCTTCTAGTCTACTTTTGATGCTTTCTATTGAGTTCTTTATAGCAGTGATGTCATTATTCATTTCTTCTTGTTTATTCTGCACCTCCTCTAGTTTCTTCTGCATTTCTTCTTGTTTATTCAGCACCTCCTCTAGTTTCTTCTGCATTTCTTCTTCACGCTTCTTCGCCTCCTCTTGGCCCTTACTCATATTGTCAAATTTGTCTTCCAATCTTTTCAACCACATTATGATAATTTCTCTGAACTCTTTCTCTGGTAGGCTTATTTGTGGCTCTATTTTGTTTACTTCCTTTTCTGGTGAAACCTGCCTTTCTGTCTTTTGTGGGCTGTTTCTTTTTCTGACCATGGTCTTTCTTCTCTGGGTGTCTGGTTATGTAGTGCTCTCTCCTACGTTGACTGAAAGGCACAAACTACAACACGACCAGGTACAGCACACAAGGCACTGAGTAGAAATGTATTCAAGATGTTAATAATCACAAATAAGGTGACCACCAATGAAGGGCAAATCAGGGGTAGATAGAGAAAGAAGAAGAGGAAAATGAGGAAGAAAGAAAAGAAAGAAGTGCCAAAATCAAATTGGGAGAGTGAGAGAAAAAAAAATAAATAAATGAACAATAAAATAAAATAAAATAAGAAAATAAAAAGGTGAAAAAGGAGAAGAAAAGAGGAAGAGAAAAAAGTCAGAGAGAAAAGAAAGTGTATAAGAGAGAAAAGAGGAACAAAATATAGATGTCAGGAGAGAAGTTCAATAGAACAGTCACTAATCCCAATAAAGGCCAGCAACCAGTACCTAGATATTGATTCAAATTGCAAATAGCAACTGGTATCGAGGGAGATGAGGGAAAAGAGAGGTAGAAAACAAAGCAAGCAAAAAGCAAAATAAACAAGTAGAATAAACTAAAACAATCTCTCAAAAAATAATTTCAAAAGATCGATATAATCACTTTTCAGGCAAATAGCAATAAAAGGACATCGAGAAAAAACAACTTTTTGGCTAGTGAAGACAAGAGGGGAGAGGTTTGTGTGGACTTGTAGTAGGGGATTTGAAATTAGATATATAAATGGGGTGAAATTTTAACCAGGTAAAGAGAAAAATAGGGAGAATCAAAAGTTGGAAAAGGGAAAGAGAGACAAGACAGCAAAGTGGGGAAAGTTAGGAGGAAAGTGTTGGCATAAAGGTGGAGTTGAGTTGGAGTAAAATTATGCTAAAGGGAAGATGAAATTAGAATGTAGAACTCTAATCCCGAAATAAAATAAAGAGAAAAAAAAATGACACTTTTTTTCCAAAAACGGTAAATTCCTAGTAGTAATTAATAATACTAGTTTAAAACAAAAATGTAATAATTATAAAGGTAAAATCAATTGAGGCAGAAAGAAAAAAAATATTCTTTTAATTAAAATATGTGAAAATGAAAAATAAAGAATTAAAAATTAAAAAAAAAGAAAAAAGGAAAAATAAAAAAAAAGAAGAAGAAGAAAAATAGAATGGTCCTTCACTTCCACTATTATTCTGCTTGACACACAGAGTAGGGGAGGTATTGCAGTTCCCTGTGTTCCCCTCTTGGTGTTTTAATGTCTTTATTCTCTTGTGGTTATGCGAGAGTCAATTTGTGTGTCATCCATTGGGTGGCAGTGTTTCGGAATTGATCTCTGAGACAAAGCACAGGACCTCTCTTGGCTGTGCTCAGATCCTGCTACTCTGTGGTTCCCAAAACCAGTTTGTGGGGGTTTT
>JAAGEH010000015.1:34186094-34274833 GCA_011751065.1 Lasiurus cinereus | reverse complement strand
CTCCTCCGTCAACAGCTCAGAGGGTCTGCCTTCACACTCAGGGATCACGTCCTGACCACCTCCGTGGGCCTCTCCAGAGGCAGCTTTCCCGCAGCCCGGCTCCCACAGTGCGCGTCTGTGCCCTGCGGGGGTAGGAGACCGCACCCTGGCCCAGGCGAAATCTGACCCTTCCGCGCACACGCGCAGTGTGGATCTCTGAATCCTCCGCCTGCGCGTCTGTGCCGCCTGGGAAGCCGCGCTCTGGGTCCTGGCTGCTCTGTGGGTGCCTCCGTCAGCCGCAGCTTTCAGACCTCGGCAGACATCCACCTCCCCCTTAAGTCAGGCGCAATCTGACCTTTCCGTTCGCTCTGTGGATCTCTGATTCCGCCGCGTGTCTGCGCCGATTGGAGAGCGGAGTTCTGGGTCCCCGGGTCCCTGGCTGCTCGATGGGTGCCCAGCCGAAGGCTTCAGAGCGCCGCAGACATCCACCTCCCACTGCAAGATGGCTCGGGCTCCGCGTTCGCGCTGGTGGCTCCGGCAGACAAAAACCCCGTGGCAGTGGGGCTGCCTGGCCGGGAGAGCCCCTTCCAGCAGTTCTCCGCCTTCCCCTGGGGGACAACTGACTCCTAGCTTGCCAACAAACACTCCCAATGCAACTCTCAGCCGCTCTCTCTCCCTCTGCCCAGCGACAAAGCTCCAGACGCGTCCGTCTACTCCGCCACCATTTTCTCCTCCGAGACAAAGCTTTTTAAATGAAACTCTGTAACATGAAAATCATTTTGGAAGGAAATAAAGAGAAGTTTCCTTTAAATGTCATAAGCATCATAATTGAAAGTCAATATATTTGGCCTCTTGAGCTAAGGTAAGTAATCTGTGTTTTTGCCTCCCTGAAAAAGTTTATGTAAATTTACAAAAAGAAATTCTCAGCCGGTTGGAAATTGAATTGCCATGGCCTAGAGCAGAATATCCTTACATGATATTATCCTACAATATCATTTAATTTTTGATATTTCACAAAAGCATATTTTACAACTATCCCAAACAAACATACAAGCTAATTCTTTGAATTTTTAGCAGCAATTTAAAAACAGGACATGAAAAGATTTAATTCCTTTCAGAAGGAATTAAGACACTGGGAAGGCACTTGAGCTTTCTATACTGGCCCTGTTTCCTCTTTTGCCAAGAAGGACCCTCTTCTCACAACCCAATTGCCCTCAGCTGTAGCCGGAGCTCTCTATTCACGCTGAGGTTGAAACCTCAAGGTGGCTGGTATAATGGATCTGTTTCTCTCCAAATGGTGTGAGCTGGGCCCTTTCTGGAGAAGGAGCCTCAATTCCCTGAGATAAGTGATCAGTGCCTGGGCCCCTGCCAGCTGGCGAGGGGATTCCGAAGGCAGGTGCTGGGCGTAGAGGCCACGGGGGCATAGGCTACCATGGAGACAGAACTGAACCTCACAACACCCAGCTTAGCCCTGGAGGATGACTGGTTAGCCAGAGATGGGTAAGATTCCTCAGGGAAGGAACAACCTAAGACAGGCACAGTCACAGAGGGGCCATCAGGAGAGAACTTGGGGCTCAACAGAGGTAGGGCACAGACCCTCACACCCCCTCCAACCTTGCAGGGTTCTGAACCTTCACCCCTTCTGAGGGAGGTCTCCTGCTCCCATGGCTGCTTCACTTCCCACACCCAGCCCAGATCGGGACCCAGGTAACAGACAGAGACTGGGCGCAGCTCAGATCAGGACCCAGGTAACAGAGAGAAACTTGCCGACAACAGCTGCCCTATATCTAAATTCAGCCTAACAATAGGAATGCTCAGTGCTTACTCAATGCAAATAAACTTTTCCACTAATATATACAGGGTAATCTAAGATTGTTGGTAGAGTATTAAATTGGACATAAAAGAGTTATCAAGCTTTCAGATTAATTTAAATTGGCGAACTGAAATAAATGAACACCCAAGAAAATTTAAGTGTACTGGACAAAAAGCTGTTTCTAAAGTATTAATTAAAATTTCTATTGATAGCCCAACTCATGGTAAAATTACTTAATATGTAATGAACATAAAACAGGCATATTTGTGTGCAAAAAATTAAAATTTAAAGTTATCAAGATTGCATTAAAAATTTACCAAATTCTCCATTAATCAAAAAAGGGGGGAGGGGAGAGTAGGATAATATCATGTAAGGAAAAATATCTGGTAAGTAAATTACATCTAGAAAATTTTCACTTTAGAAATTTAATTTCCATTTGTAATACTAACAGCAAGACACCCATGAAAAAAAACATAGTGTGAAAATAAGACAAGGGAAAAGCGGGTAGGCAAAAATAAGAAGGACCCCAAGTGAATTTTAAAGAAAAGATTCCTTTATGAACTCTTGGTTGAGAATATGTTTATATACTTTCAGACAACAACTACAAGACCAAGGGGACACATGCAACAGAGAGAAATTGACAGGTCTGCGACAACCACAAAGACAAGAGGAGAAACAGTCTATAGAGATGGAAGACACTGACGATGCCTTGCCATGAAGCAGTTAGCAGCTGTGCATCGCTACAGGATGCCTTGGATCAAACCAGAAAGGGTCAGACCGGCATTGCCACCATTTGTCCACCATCCAGATACCACTGATGATATGTACACATAAGGCACTGTTTGACATTGAAACTGGGACTCAAAGCTATCAGACATTGAAATTGGGACTCAATCATTTTTTTTATTGTGTTACATGTATACATGTCTCCCCATTGCCCCCCCGCCCTCCAGGCATACCCCAAACCCCAGTGTCTATGTTCATTGGTTATGCTTATATGCATAGATACAAGTCCTTTGATTGATCTCTTATCTACCTCACCTCTCCTTAATCTTCCTGCTATAATTTTACAGTCTGTTTGAGGCTTTACTGCCTCTGTATCTATCCTTTTGTTCATCAGATTACAATGTTCTTTATTATCCACAAATGAGTGAGATCATGTGGTGCTTCTCCTTCATTGACTGGCTTATTTCACTAAGCATATGGCTCTCCAGTTCCATCCAGGTGCCTGAAAATGGTACGAGTTCCTTCTTTTTAATGGCAGCATAGAATTCCATTGTATAGATGTACCACAGTTTTCTGATCCACTCATCTGCTGACGGGCACCTAGGATGCTTCCAAATTGTAGCTATTGTAAATTGTGCTGCTATGAACATAGGGGTGCATAAATCCTTTCTTATTGGTGTTTGTAATTTCTTAGGATAAATTCCTAAGAGTTGGATAGCTGGGTCAAATGGTAGATCCATTACTAGTTTTTTTTGAGAAAACTCCATAATGTTCTCCACAGTGGCTGCACCAGTTTGCATTCCCACCAACAGCGCATAAGAGTTCCTTATTATCCACTTCGTCGCCAACACTATTCCTTTGTTGATTTGTTGATGATTGCCATTCTGATAGGTGTAAGATGTTATCGAAATGTCTTTGATTTGCATCTCTCAGATAATCAGTGACTTTGAACATGTTTTCATGTGTATCTTGGCCTTCCTTCTATCGTCTTTCGAACAGGTTCTATTTAAGACCATTGACCATTTTTTTAGTGGATCATTTATATTCCCTTTATTAAGTTGTATAAGTTGGCTGTAGATGTTGGAAATTAAACCTTTATCAGTGATAACATTTGCAAATATGTTCTCCCATACAGTGGTCTTTCTTGTTTTTTGATGGTTTCTTTTGCTGTACAAAAGCTTTTTATTTTGATGGAGTCCCATTTGTTTATCTTTTCTTTAGCTTTCATTGCCTTTGGAGCAGTATCAGTGAAGAAGTTATTTCAGCATATATCTGAGATTGTGCTGCTTGTGGACTCCTCTAGTATTTTTATGGTTTCCCTTCTAATGCTTAAGTCCTGTATCCATTTTGTGTTTATTTTTGTATTTGGTGTAAGTTGGTGGTCCAGTTTCATTTTTTTGCATGTATCTGTCCAAGTTTCCCAACACCATTTATTGAAGAGGCTGTCTTGGCTCCATTGTATGTTCATGCCTCCTTTGTCAAATATTAGTTGAGCATAGTGGTTTGGGTGGATATCTGCATTCTCTATTCTATTCCATTGGTCTATATGTCTGTTTTTGTGCCAGTACCAGGCTGTTTTGAGAAGAGTTGCTTTGTAATATAGCTTGAAATCTGTTGCTGTGATCCCACCTACTTTATTCTTCTTCCTCAGAATTTCTGTGGCTATTTGTGGTCTTTTTTTGTTCCAGATGAATCTATGAAGAATTCTTTCTAGGTCTGTGAAATATGTCGTTGGTGTTTTAATGTGTAGTGCATTGAATCTAGAGATTGCTTGGGGTAGTATGGACATTTTAATGATGTTAATTCTCCCAATCTATGAGCATGTTATGCTTTTCCATCTGTTAACATCTTCCTCTATCTCTTTTTTCAGTGTCCTGTAGTTTTCTACATATAGGTCTTTTACCTCTTTAGTTAGGTTTATTCCTAGGTATCTTAATTTTTTGGTGTGATGGTAAATGGGATTGCTTTTATAGTCACTCTTTCTGTAATTTCACTATTAGTGTATAGAAATGCCACAGATTTCTTGGCATTAATTTTGTATTCTGCTACATTGCTGAATTAATTTATTAAGTCAATTAGTTTTGGGACGGAGTCCTTTGGGTTTTTTATACAGTATCATGTCATCTGCAAATAAGGACAGCTTTACTTCTTCTTTTCCACTTTGGATGCCTTTTATTTCTTCTTCTTGTCTAATTGCAATTTCTAATACTTCCAGGACTATGTCACATAGGAGAAGTGAGAGTGGGCATCTCTGTCTTGTTCCTGTTCTTAGGGGAAATGGTTTTAGTTTTTGCACATTGAGTATGATATTAGCTATGGGTTTATCGTATATTGCTTTTATGATGTTGAAGTATGATCCTTCTTTTCCAGCTTTGCTGAGAGTTTTTATTAAGAAACAGTGTTGGATTTTTGTCAAATGCTTTCTGCATCAATTGATAAGACTATGTGATTTTTATCTCTCAATTAGTTTATGAGATGTATCATGTTTATTGATTTGCGGATATTGTACCATTCTTGCATTCCTGGGATGAATCCTACTTGGTCATGGAGTATGATCTTTCTGATGTACTGCTGGATCCGATTTGCTAGAATTTTGTTGAGGATTTTGGCATCTATCTTCATGAGAGATATTGGCCTATAATTCTTTGTCATTGTGTTGTTGTTTTTTCAGGTTTTGGTAATGCTGGATTCATAGAAGTTGTTTGGAAGTGTTCCTTCTTCTTGAATGTTTTTGAATAGTCTGAGGAGGATACGTTTTAATTCTTCCTTGAATGTTTGGTAAAACTCTCCTGTGTAACCATCTGGTTCCAGGCTTTTATTTGCTGGAAGCTTTTTGTTGACTGCTTCAATTTCTTCCAGGAGTTATTGGACTATTGATTTGTTTAGATTCTTCCTGATTGAGTTTTGGGAGGTTGTATTTTTTCTAGGAATATGTCTATTTCTTGCAGGTTGTCCAATTTGTTGGAATAGACTTGTTCATAGTATTTTTTAACAATCCTTTGTATTTTGGTGGGGTCTGTTGTTATTTCTCCTCTTTTATTTCTGATTTTGTTTATTTGGGTCTTCTCTCTTTGTTTTTTTGGTGAACCTGGCTAGAGGTCCATCAATCTTGTTTATCCTTTCAAAGAAACACCTGTTTGTTTTGTTGATCTTTTGAATTGTTTCTTTGGTCTCCATGTTGTTTATTTCCACTCTGATCTTTACTATTTCCTTCCTTCTGCTTACACTGGGCTTTTCTTGTTGCTCTCTTTCTCGCTCTTTGAGTTGTAGGGTTAGGTATTTATTACCATTATTTCCTGTTTTTTTGCAGTAGGCTTGTAGGGCTATGAACTTCCCTCTCAAGACTGCTTTCAGTGTGTCCCATAAATTTTGCATTGTTGTGTTGTCTGCCCATGGTCTTTCTTCTCCGGGTGTCTGGTTATGTAGTTTTCTCTCTTATGTTGATTGAAACGCACAAACTACAACCAGACCAGGTACAACACCCAATACACTGTATAGGAATGTATTCAGGATGTTAATAATCACAAATAAGGTGACCACCAATGAAAGACAAATTAGGGGTAGGCAGAGAAAGAAGAAGAGAATAATGAGAAAAAAAGAAAGGAAAGATATGCCAAAATCAAATTGGGAGAGGGAGAAAAAAAGAAATAAATAAATGAACAAAAAATAAAATAAAATAAAAAACAAAAAGGAGAAGAGAAAGAAGAAAAGAGAAAGAGAAAAAGTCAGAGTGAAAGGAAAGAGGATAAGAGATAAAAGGGGAACAAAATATAGATGTCAGGAGAAAACACCAATAAAACAGTCACTAATCCCAACAAATGCTGGCAACCAGTACCTGGAGATTAATACAAACTACAAATAACTACTGGTATCCAGGGAGGCGAGGGAAAAGAGAGGTAAAAACCAAACCAAAACAAAGCAAACAAAAAGTAAAATAAAACAAGTAGAATAAGCTAAAACAATCTCACCAAAAAAGTACAAAAATCGATATAATCACCGTTCAGGCAAACAGCAACAAAAGGACATAGAGAAAAACAAGTTTTTGGATAGTGAAGACAAGAAGAGAGAGGTTTGTATGGACTTGGAGTAGGGTATTTGAAATTAGATATATAAGTATGGTGAAATTTTAACCAGGTAAAGAGAAAGAATAAGGAGAATCTAAAGTTGGAAAAGGGAAAGAAAAAACAAGACAACAAAATGGGAAAAGTTAGGAACAAAGTTTTGGCATAAAGGTAGAGTTGAGATAGAGAAAAATTTTGCTAAAGGAAAGATGAAAATAGAATGTAGAACTCTAATCCCGAAGTAAAATAAAGGGAAAACAAAATGACATTTGTTTTTTTCCAAAAATGTAAAATAGTAGTAGTAATAATACTAGTTGAAAACAAGAATGTAATAATTAAAAAGGTAAAATCAATTGAGGAGGAAAGAAAAAAATAGTTTTTTAATTAAAATATGCAAAACTGAAAATAAAATAAAAATTTAAACAAAAGAATAAGAAAAAAAATAGAATTGTCATTCACTTCCGCTATTGTTCTGCTTGGCACTTCTGTTTCCCAGTTGGGAGGGTATTGCAGTTTCCTGTGTTCCATTGCTGAGTTGTGTTTCAATCTCTTTATTCTTTTGTGGTTATGCGAGAGTCAATTTGTGTGTCATCCACTGGGTGGCAGTGTTTTGGAATTGACATCTCAGACTAAGCACAGGATCTCTCTAGGCTGTGCTCAGATCCTGCTACTCTGTGATTCTCAAAACCTATTTGTGGGGATTTTGCAGTGGAGACACTGTAATAACTCCCAGGCTGTCCCTCTGTCTCAGATCAAAATGAGTATTTCTCCAGAGCTCCCCTCTGTCAACAGCTCCTAGAGTTTTCCTACACACTTAGTGATCACGCCCTGCCCCACATCTGCGGACCTCTCCAGAAGCAGCTTTCCCGCAGCCCGGTTCCCACAGTGTGCACATCTCTGTTCTGTGGGACAGGAGACCTCACATTATCCCAGGCGAAATCTGATCTTTCCAGGTGCCCTGTGGATCTCCTCTGAGTCTGTGTGTCTGCGCCAATTGGAGAGCAGTGTTCTGGGTCCCCGGCTGTTTGGTGAGTGCTTCAGCTGCAGCTTTCAGACCACTGCAGACAGCCACCTCCCTCTGCGAGATGGTGCGGTCTCCGAGTCTGAGCTGGTGGCTCCAGCAGAGAAAAACCCCGTGTCAGTGGGGCTCCCTGGTCAGGAGAGGCCCATCCAGCAGTCCCCCACCTTCTCCTGGAGGATAAATGACTCTTAACTTGACAACAAACACTCCCAGTGCGACTCTCAGCTGCTCTCTCTCCCTCTGCCCAGCAACAAAGCTCCAGAGGCATCTGTCTACTCCGCCGCCATTTTTCTTTCTTTCTTTCTTTCTTTCTTTTTTTTTGCCCTTGTGGGTTTATTTCTAGCCTACAGGGGCTAGCTGTTTTTTAAGACAAGAATCAGGGGTGTGGGGGAAGCAGATGCAGAGGCAAAGAAGCAATGAACAGACTCTGGTGCTACAATAGGAAGGCAGGGGATTTGTGGGGGAGGTGCCCGTAGGAGATCAACTGAAGGACTTGTATGCATGAGTGTGTAGGCATAGCCAGTAGATACAAGGCAATGGGGGCTGGCAGGGTGGTGAGATAGATGAGGGCATGTACTTGGGTTGGGGAGGTCAATAGGGAAAAATAGATAAATTTAAAAAAAAATAAAAAAAAGCAGTCAGGAATAAGAAGAGACAGGAAAAAAAAATCCCATCCAAGCCAAAGGAAACTCAGGAAGATGAGGATTATGATATCAAGTGTTTTAGGAATGGTCACTGCTCAATCTCCTCACCCTCATGCTGACCCTATACATCTGCTTCAAGGGATAACACAGGAATTAATTCTATAGGATTAATTAGGGACCATATCTGGCAAATGGATGTAACACATTATACTCCTTCTTAATGTCTTGGAGCATTGCATGTCTCTATAGACACCTTTTCAAAAGTTTTATGGGCTACTGTATCTACAGGGGAAATGGAAAAACAAGTTATTAATCATTGTCTAGCTGATTTGGCTGTCATGGAAATTCCAAAAATTATTAAAACTGACAATGGACCCACTTACACAAGCTATCATTTCCAGCAATTTTGTAATAAGTGGAAAATTCAGCACACTACAAGAATACCATATAATTCGCAGGGACAGACAAATAGAGCGCCAACACCAAAGGCCAACTTGAAAGACAAAAAAGGGGGATTATGGAGAAGTTGCCTGTAAGTAGACTACACCAAGCCTTAATTACTTTAAATTTTTTCATTTGTGATGCCAATGGCAAGACATCCATGGAAATACGCTGGAGTCAAAGGAAAATGGTCTGGTTAAATGGAAAGATCCCAAGTCTGGTTTATGGAAGCACCCTTATCCGCTCTTAACATTTGATCAAGGGTATGCTTTTATATTTCCAGAAAATTTCTCCAAGCCTGTGTTAATTCCCACAAGAAATATTAAACTTCAACATGGATCCAAGGTAGGACCTAGCTAGGTTAATGAGGACCTTTTACCTGGAGCCACACCTTGTAGCTTCAGACTATACACTGAGTGGCCAGATTATTATGACCACTTGATCAGTTCTTCGTTGGGCTACCTTTTGCATTCAATACTGCAGCGATTCTTCTTGATATTGACTCCACAAGATGTTGAAAGGTGATGTGAGGAATCTGGCACCATGCCTGATGAATATCACTGTCCAGTTCTGTGAGATTTGATGGTTGTGGAACTAGCTGCCTGATGGCTCTTTTAACATTGTCCTACAAATGCTCAATTAGATTGAGATCTGGTGATTGTGGGGGCCACCTAAGCAATGTAAAGTCTCCCTCATGTTCTTGAAACCACTCCTGCACAATACGAGCAGGAGTATGGCACACTGTCTTGTTGAAAGAAGCCATATCCATTGGGATATGCCATCAACATAATAGGATGAGCTTGATCAGCAATGATATTTAGGTACGTTTTGCTATTCAGACATTGTTCCACACAAATTTAAGGGCCCAAATCATGCCAGGAAAACATGCTCCAAACCATAACACTGCCCCCACCAGTTTGGAGGGTTGTACTCATGCATGTGGGGTGCATGCTTTCATGCTGTTTCCTCCGAATTCTCATTCTGCCATCTGTGTGATGCAACTGGAAACATGATTCATCAGACCACATGACTTTTTTCCAATGCTCAACTGTCCAATACTTGTGTTTCTGTGTGAATTGAAGACGTTTTATCTTGGTAACTGCAAACATCAAAGGAGTTCGAATAGGCCTTCGGCTTCCATATCCCATATGATGCAAAGTATGGCTAATTTGCCTGCAAACATCATGTGGTCATAATATTCTGGCCACTCAGTGTAGGCTACCTCAGCCGCAGATAATAGCAGCCCCAAGCAACCCTCTGAAGATAAGGAGTGGAAGGAGGAGGATGTAGACAGCGAACAGCCTGGAGGTCACTTGGGGCATGGTGAAGAAAGCTGATTGAATTTGTGAGAAGATTAGAAACCAAGAAGGCCTGAGAATATCTTTTTTGCCATGCTAGCAGTAATCAGCTGTGCGGTAATGTTACCAGGGTCAAATGAGGAAGTATTTTGGACTTATGTTCCTGACCCCCAAGGGTAAGACCCCTTACATGAGCTGATCCCTCACCTAATGTAGTCACCAATGATACCAACCACCTTGGTCATCCAGAAGGACCACAGGTGGAGCAAGGAAATATATGGGTAAAGTATAATTACACGGGTGTCACCACCCAGCTTCCCTTTTGTATGACACAGAATCAAACCACTGCTACTTTGTGTGTAAAATTAAAGAGAGGCTTCTGGCTTGTGTTGATGCTAAAGGAGGGGGAAGCAAAAGCCCATATACGTCTACTATCACTACTTGCTCCAGGGAGAGGTGCAGAAAATATAACCGTACTAAGACACCGCCCCCCCCACTAAGCCATTATGTAAAAGTTTTATAAATGTCACCCCACCAAGGAAGAAATTAATTGGCAACACTTTTATAGTAATTACCCTACCACCAGCAAACTTAATAACAGTTTTTCCTTTGTGGATTGGAGTCCCTATAGGTCTACATATAGTAATAATTGTACTCTAAAATGGAAGGGGAACACATCCTATCTATATGTCAGTGCAAATCACTCCATTTCATGGCATGGAGAAGGATTTGTTAGATCTCAATTACAATGTGACAATTGGCCCCTACAAAATATACAATGGAAAATTAGCTGCTGTACTTACACTTATTAAATGATAGAGTTTGAATTATCGCTGAGATAATTCCATTTGTATTTTATGGGGAACTCCCAATAAGACAGCATCTGCTACCGCCTGCATGTTTGATCCATTTGTACTCCTCTCAAGCCCTATCCAGATGCACCTTAGTACTACAGTACAAGCCATCTGTATGAGGTGTCATGCACAGGCTGTACACTATCCCATTGTATTAATTCTACATTCCAAAAGGATCCCATCATGATTTTAAAACAACAGGTTGTCTCTTGGATTCCTATTAACCTAACCAAGCTTTTGGAATCTCATCAAACCTATCAACTGATACATGATCTGGTAAAAATCTTAAAAAGACAAAAAGATTTTTTGGAATGTTAATTGCAGGAATCTTTGTCCTTGTAATGTTACTTACTTCTGTGGGCATTGCTGCTTCATTCATGGTACAAACTGTTCAAACTTCTCAGTTTGTACAATAAGTTAAGGAAAACGTAAGTAAGACCTTGTCTATACAAACAATAATTGACAGCCAGTTTGAGATTGAATTGTCAGCATTAAATTCTATAGTCTTGTGGATGGGTGATAAAATCCACAGACTAGAGCAAAGAATTTCTTTTCAGTGTCATTATAATATATCCTAGATTTGTGTTAACCCCATTCCTTATAATAGTACCTTGTACCCTTAGAAATCAATAAAAAATCATCTTATTAGTGCTTGAGGTAAAGGTAACACAACCTGTGACATTTTAGAAATACAACAGCACATTGTACAATTATTCCAGGCAAACTTACAAACTAATTCCTTGGATGCCTGCCAGCAATTTAGAAAGGACATGAAATCATTTAACCCCTTCCACTGGATATTCTTGCATTTGCCTCTTAGCATAACCACTATTGCTTATCTCATTTTTCTTCTCATATGTTTATTTCTAGTCTGCAGATGTGGAATGAAGAGACTTAAAAGGACTCAAACCCTTCAGGCAGCATTCACTTTTCAAAATTTATTAAGGAAAAGAAACAGGGGAGATGTTGGAAGCTATCCATTGTCTTCACTGTCTGAGAAGTGTAAACAAGGAGCCCCGAATGCTAATGAACCTTGAGCCTTGGCAAGGTCAGAGTTATGCACCAATTGTTTAGTAGAGACAATGGTTGCTGGAGCAATTTCCCAATCAGATAGTCTCATGTAAATCCTTACTGATTAGATTGTCTGTCTGTTACTGAAATTGCCAGCCTAAGAGCTATAGATATATCCCAAACTGACTAAAAGGATGGTAAGTCCTGAGAACAAGTGGAGTTCTTCCTCTTGCATTGGGCTCCCATCTGGCCCCCCAGTTTCCAAATTGTTATTTCTTGTCTCATCTCCATCATTTGCACATGACCCTTCTCCAGAGCCTGAACCCTAAACCACGTGGGACGTTGAGTATCACATTAATTTTACATAATAAAACTATATATATTCTCCAACAAAAAGATGTTTGAAAGTCTCTTTATCTTCAAAGTATAATAGAAATCACATCCATATGCTGCTATTAAAGGACCATATTCAGGCTATATAAGTATTTAATATGAGTGAAATAAATAAATTAAATGTCTTATATTTGGAGATACGATACTTTTTATCAAACTTCATTAAGAAAAATTCAGGATCCCAAGTAACCATTGTTAATATACTGAATCAATGGTAGTAAAATTCCCTGAACTTCCCTCATACAGCCTTTAGTTTGCTTCATGGTTTCTATCAATGTTATATGCTTCACTTGATTTTTATTGAGTCTTCCTACAGAAGTTATTTCACCTCAGTGTTCCTCAGTACTACTGGAATTACCAGATAATAGAACGGTTATCTAGTTAAAAGTTTTAGCTATGACTAAAGACCAAATAATATGACAGAAGTATACCATAGGCTTTTTTAGTCTGGTTCCATTTCTTATAAATACATAATCCATTCTAGGTATAGTAAAAACAATAAAGATGAATACAATCTTGAAGAAAAGTTTAAATATCATGGGGCTAAATATAATAGTAACTTTAATTCAATTACTTTTCTTTTTCAATTTATTGATTTGAGAGAGAGAGAGAGAGAGAGAGAGAGAGAGAGAGAGAGAGAGATTTGTTGTTCCACGTATTTATGCATTCATTGGTTGATTCTTTTTTTTCCCAAATATATTTTATTGATTTTTTACAGAGAGGAAGGGAGAGGGATAGAGAGTTAGAAACATCAATGAGAGAGAGAGAGACATTGATCAGCTGCCTCCCTCATGCCCCACACTGGAGATGTGCCTGCAACCAAGGTATATGCCCTTGACCAGAATCGAACCTGGGACCTTTTAGTCCACAGGCCAATGCTCTATCCACTAAGCTAAACCGGTTTTGGCCATTGGTTGATTCTTGTATGTGCTTTGACTGGGGATTGAACCTGCAACTTTGGTGTATGAGACAATGCTCTAATCAACTGAGCCACCAGCCAGGGCAAAAAAGGCTGATATCTTAATACACCTTAAGTTTATTTTCATTTATTTATTTCATTTATTTATTTTAGAGAGAGAGAGAAAGGGAAAGAGAGAGAATCGAAGAGAGAGAATGGGAGGGAGGGAGGGAGGAGAGAGAGAGAGAAAGAGAGAGAGAGAGAGAGAGAGAGAGAGAGAGAGAGAGAGAACAATTTGTTGTCCCAGTTATTTGTGCATTCATTGGTTGCTTCTTATATGTACCCTGACCCTCACCTAGTATCCAATCTACAACCTTGGTATATTGGGATGATGCTTTAACCAACTGAGCTTCTTAGCCAGGGCCTAGCTCTCAATTATAATCAGAGTTTTAACTGATTTTAGTCTTGAAGATTTTGTTCAGTTTATTAATTGCACCAAACAAGTTTAACTGTATCTTCTCATTTAGAATAAATCCAATTATTCAAACATATATCAAGTGCCTATTATGTGCTCATTTTCCAAGACAGGAGAAAGGAAAGCAAGAAGAGAGTGGATAAGTCTTAGTCATCTTCTTTAGAGTGCTTATAGTTATAAATGTAACATGATTTGATGACAGATAATGGTTTCCAGTGGAAGGAATAAATAAATTTGCCTGAGGTAAAGAATTTGATGATATAGACTCTTCACAAATAGATATTTGAATGATGCCTTGAGGAATAAGTATTACACAAGGGAAAAAAACGGATGGGGTGTATCAGGTAAACATAAGACTGTGCTTAAGACTTGGAAGCATGAAAAAGCATGGCATGAACAAAGAACTAAAGAATTACTAATGTTGTATAGTTTAAGGTGAGTTTCATTGTGTAGCTGAAAGGGATAAGATTAGAGAGATGGGTAGATCCCATCTCCAGAGCGCCCTTCTATATTATCATAATGTATTGAGACTTTGCCCTGAAAGCTACAGAAAGGCATTACATGATGCACAACACAGATTGAGATGGTCAGAATTGCATTTCAGTAAAATAGCTCTAGCAGCAGTGGAAGAGATGGGCTGCAGGGCATTAAGTTTGGAGTTGAAGAACTACTACAATAATCCAGACAGAAAATGACAGCACTGAAAGCCATAACTATATATTATCATGAACTACCAATTTTCTCAGCAGCCTAAATGTATAAATGAGAAACATTGTTGTATTGACCCACAGTTAAGTTACCAGGATGAATCCGTAGAATAATGGGGTGAGAAAATAAAGGATAACAGCAAAATATGGTTGAAGTGATGAGCTGTGGGGTCCAGGCTGGTTATAAAATGAAGTTAAGGAAATGAGGGATGGGAAATGTAGTGGATAGGATTTTGGTCCCCATGATCTCCACCCTGTTATTACTCCCACGATTATCAGTTACTCTCCTTACATCTTTACATCGTAAAAGGAAGGTTATCTTGGTATGACCTAATCACACGAGCCTTTTAAAAGTGGAGAATTTTGTCAAGCTGGTAGCAGAAAGGAAGTTTAACAAGATTGGGGCAGGGGAAGAAGGAGAGGAATTTGTTGCTGGTTTTGAAGATGGAGGTGGTCACAAGCTGAGACATACAGGTAATTGATTGAAGTTGAGAGCAGCCCCAGCTGAAAGCCACAAGGAACTGAATTCTACCAATAATCTCAAGTGAACCTGAAAGTAGATTCTTTTCCAGAGTCTCAAGATAAGGTCTCTGTTTACCCAACACTTCATTTCAGCCTTGTAAGACTCAGTACACAGAACACAGTTAAGACTTCTAACTTACAGAACTGAACTAATAAATGGATGTTGTTTTAAACTGCTAAATGTGTGGGAATTTGTTACATAACAATAGAAAATTAATACAAGAGATCAGAAGAGAAGTGTGGACACAAAAGTGGGTAGGGACAGTTGTATTTGGACTAATATAAAGAATGATAAAAATAGAAGGTTTCAGTCTAAGAGTAAGATGCAATGTGATACTTTGGAGGTACAGTAGTAGTTAAGGTTATGGAAATGAAGTGGAGATATACATTGTTGAAATAGTATACAATCAAACATAGTTGTGCTTGCTGTGCACTGTTACAAATGCAGATAGCACCACGTGCATAACAAACATCATTTATTTATATATGTATTGCAATAATTTTATAGCACATAGGAGTTGCCGGGGCTGAGCAGCAGATCCTGATGATGGATGAATGATTACTCTAACACATGATTTTGTGAAAGAGAGGGCTAAGGTAATACTTGGTTATCGTTGCCAAGTAGTCCTGTTTGTCTGCCTCCTTTGGCTTTTATTGTCATAAGAGCTTGAACTAAAATTAACCTCTAGATATAATCAGTAGGGGAAGTATCTTTGAGAAGGCACATGCTTCTGTAAGGTCAGGGCTAAGAGACTAAACATAGAGATTCTAGCAAAACACCCAAGGGATCGGACTTGTTTGGAAAAGTCAAGTCAAGGGCTGTTGCCTTAGGCAAGGTTCCCTTAGGGGCCCCTGACCTTTCCAAGAATCCTCCTTACAAACATCCCAACTAAGTCCTGTGCTTCCCCACTGGGAGTAAATGATTTAGGGGAAGGAATGTATTTTCTGATTCACTAAAAAGCATAATAGGAGTTAGCTAATATTACTTATAAAGTAAAAAAGACAGGTATAAAATGGAATATTTTGATGGCATGCATCTCAATCTCAGGGTAATGAATGAATGAGGACAGCAGAGCATATTCTGAAACTGGAATCAGCAAGATAATGAGAAATCAACCTTATAAGAATAGTAGAATAGTATGGTGCAGGAACAGTAAGTCAGTTATTACTTCTGCTCTCACAAGATCATCTCTTCTTTAAATCAAATCACTCCCATATACAAGGATCAATCATAAAGTTAAAGCCAGCCTGAGGTAAATGAGTCAATCCTATCTAATAAAGAGGAAATATGCTAATTGCCCCTCATGCCATCACAAAGATGGCAGTGCCCTCAGCCAATAAGTAGAGAATATGCTAATTGAATGCCACCCCCTCAAAGATGGCAGTGCCCATAGCCTCAAGATGGCAGCACACAGTCCCCTCAGCACTGCCAGGGTGGCAGGTGGGCCTGGCCACTCCACGTACCTGCCTTCAGAGTCCCCTAGACCCCTCAGCCCCCCAGCAACCCAGGACTAGCCCGAGGCACAGGCAAGCCTCAGATGTTGGCTGCCCAGCCGCCCAGGGCTGGCCCAAGGTGCTGGCAAGCCTTGGATAGTGGCTACCCAGCCATTGAGGGTTGCCTGAGGCTCAGGTAACCAGGACTGGCAGAGGCTTGCACTGCTGGCAGTGGCAGCAGCATAGGTGTGATGGGGTGTTGCCTTCCCCTGATGCCAGGTTGCCTCCCCACCCCTGAGGGCTCTCGGATTGTGAGAGGGGGCAGGCCAGACTGAGGGATCCTTTTCCAGTGCATGAATTTTCATGCACTGGGCCTCTAGTACTAATATAATTATCATTTGTGGAACAATTCTAAAAAGTATATATATGCAAACTTTTTCTCTAATTCTTGCAACAAGCAACAATTACATGATAACGACATGGTAATTACCAACCACCTTTATTTTATATATGAGAAAACTGAAGCTCAGAATTAAATAAGTTGGATAAGAGCACACAGATTAGTGACAGGCATTGAGGAATCAAGGTTAGGTAAGGCTGGAATTTAAAACCATGTCTTTCTGTCTCTTTCTACCCTGCTAAGCTTCCTTCTAAGCAGAGAAAATCCTTTCTAACCCACTTTACATTCTAATTCTCCAGACACCTAGAGCCACCCTGTGTAGTGCTCCAGTGTGCCCAGTTAGTCCTCTAATCTCCTATTTCCTTGGTCATTTGAGCCTGACGCTTAGAACCTGGGTCTGTGGTGGGGGCAATCTCTACATACTATTTTCTTGAGGATCAGAGGAATCTAAAATAACTCAGTTCAAGTGCATGCCTCCTCAGGGACTACATTAGCAGGGAGATGTGTAGCAATCAATTAGTGACATGCTCTTATTTCTTCTACATAGGTGGTTGTGCCTACCCATAATACTGGGTTTGGATACCCTGGTTCTAATACAGAATTGGACATGCTGGTGTGAAAACTCTTTCTCATATTGGAGATAGAGCTTTCTGAAAAGACAAACTCTCCCCTATACACCACACATGTGTGTTCATGCCCACACATGTTGGAAAACAGCACTAGCCTTCCAGAGTGCCAAGTTCTAAGAAGCCAGTTCATCATAGAAAACAGTTCTTATTTGGGAACTGATCAAATTGCCTAGATTCTAGTATTGAAACCAAAGTGGCCTAATCACAGAAGAGATGACAACCATGACAGGGAACACAGAACATCTTCTACCACTTCACAGAGTTCTGAAAAGACAGAGTAGTGCAAGAGAAACAAATTTCCAAGGTTCTATCATACATAAATATGATTATAATACTCATAAACATTGAAAATAAATATTGAAGATAAGTTTGGTATTCTCATATTATTTTATTTTTCTCCTGTACTTTATAAGACCTAGAATTTTCCCATTTGAAGTTTCTTTCATTCTATCCAGACATAAATAATTTGACTGGATTCAGCAAAATACAGTAAGCCTATATTCCCCTTACTACTAACATCTAGATTGAAAAAAAACTATACAAATTATGACAATGCTTTACTTTTCCACATGTTTTTCTAAACTCTTATGGAGATTAGAGTCACAAATGGTGGCTACAAGTAATATATATATATTTTTATCTTTGTTCTGTTTCTCTGTGTTATTCATTTCTTGAAGTCATTTTATAACATGAATTCTATATGATTGTAAAACTTATATAAGCATTCTCAAGCTTATCTTCAATATTTATTTTCAATGCTTATGTGAGTATTATAGCCATAATTGTTTGCCAAGTGTTTTGATGTTATATGTAATTATACATTTTTAATAATTATATAACCCTATGGAATCTCCTCCCAAAAGAAACATATTTTGGGTAATATTTTCCTGGATTATATACTCAGATAATTCAAAAGCACAAAACTACTAATTACAAATTAATAGATATGCTGAATAAAATAGTACATGTAGTACCAAACATTTTGCTAATTGTCACAACACACCACTTCATTTTTAGTTGACAGAAAGGGTGTTTCCATTTTATTTTACTCAAGCAGCATCTCAAAGATGATTTTCTTGACCAGGTGATTATATGTATAGACAGTGAAGTAGCTTGGTTTTATAAACAAATAACTGCTGATACAGGTGTAGATATCCTAGTCTGTTCCAGTTTGTTTGTTTTTTTTTTCAACTAAAAGATAAACATCTTTCTTACATATGGGTAAGCCTTATATATACTTATTAAACACTTAGTCACAAAAAAACCTAAATTTCCCTGGATGCTGCTGATTAGTTTATGGTATATCCAAATAATCTAATAGTAGGTTCCATTTGAAAGAACTTCTGGTTTACTTTAATGACTTTTAAAAGAAAAGTCTATGAAACAATAATTATATTTGGAGTCATCTATATGTATGTTCAGTGTCTAGAACACATTATACCTAACCTTGATTCCTCAATGCCTGTCCCTAATATTAGGAATAGCTGTCTCACCTGCAAACAAGAAAGAAACATCCAAGCAGAAGAGGTTGCTGCCAACTACCCACACAGACTCAGTGTATCCATTTCATTTCTTTTTTAGCACCAACTAGTAAAGTCCTTCTCCTCAACCAAATATGTAGTAATAGCAAAGTCTGATGAGGACAGACCATCAACCATTTTGGCATAAACTAGTGGTGACTCTGACTGCATTTGAAGCCACAGTCATTTCTTTGTTCAGAGCTGAAGAAAAAGAGTATTTGCACATAAGCTGTTCTTGGTCCTAAAAAATCTGATTTCCATACTAATGAATGACCCAATTTATAGTTCAAAAAATGACTTATCCTTGGCCAAAGGAATATATGTCACTGAACAAAGAGGCTGATTCAAAAATGTTCCACTCCTCATCACAGCCTGATTTAGAAGGCAAATGAGCAACAGACTCCTGGATCGGGAAAACAAATTATGTTCAATATTCTCTCTCTCTCTCTCCCTTTCTCATCATTCATGCACACACACATACATACATACTACATACACACATACGCAAATACCACATATTCAAATCACTCATATTTGCACATGCTCACATCCACTCAGACTTGCTCACATCATGGATTCTCACAGCTGCACAGTCATACCTGCTCACACTCAACTGCACAAGTGTAAGGGTCCTATATACTTTCCACTCACATGCACACACTCATAGAGCATATTTCATATTTTCTACCAAATTCAGCATGACTTTTTCTTCTGTTTCCTCTCAGATTTGATTCTTTCATTGCACCTCTAGAAGCTTCTATGGTTGCTGGCACTTACAGATATACATTACCACTGCTAACCTTCTTCACCCTTATCTCTGGGGCCAAATTTATAAGCCACAGGTGGGTGAAAAGAAGGAAAGTGGGGGGGGGAGCTGTTGTCCTTCCCCATCACCTTTTTGATTAAAAAATTCACCACAGATTGAGGACAATAAGTTTTATTTCATTATTATCACTTTGAATTAAGTCCATATTTCTAATGCATTTTAGCTCTAAGGCTTTGGGGCCACTGTGCATGTGCTGATATTGCCTGGCAGGGATCAAATAACAAACTGGCAACCTTAAGAGAATCTGTTGTGCATGATGACTTCGGAAAATGTTTTCATAGTTTAACATTCAATTTGAATCCTATCAAATAAAGAGTGAATATGCAAATTGACTGTCACCCCGTTTCAAAGATGGCAGTGCCCACAGTGGAGGTGGAATTCCATAACACAAGATGGCTGCACCCACAATGGATGCCAAGTTCCTGTAACGAGCCTTAAGGAGCAATCAGCAGGGACCTGAGGCTGCGTGATACTGGGCCAGGGCCGGGGACCTGAGCCTGTGCCCCCCCCATCCAGTGGGGCTTGACAGGGGACCTCAGGCCATGCCTCTCACCTAGCAGGGTTGGACAGGGAACCTCAGGCCATGCCCCAATCTGGCGGGACTTGACAGGGGACCTCAAGGTGCCCCCCAGCCTGGTGCTGGGCCAGGGACCTCAGGCTGCTCCCCTGTCTCAGGCAAGGGGACCTCAGGCTGAACCCCCCACCCTGGCGCCAGGGTACCAGAGGCTACACCCCTCCTCCCAGCAGGGCTTGATGGGGGAACTGACACTGTGCCCCTCGCCTGGTGGGACTTGATAGTGGATCTCAGACCACCCTCCCCACTCAGCAAGGCTTGATGAGGGATCTCAGGCCATTTCCCCTGCCCAGTGAAACTTGATGGAGGACCTCAGGCCACACACACACACCCTGTGGGGCTTGATGGAGGATCTCAGGCTGCATTTCCCACCTACCAGGGCTTGACGGGGGACCTCAAGGCATGACCAGTGCCCTGGCCCAGGCTGGGGGACCTCAGGCTTCACCCCCTGCCCTAGCACTAGGCTGAGGGACCTCAGGGCCCACTCCAGGCCCAGCGGGGCTTGATGGGGACCTCAAGATGCTCCCACACACAAGCACCAGGCAAGCAGACCTGAGGATGCACTCCCCAACCTGGTGGGGCTTGACAGGGGCCCTGAGGCTACACTACCCACCAGCAGGTTTGACGGGGGACCTGAGGCTGCACCCCTGCCCACAGGGGCTCGATGGAAGTGGGCAGTCCAGGTCTGGCTCTCTTCCAATGGGGTGGGGTCAGGGTTGTCTGTGTCTGAGTCTTGCATGAGCTTGAGGCACTGTGGGTGGACAGGGACTTGACTCTGGGTCCCAGAGCATGCCCCAGACTTTGATAGGAGGAAGATTTTCATATACATATTACTACTTTTCTTTTATCTCTGACACTTCTAATATTGAGAAAGGGCAAATAGCAATAGTAAAATATTTTCTCTAACTAATCCCCTTTTATTTATTTATTTTTAAATATATTTTATTGATTTTTTACAGAGAGAAAGGGAGAGAGATAGAGAGTTAGAAACATTGATGAAAGAGTCATCTATCAGCTGCCTCTTGCATGTTCCCTACTGGGGATGTGCCTGCAACCAAGGTACATGCCCTTGACCAGAATCAAACCTGGGACCTTTCAGTCCTCAGACCAAGGCTCTATCCACTGAGCCAAACTGGTTTTGGCTAATTAATCCCCCTTTTTAAAATTAAATCTTTATTATTCAGATTATTACATTTGTTTCTCTTTTTTCCCCTCCATAGCACCCCTCCACCCAACTCCCACCCTTCTCTATGCCCTTACCTCCCTCCCATTGACCTCATCCATAGGTGTATAATTTTTGTTCAGTCTCTCCCTGTATACCCCTCACCCCTTTCCCCCTGAGAATTATCAGTCCACTCCCTTTCTGTACTCCTGATTCTATTATATTCACCAGTTTATTCTGTTGATCAAATTTTTAATTCACTTAATTTTTAGATTCATTTGTTAATAGATATGTATTTGTTGTTCACAATTTTTTGTCTTTTACCTTTTTCTTCTTCCTCTTCTAAAAGAGTACCTTTCAGCATTTCATATAATACTGGTTTGGAGTTGATGAACTCCTTTAGCTTTTTCTTCTCTGTGAAGCTCTTTATCTGTCCTTCAATTCTGAATGATAGCTTTGCTGGATAGATAATTCTTGGTTGTAGGTTCTTGCTATTCATCACGTTGAATATTTCTTGCCACTCCCGTCTGGCTTGCATTATTTCTGTTGAGAAATCAGCTGACAGTCGTATGGGTGCTCCCTTGTAGGTAATGAATTGCTTTTCTCTTGCTGCTTTTAATATTCTCTCTTTGTCTTTTGCTCTTGGTATTTTAATTATGATGTGTCTTGGTGTGGTCCTCTTTGGATTCCTTTTATATGGAGTTCTGTGAGCTTCCTGGACTTGTAAGTCTATTCCTTTACCAGATGTGGGAAGTTTTCAGTCATTATTTCTTTAAATAGGTTTTCAGTATCTTGCTCTCTTCTTCTGGCACCCCCACAATTCTGATGTTGGTATGCTTGAAGCTGTCCCAGAGGCTCCTTACATTATCTTCACATTTTTGGATTCTTTTCTCTTCTTGCTTTTCCAGTTGAGTGTTTTTTGCTTCTTTATATTTCAAATGTTTGACTTTATTCTTGCCTTTCTCTAGTCTGCTGTTAGGACTCTGTATAATATTTTTTATTTCACTCAGTGTATGTTTAATTTCTAGTTGGTCCTTTTCCATCTCTAGTTGGATCTTTTGCATCTCTAGTTGGTCCTTTTTCATCTCCTCTTGGCTATCGCTAACTTTATCCAACTTTTCTAGGATATTCTTGAAAATCCTTATAAGCATGGTTTTGAACTCTATATCCAGTCGTTTGTTTTCCTCCATTTCTTTTGTTTGTGATCCCTTCCCTTGTCTCGGCATTTTCACTATGCCTGGAGAACTTCTGTGTTGGATTCAGCCTTATGATACCAGACTTGCAAAACCACAGAAGCCTCTCTGTTGAGCTTGGGATGGGTGGAGTCTCTGGGCTTAAAGGACCGCCTTGCCTTCCAGTCAGCCCCGTCCACCACAGCCCCTGAGTCTCACGTGACTGGGTAATGGCTGGAGCGGTCCTTGTGTGCGCGCACAGTGCCTCTAGAACACTGCCTTTCCAGCTCCCCTGTGCTCCAGGACCACACGAGTCTAGGTCCACAGGGTTTCACCCGAAACAGGGGCTTAATGGAGTCAAAAGTGGTACAGTTGGGACGTTCAGTCTCCTGCCTAATCGCGAAAGCCAGCGGCACAATCAGCAGTCTGTCCTCTGCACTCAGTGCCATGTGCGCCACCAGTCCTCTGATCTTTTGTGACTCCCCTAAATTTCCATGCATCTCTCCCTTTTCACAGTCCAAACTCCCCCTGTATGAGTTTTGGCTGGATCTGGGGGTTAGTGTCATAGGATAAGGGGTTCAATGCCTTTCAGAGTCTCCGTTTCCCTCCTGCCAGAGAAAACCAGCCAGGTACTCTGGCACCCGCTCTCTCCACGCGTGCGTCTCTGTACCTCAGCTTTTTGCAGCTCCTCTGGGTCTCCGTGAGCCCCTCTCTTTCCCTCTAGTTGTAGAATTTCCACTCAGCCAGCTTTTCCTATGGTCCTGGATGATGTCCGTTCTGTCTTTTAGTTGCAGTTTTGAAATTGTTGTGAGGCAGCTGTGTAGGTGTTTACCTATGTCGCCATCTTGGATTCCTCCTAATCCCCTTTAATGTGCATGAATTTTGTGCACTAGGACATTAGTCATCTAATAATAAAAGTAGTTAATTTGGTTATAGCCATTATGAAAGGCTACACTTGCATTATCTTATTTTATACTCCCACTAATTATTTGATATAGTTGTTGTAAGTCTTTTTATCTAGAAATATAAAAGCTTAAGCAACCAAATGGCTGAGTGATCAGTTGACCGGTCACTATGATGTGTACTGACCACCAGGGGGTAAAATTTCAATACAGGAGCTGTCCCCTGGTAGTCAATGTGCTCCCACAGTGGAAGCATTGCTCAGCTGAACGATGGGCACCAAAGGCAGGGCTCATGGCTGGCAAGTGCCACTGCGGTGGTGTGAGCCTCTTGCAATCGGGACTGACTGGTCCAGAGCCCACAGCAGGCACAGAGAAGCCAGGATGAGCAGTAGCAGCAGGCAGGAGTGGCAGGTGGCATTGGACTTCCAGTTCTAGCCTGATTCCCACAGGCTATGCCGTGGGACCCCCCCAGTGCACAAATCCATTCACTGGGCCTCTAGTATTAGAGATAAGAAAACTGATGTTCAAACAGATTGAGTTATGTAGGGAGAAGAAGGTTTTGGCTTTTTTCCACAGCCTTTCTTATTTCCCGACCCCTCGAAAAAATTGCTATTTTGATCAGTCAGTATCCATGATGCTACATGAGGGGAATTTCTTGTAAGAGGAATAAAATTATAAAAAGGTCACACTAATGTTATGACACTTTGGTATTGGTAAGATAGCCTCAAAACCTAGTCATATTAATGTCTTCTGCCTCTTCAAAAGCAACATCATCTCAAGTTTCCTTATCATGTCTGGCGAGAGGTCATGAGATTCCCAGAATTACATTGGAGTTTACTGAGTAATAGAGACCCTCTAAGCTACACCAGAAGCTTTAACTCAGCTTTCCTGTGTACTGCTTGGGGATTGTTGGTTTCTAGCCCAACTAAAAATAATTGTGTACCTTGTTTGTCAGAGAGAAGAATGACTAGATCAAAGCAATTTTAGGCATTCCTGTTTCCCCAGTGTTAATAGCAACACAACCTAGCATTAATTCCTCCCTACTCACTGAGCTCTAATCACATTGGTCTTTTCTTTTGTTTTTAAACACACTGAGCACTTCGTGCTTTGAAAACATTGCACTCCCATTTTATCCTCCTGGTAGGGTGGTTAGCATATCCCGACCTTTATAAGATCTATCTCATCCCTTGGTTATCAATCTAAACGTCTTTGTACATAAAGTTAGTTTCTTTACCACCATTATTCACTTTCTCAGCTCCTTGTTTGTTGCTTGTACATTATTCCAATTTTCCATTTTTATTGGCCTTTTTACTTGTTTCTTTTGTCCATCTCTTCCACTAGAATGTATGCTCTAAAAATAGGAAGTTAACTGGCTTGTTTGCCACTGTATCACAAGCATGGTACACTGTAGATAGTCAATAAATATCCTAAATCATTGATCAAATGAACTGAGTAAATGATCATGTAACTTGCTAAGGACATACAGATATAAAATGGCAGAGTATGATCCAAACTCTTTTTTTTCCTGACTCCAATGCCTTCAGAAAGGGTAGAGTTAAGGGAACTAATATGTGCTGAATATATACCATTTGCCAGACCTTCTGAAAGGCCCAGGATACAAAGAGATGACAAAGACAAGGACGTGTCATTGAAGAACTTAATATATTGCAAAAGACAAGAAATTGAATTATTCA
This sequence comes from Lasiurus cinereus, assembly GCA_011751065.1. Lineage (NCBI taxonomy): Eukaryota > Metazoa > Chordata > Mammalia > Chiroptera > Vespertilionidae > Lasiurus > Lasiurus cinereus. Next base: position 34,249,677 of record JAAGEH010000015.1, on the reverse strand, counting down.
TTCTTTAATCCAATAAGTATACATTCATACAAAAGTCTGGGGGAAATAAAAGAACCCTGGCTTACAGAGAGACCATTTTCTCTCAGGATGGTTCATCATCAGAAATGCATATCAAAATTATCCAGGGAATTTTACAAAATGTCTAGGCCTAAGCTGTTCCCTCCCTTCCAACAAAGGTTGTGATTCAATGAGTCTAAACTGGGCATCTATGTTTGTTTAAAAGCTCCAAGCTGATTTCAACTCATAGCAGGGCTGTCAAATTACTGGTCTAATGGAACACAATTTGATATACTATTTTAGAAGAACAATGAAATGTTATGGGAGTTAAGGGAACAAAAAATGTCACAAAGGAAGTGGTTATTGGAAAAGATGTGTAAGATGAGGAGAGGAACAAAAGTAGCATGAAGACACAAGAAAGAAAAATGGAAGTAATTACTTCAAGGGACCAATAAAAGTAAATATATTTACAGACTTACCTTTGAGCTATTGCAGGCTAAGTTCCAGTCTACCACAATAAAGCAAGTACATCACAATAACTCCAATTGGTGGAAGATCTTGCCCTCAATTTATTTTTTTAAAGGCAATATCTTTGAAGCACAATAGAGTAAAGGAAAATAGAATAAGTTATGTCTGTACAAGTTTCCTTAGGACCCTAAACATTAGACCCCAAAGAACCCTAGAAGTCACCTGGTAGAGTACTCCTCAAACTTCAATGTACATAGGGATCACTTGGGGATCTTGTTAAATGCAGAGTCCAACTCAGTAGATCTGAAATAGAGCCTGAGATTCTATATTTCTAACATGCTCCCAGGGGATGCTGATGCTGTTGGTCCACAGATAATACTTTAAGTAGCAAGATTTTAGGTGTTCAGAAGGAGCATTTAATTTCCAAAGTAACTACTGAAGTGGAAGCACACCAACAGACAATTACAACACAGAGCCTGATCAAAGATTCCTTCTATCCAACTAGAAACCAAGATCTGATATCTTACTGCAGGGATAGCAGTGTCGAAACCAACACCTGATATAGTTTATAGCTTGTCATAGCATTCAACTGTGATCACTCTTTCTCTATGTGCTTGCCCTTGAATAAAAGCTAATTTTATACCTAAGGGCGTAGGCCTTTACAGGCTCACAGGAAACTTTTTCTCTGGCAATTTATTCTTAAAATGGGTGGGAAAGACAAATAAAATGAAGATCTGATCCCTTTGACACTCGATGACAGCAACCTTTCTTGTACTTTAAAATTATTCCAATTTGATGGAATCTAACCTAAAGCAGTAGAATTTCAGAAATACCCATTTCCTAGTCATAGATCCCGACTGGAAAATAATATTACTCTGCTATGGAATTATAGAGATTTCAAAGTGATACAAAGGAGCAACTTTCAGGGCAACTAATAAATATTAACACTTAATGAGTTAGAGCACAGATGAAGCATGCAATTCCACTTACACCTTCAAAATAACTTCTTAAGTACTGTGTGCTTCAATAAACTACATATTTGTCAAATATCATTCTATCAAACCAGACATCCAAGTGAAACCTAGATGGTTGCATTTAATCCTCCCCAAAATCCTAACATAACTGTATTTTATTAAATTTCTTTTAAAGGTTAGGACACTGAAGCTTAGAGATGTTGCATAACTTAGAAAACTACACATCTAGTAAAAAACAGGACTGGGGCTGGAATTTAGATGAGTCTAAAACCTTGTACTTTTTCCATTTTAATGAACTACCTTCCCTAAGAATGCATAATATGAGCTCCCTATTTCTAGTTCCTATCTATCAATTTACTAAACACAGATTTAGGGTTTAGTTGTTTGCTCTACCTAATTGATTTTGAGATAGGCTCTTTGAGAAATCAGCCTAGGACAGTGGTTCTCAAAGTATGGTCCATGGAATAGCATCATAAGCATGACCCGGAAACTTGTTCAGAAAAGAAAATTCTTCAGACCCACCCTAGACATGCTGCATGGCAACCATTGTGGGTAGGGCCCAGTAATATGTGTTTTAACAAATCTCCAGGTGATTCTGATATACACTCAAATTTAAGAAACACTGCTCTATAGACTCTCTCGAGTTTTAAAACCTAACTGTAAATTAGGTCATCCTACCAGAGTGAGAGCTTAGAAGGGGTTGATTTAATTATTTTTATTGATTAAAATCCAATAATGGAACAAAATTAAAAATTTAGTTTCTCAAAAATAAGATCAGCCTTTGTTAGGAAGAGTTTCTATTCAATGTAGTGGGTATTTTTCACATCAAATCTTACAAAATCATCTGACACTCTCCACCCCTTAAAAAGCTCATGTATTAACTTCCTTTGTATTTAAATGTGTTGAATAAATTAATGCTTTTTGTAATTTATTTAACCAAATAAAGGTAATTTTTATCACCATGCACTGGCCCCATCTTAAATCCGAGAATAAGAAATTCACTGTGATTTCTGGTGTAAAATTTCAACTACATGTCTTAGCTTTCAAGGACCTGCAGCTCCATTTTTCCATGTTATATTCTTGTCTTTAACTCAAGGTTCTCTAATAAAATCATGAATCAAGTTGGTCTGATAACTAACCAGCAGAATCATTATTCATCTCATCTCTGCATCCTTGCTTATTCTGCTTTTTCTTTTGTGAATTCCCTTTTTTTCTAGAACGCTTCCTATGGAAACTCTATCCATATTTTAAGGCCCATCTTAAATCCTACTGACCCCCACTTTCAGGCAAATAGTATCAGGTAATCAAATAGTATATACCCTGGCTTTGGAATGAGAGAGACTTGAGTCTCCATTCTAAATATAATATTTACCAACTTTGTGGCCACTGTAAAGTTAGTTATATTTAATGAGCCTCAGTATGCTCTTCCATAAAATGGGGATAAGTGAGAATATACTTTACAAGGTTGTTGTGTGGTTTCAATAGGAAAGTATCCCTGGCTCATTAACATAATTACCAAAAATTCTCAGCCGACATTAATTCCTCACTTCTATGGACACCTATATCAGTTGGAGGCTGCATCATATAATTTGCCACATAATGTAACAGTCTTATATTGTGCAACATGGAGGCTATGAAGCCTAAGATATGTACAAAATACTCTTATAATTCCCTTCTTCCTCTAAGAAAATACAAGGGAAAGTCATAATTGGATTTGAAAATGGAAATGAGGAGACTGAGATAGTGAAACAGTCTGATACAAAAACTAGACTTTTGGTCAAGATGGCAGAATAAGTAAATTTGGTATTCGCATCCTCCCACAACCACATCAGAATTACAACTAAACTACAGGACAATCATTATTCAGAACTGCCTGAACCCTCAAAATACGTTGATCCATCTCAACTGCAACACATTAGCCTTATGAGCAATATCACATTGCCATTTCCTATGTATAGGCATCATTCTGTTTTGACTTTTTATCCTCAGTTCTGACACAGAGGAGGGACATGTAACAAATCTGTTCAATGAATACACTAAAAAGGAAGAGAAAGAACCTCAGGCTGAGACTTTGAATGATCTTCCACATCTCACACTGGTAGTCTGTGTAGACAAAACACAGGGAAAGCAGTCTAAGCAGCTGCTATATTCCAAACATGTCAAATTTTTTGCCAAAGCCGAAACCAGTTTGGCTCAGTGGATAGAGCATCGGCCTGCGGACTGAAAGGTCCCAGGTTCGATTCTGGTCAAGGGCATGTACCTAGGTTGCAGGCACATCTCCCGGTGGGGGGCATGCAGGAGGCAGCTGATCGATGTCTCTCTCATGGATGTTTCTAACTCTCTATCCCTCTCCCTTCCTCTCTGTAAAAATATCAATACAATATATTTTAAAAAAATCTTTGTCAAAGCATGAGCTCCACCATGTCCCTTCCATGCAGCAAGGCCACATGGTTGACGGATTTGTCCCAATGGTTTCGCCAGGGAATACATGTCAGACATGCACATAAATTAAAAAAAATAAAACAACTTAGGCTTGATGTCCTCTTTCTATTTTTTAAAAAATAACCACCTGAAGTGTTATTACTAAGGATATAAAAAAGCCACATTAAGCCTTGTCCTGTGTAACTCAGTTAGTTAGGTATCATCCCATGTACTGAAAGTTTTGATTTCTGGTCAGGGAACATTACCAGGTTGTGGGGTCATTCCCAGATAAGGGGTGGTGCTCTCACATTGAGGTTTCACTTTCTGTCTCCCTTACCTTCCTCTCTCTATAAAGACCAAAATTTAAAAATCTTTTAAAATGTTTTCAAAAATGAAGCCATGCTGAGACAAGTAGGAAGGACAGAGATACAGAATGAGCTTGTCCCACACCCATTTGTAGTGGTGAAAAATAATAGTTGTGGCGGTCCTCCCTGAGGAGCAAGGGTCCCCGACCCACATCAGGATTACAGTGCCTAGAAGGAAAGTCCCCATAACTACAGGCTGCAAAAACCAGCATATGTTGTGGCTGAGTGAGATCGAGGGCTGCTAGAAATCCTAGGACTTGCTTTTAAAGGGCTCACACATAGACTTCCTCAGACTCACTCTGAACTCCAGAGCTGGGGCAGAGTTTGAAAGGTGCCAGGTTAATTCAGGGAGAAACTTATTTGTCTGTCTTTGAGATGGGGGCTGAGAGGATAGTTTTCTTCCAGAGAGAAGTACTAGCAAAGGCCATTGTTTTTTTTTTTACTGATACTTCCCCCTACAGGCACAGGCCAATGCCATATATGAGTCTCCATCGACCTGGCTAACAGTGTTTCCCCTGCCCTGGTGATTCCCTGAAGCCCCACCCAACTTGCTGGCCCAACCCAGCCCTTTCCAGCAGTTTTCCATATAAATAGCCTTTCTTGGCTTATGCTATGGAGTTTCCTAAAATCTTTCAAAGGTTCACAATCATCAAACAAGCAACAGCAGGCCTTGTCATGCCCTGTACGTCTTGCTAAGTGGTTCTAGGTATGGCGGAATGGCGGTACTGAAAGTCAGCCTTGGTTCACAGCTTGGCTTCTTCCTGGCATCTCCAAGACCAAAAATAAATGACAACAATCTTCAGATCACTTTGTAGCTCATGCTGGGGGAAACAAGACAAAGCACAGACATTGGTTGACATTGACCTGCGTCTGTAAGGAGATATCAGAGCCAATGCACCCAATGGACAGCTTCAGATCACATATAACCATTACCCAATCACTTCCATAAGTGACATGCTCAAGGGGCATATTCAGTGGTCACCAGAAGCCCATTGAGGCAAGTCATGCTCTGTGGGGTCTGTCCTGCACAACAGATACTCTATAATAGTAGCAACCTACCCTCACACCCAATTGGGCTCAGGATAAATCATTCCCATTGACAAATCAAAGCTCAACTACCACAGGAGGATGCACAAAGACCACACAGGGTCACATCTGGAGTGTCCAACTCAGGTGATGAGGAAGGGTGCACAACTGGGCCCTACAGGAAACCTACTACATAAGGACATTTTACCAAGGTGGGAGATATAAAACCTCAATCTAATACACAGAAACAATGACAAGGGGTAGAAAAAATGAGAAGAGAAAGAAACATGTCTCAAATGAAAGAACATAACAAAACTCCAGACAAAGAACTAAATAAAAAGAAGATAAGCAGTCAATCAGATGCAGAGTTGAAAAGTATGCTCAATAAACTCAGGGGAAGAGTAGATAAATTTAGTGTGAACTTCAACAAAGTGATAGAAAACTTACAAAAAACAGTCATAAATGAAGAATCCAAAAACTGAAATGAAGAATACATTACAAGGAATCAACAGTAGAGAAATGAAGCAGAATATAACTTTCCAAAACTCAATCAGGAAGAATCTAAACATCTCAATAGGACAATAACTATGGAAGAAATTGAAGTAGTCATCAAAAAGCTTCCACCAAATAAAAGCCCGGGACCAGATAGCTACACAGGAGAGTTTTACCAAACATTCAAGGAAGAATTAAAACGTACCCTCCTCAGACTGTTCAAAAACATTCAAGAAGAAGGAACACTTCCAAACACCTTCTATGAAGCCAGCATCACCCTAATACCAAAATCAGATAAAGACAACACAATGAAAGAGAATTATAGGCCAATATCTCCCATGAACATAGATGCCAAAATCCTCAACAAAATTCTAGCAAATCGGATCCAGCAGTACATCAGAAAGATCATACACCATGACCAAGTAGGATTCATCCCAGGAATGCAGACATGGTACAATATCCGCAAATCAATAAACATGATGCATCACATAAACAAATTGAGAGATAAAAATCATATAGTCATATCAATTGATGCAGAAAAAGCATTTGACAAAATCCAACACTGTTTCTTGATAAAAACTCTCAGCAAAGTGTGAATAGAAGGATAATACTTCAACAACATAAAAGCCATATATAATAAATCCACAGAAAACATTATACTCAATGGGCAAAAACTAAAACCATTTCCCCTAAGAACAGGAACAAGACAGGGATGCCCACTCTCACCTCTCCTGTTTGACATAGTACTGGAAGTATTGGCCATTGCAATTAGACAAGAAGAAGAAATAAAAGGTATCCAAATTGAAAAAGAAGAAGTAAAACTGTCCTTATTTGCAGATGACATGATACTGTACATAAAAAACCCAAAGGACTCCATCCCAAAACTAATTGACTTAATAAATGAATTCGGCAATGTAGCAGGATACAAAGTTAATGCCAAGAAATCTGTGGCATTTCTGTATACTACTAGTGAAATTACAGAAAGAGAGACTATAAAAGCAATCCCATTTACCATCGCACCAAAAAAATTAAGACATCTAGGCATAAATCTAACTAAAGAGGTAAAAGACCTACATGTACAAAACTACAGGACACTGAAAAAAGAGATAGAGGAAGATGTTAACAGATGGAAGAGCATACCATGCTCATAGATTGGGTGAATCAACAACATTAAAATGTCCATACTACCCAAAGCAATCTATAGATTCAATGCACTACCCATTAAAATAGCAACAACATACTTCACAGACCTACAAAGAATTCTTCATAGATTCATCTGGAACACAAAAAGACCACGAATAGCCACAGCAGTTCTGAGAAAGAAGAATAAAGTAGGTGGGATTCCAATACCAGATTTCAAGCTATATTACAGAGCAACTGTTCTCAAAACAGCCTGGTTCTGGCACAAGAACAGACATATAGACCAATGGAATAGAATAGAGAACCCAGATACCCACCCAAACCACTATGCTCAACTAATATTTGACTAAGGAGGCATGAACATACAATGGAGTCAAGATAGCCTCTTCAACAAATGGTGTTGGGGAAATTGGACAGATATGTGCAAAAAAAATGAAACTGGACCATCAACTTACACCAAATACAAAAATAACCTGAAAATGGATTACAGGACTTAAACATTAGAAGGGAAACTATAAAAATATTAGAGGAATCCACAGGCAGCAAAATCTCAGACATATACTGAAAGAACTTTTTCACTGATACTGTATCAAAGGCAATGGAAGCTAAAGAAAAAATAAACAAATGGGACTACATCAAAATAAAAAGCTTTTGTACGGCAAAATAAACCATCAACAAAACAACAAGAAAGACCATTGTATGGGAAAATATATTTGCAAATGTTATCACTGATAAAGGTTTAATCTCCAACATCTACAGCCAACTTACACAACTTAATAAAAGGAAGATAAATAGGCAATGGACCTAAATAGAACCTTTTGGAAAGATGACAGAAGGAAGGCCAAGAGACACATGAAATCATGTTCAAAATCACTAATTATCTGAGAGATGCAAATCAAAACAACAATGCGATACCATCTTACACCTGTCAGAATGGCAATCATCAACAAATCAACAAACAACAAGTGTTGGTGAGGATGTAGATAAAAAGGAACCCTTGTTCACTGTTGGTGGGAATGCAGACTGTTGCAGCCACTGTTGAGTACAGTATGGAGTTTTCTTTAAAACCTAAAAATGGATCTCCGATTTGACCCAGCAATCCCACTCTTAGGAATTTATCCTAAGAAATTACAAACACAAATCGGAAAGGATTTATGCACCCCTATGTTCATAGCAGCACAATTTACTATAGCTACAATTTGGAAACAGCCCAGGTGCCTGTCAGCAGATGAGTGGATCAGAAAACTGTGGTACATCTACACAATGGAATTCTGTGCTGCTATTAAAAAGAAGGAACTCTTACTATTTTCAGTAACCTGGATGGAACTGGAGAGCCTTATGCTTAGTGAGATAAGCCAGTCAATGAAGAAGCACCACATGCTCTCCCTCATTTGTGGATAATAAAGAACATTGTAAACTGATGAACAAAAGGATAGATACAGAAGCAGTAAAGCATCAGACTGTGATATTATAGCAGGAAGATTAAGGAGAGGTGGGGTAGATAAGAGATCAATCAAAGGGCTTGAATCTATGTATATAAGCGCAACCAATGAACATAGACACTGGGGGGTGGGGGTATGTCTGGGAGGGAGGGGGGCAATGGGGAGATATGTATACATGTAACACAATAAAAAATAGAAAAAAAAAGAAATGAAGCAGAGAAACAAATCAGCAATTTGAAAGATAAGTAACAACCCAATCAGAACAGCAAAAAGAATATAGAGTTTAAAAATTGAGGACAGTTTAAGGAGCATTTGTGACAATTCCAGGCATACTAACATTCACATCATTCATGTCAAAAGTAGAAGAGAGAGAGCAAGGAATTGAAAACATATTTGAAAAAATGATAGAAAACTTCCCTAAACTTGTGTAAAAAATAGACATACAAGTCTAGAAAATACAGATTCCTAAACAAGATCAACCCAAAGTGGCACATTTCAAGAAACATCATCATTAAAATGTCAAAGGTTAAATACAACAGAGAATTTTAAAAGCAGTAAAAGGAAAGCATTTAGTTACCTACAAGGGAGCTCCTATAAGACTGTCAGATGATTTCTCAATGGAAACATTACATATCTGGAGGAAATGACTCAAAATATTTAAATTGATAAAAGCAAGAACTTACAACCCAAACTACGCTACCCAGCAAAGCTATCATTTGGAACCAAAGGACAGATAAAGAGCTTCCCAGACAAGAAAAAGCTAAAGTAGATCATCGCCACCAAACCAGAATTACAAGAAATGTTAGAAGTTCTTCTTTAAGAAAATCCTATCTAATAAAAGAGTGATACGCAAATTGTCACTCCAACACACAAGATGGCTGCCCCCATGTGGACACAAGATGGCCACCACAGGATGGACTGGAGGGGAGGGAAGTTGTGGATAATCAGGCCAATAGGGAAGAGCAGTTAAGGGTTACCAGGCCAGCAGAGGAGTGCAGTTGGAGGCAATCAAGCCTGCAATGGAGGGTAGTTTGGGGTGACCAGGTCTGCAGAGGAGGGTAGTTAGAAGTGACCAGGCCAGCAGAGGAGGGCAGTTGGGGGAGACCAGGCCTGCAGAAGAGGACAGATGGCGGGGGGGAACCAGGCCAGCAGGGAAGGGCAATTAGGGGCAATTGGGCTCAGGGGAACAGTTAGGCATTAGTCAGGCTGATAGGGGAGTGGTTAGGTGGTGATCAGGCTGGCAGGTAGAAGCAGTTATGAGCAATCAGGCAGGCAAGCAGGAAATGGTTGGGAACAAGCAGCCCTGGATTATGAGAGTGGGATTGAGCCTAAACAGGCAGTCAGACATCCCTCAAGGGGTCTCAGGTTGGAAAGGGTGCAGGCTGGGATGAGGGGCGCACACACTACCCCCCCCATTATGTCCAAATTTCTTGTACTTGGCCTCTAGTATATAAATAAAATGACAATAAAAATATATCTATCAACAATTGCTTTAAATGCTCTAATCAAAAGTCATATTGTGGTTGAATGAATAACAAAACAAAACCCTTACCTATGCTGTTTACAAAAGATTCACTTCAGAAAAAAAGACACACAAGACTGAAAGTAAAGGGATGTAAGAAGATATTTCATAAAAATTGAAATAATCAACAAAAAAGCTGTAGCAGCAATACTTATACCAGACAAAATAGACTTTAAAAGAAAGCCTATGACAAGAGACATTTATTTATCTGGGCATTTATCAGAAAAAACCCAAGACACTAAATAAAAGATACACATACACACACACACACACACACACACACACACACACACACATATACACACACACACTGAGTGGCCAGATGATTATGATCTCTGAATGCATAATAATCTGGCCACTCAGTGTATATCCTATCTAATAAAAGGCTAATATGCAAATTTCCCCCTCAACCAGGAGTTCGACCAGCAGGCAGGCACATCTCCCGTGTGGGGTGTGCAGGAGGCAGCTGATTGATATCTCTCTCTCATCGATGTTTCTGACTTTCTATCCCTCTCCCTTCCTCTCTGTGAAAAATCAATAAAATATATATATAAAAAAAGAAGTACAAATTAGTAGTTACAGAATATTCATGAGATGTAAAGTATAGCATAGGGAATACAGTCAGTAATCCTATACAGTGGTACCTCGAGATACGAGTGCTCTAACATATGAGATTTTTGAGATATGAGCCGTGGAGCGAGCGATTTTTGCTTTGAAATACAAGCAACATTTGAGATAGGAGTAATCGCGTGGATCGGCCAGCTGCACACAACCCACCAGTTTACCATGACTCGAGCGACTCGAGCGTCTCATAGTTTCCCACGCCTCAAGGTTATGGAACGAATTAAACTCGTATCTTGAGGTACCACTGTATAATAGAAGGCTAATATGCAAATTAGCCAGGGGGCAGGGCCGGCCAGTCAACTGCCCATGATCCCTGACCACCTGGCCCAATCAACCCTGATTGGGGCAGGCTGGCCAGACCCCACCTATGCACAAATTCATGCACTGGGCCTTTAGAATTGTAATAACTACATATGGTGTCAGATGGGTACTAGATTTATTTATGTGATCACTTAGTAGGTTATATAGTGTCTAATCACTGGGTTATAAACCTGAAACTAATATAGGATTGAATGACAACTGCAATTGAAGAATAAAAAGTTATTTTTAAAAATACTTAGAAAATAAAGTTCCTTAATAACTGGAACTTTAAAGCAGCAAAGGCACCATAAGAGATGGTCTGTTAGCATCAGATGAGATAATGTATTATTATAATAAACTAGATGCCTGATGCATGAAATTCATGCATAGGTGAGGTCCCTAAACCTGGCCAATTATCAGGGCCAATCAGGGTCAGGGCAATAAGTGCTGGGCTGGAACAGAGGTGATGTTCACTGGGCCAGGCACAGAAGGAACATACACCAGATGCCAATGTCACCATCATCAGCGTTCCGCCTACATGTGGTTCCTGGCCTCTGTCCCTCCTCCTTCCCTTGCCGCCATGTCACCACTGCGGCAGGTAGCTGGCAGGCCAATCAAGGCCTGCTGGCTGGGGAGAGGGACAGTCAACAGGAGGTTGTCCACTGGACCCAAGGAGAGAGCCAGCTTTCAGACCCACTGGGAAGGGGCCATGTCCACTGTCACTCACCCTCACTTTCCTGTCCTAGTCCAGGAGCAGAAGAAATAGATGCCAGATACCAGTGCCACAATTGTCAGTTTCCTGCCTCACCCCTCCTCCTTCCCTCACTGCTGTACTGCCATAATGGTGGGCAGGTGGCAGGCCAATTGAGGCCTGCCAGCCTGGGGAAGGGACAGGGCATGGGAGGTTGGCAACTGACCCTGAGGATGGAGCTAGTCCTTGGTGCTCTTGGGAAAGGGGCGGCTTCCACTGTCACCCACCACTGGTTCCTTGTTCTAGTCCTTCAGCTAGGGGGAGGAACCACAGGAGGTTGGCTAGCCAGGGGAGGTTGGCTGTGGAAGCACACTGTCCACCAGGGGACAGCTCCTGTGTTGAGCATCTTCCCCCTGGTGGTCAGTGCATGACATAGTGACAGGTCATTCTGGTTATTCCAGTCATTTAGCCTTTTATATTCATGCATAGGGGTTGGGGGGAGGATCAGTAGTTCTTCAGGGCAGCCTGTACCCTCTCCAATCTGGGACTCCTCGAGGGATGTCTGACTTCCCATTTAGGACAGCTGGCTCCCAACTGCTTGCTTGCCTGCCTTCCTGATTTCCCCTAACTAATTCTACCTGCCAGCCTGATCACCCCCTAACCACTCCCCTGCCAGCCTGATTGGTGCCTAACTTCTCCGCTGCCAGCCTGTTCACCCCTACCTGCCCTCCTCTACAGGTTTATCACCCCCAAATTCCCTCCCTTGAAGGCCTGGTCCCTCCCAAACACCCACCCCTGTTGGCTATCTTGTGGTGGCCATCTTGTGCCCATATGAGGGTAGTCATCTTGTGTGTTGGAATGATGGTCAATATGCATATTACTCTTTTATTAGATAGGATAGAGGCCTGGTGCAAGGGTGGGGCCCGCTGGTTTGCTCTGAAGGGTGTCCCAGATTAGAGTGGGGGTTTCCTTAGAGCATGGGGCAGCCTGGGTGAGGGGTTTATGGTGGTTTGCAGGCCAGCCACACCTCCAGCAACCCAAGTGGAGGTCCTGGTATCTGGGATTTATTTATCTTCTACAATTGAAACTTTGTAGCCTTGAGTGGAGCTAAGCCTTCTGCTTGCTCTGTGGAGGCAGCCATTTCTATTGGAATTTATTTATCTTCTATAATTGAAACTTTGTAGTCTTAAGCGGAGGCCTGGGCCGGGCAGGGTGTATGGAAAGCTTGGTTTCCTCCATCTCCAAAGAAACCCAAGCCTCTCTCCTGCTCTCTCTGTGGTCATAGACATCTTGGTTGGGTTAATTTGCATACTTGCCACTGATTGGCTTGTGGGCAAGGTTTGTGAGCATGATTTGTGGGTGTAACAGAGGTATGGTCAATTTGCATATTACTCTTTTATTACATAGGATAGATTATCAAAGTGTGTCAACAATTTTATTTTAATATAAAGAAAATTCAAAAATATCTCAAATCAAAAATATTTAAATCACTCTATTATAATATATATTTTTATGGGAAAGAAAGGGTGGTGTTTTCATTTGTTCTTAAGTCTACTTATAAGCATGATTGCTGATTTTCAAAATTTAAAACCTATTGACATTCAGGGCTTGATATGATGGACTTCCATGAAAAGAAGTGTTTAAAACAAAAAGTCAGGTTGAGATGGCATAGATCTCTCTGATATTTGCACACTACCCTATTCCTTTATTGACTTAGATGACATAGATTTAAGAAGACATGACCATTAGCAAACTGTTGAACTGGTTCTTCCTGAAGGTCCCTTCAAAGAAGTCTTGGGTTGGGTTTTAGTGTTAAGGTTGTATATTATTCTACAGTGAAAAGTTGGCATGACATTCTTGGGATGGTGCCAATTTGCTTTAGGGCTGTTACTCTGAGCAGGCTTTTTCTCTGAACAAGTCAGAGATGAAATGATGCTCCATTTAGAAGAAGTCTAATTCATCAAGGGAGAGGTAAGTAAGGCCCTTTCGAGAACTGATGAAGATTTCAGCAGCCACTAGTAGGATGGTGGAATGGTGCAGACTTCTGAGTATTTGACAAATGTGACCTCGAGCTGAAACTAGCAATGTAAAGCCCCAACGAGGTATTGTAATGATTGATAGGATGAATTATTTCTAACTACTTGTATGCTATTGCCCCCTTAATGTGGTTTGAACTTCCCCATCTCCATCTGTGAGATTTTGCCTCCTGCTTTGGGACCTGGTACATGTGCATTGCAAAACATGATGCCTCTTTGTGATTCTTGAAACTGGAGTATGGGGAATAACTAATAATAAGGCATAAGAATAATATTAGCTACCAGTTGAAAACCTTGGCTTTATTTAATTATCACCCAACACTATTAAGTCTTCCTATCTATCTCCTAGACATATCTCCTCTTTGATACTCTGGCCATTATTAAAATTCCTCTAGTTTGAGCTCTCTGATCTGTCACCTGAACTTTTGCAAGCAGCTCCTAAGTGTTTATCTTCAGAGCTCCAGTCTCACTAGTATAGACAAAAATAAAATCTCTCTTGAAGATATTTAAGCCATCACACCTATTACATAGTGTCTTGATTTTTATTTTTAGGTTTTCTTAACAAAAAAATTCAAGTGAGTTTAGTAATAGAAAGGCTATTTTAAAATCTGCAAAGTATTGTACAAAATTATATTGCTGTTTTGGAAAGCTGAAGGTTCAGTAGTGTTGAGAGGGTAATGTTTAAGTCAACATTTAATCCATAAATAAATAACTTAGTAATTTTTTTTCATTTCACATAGATCTATTAGATATATATAGGAGCTCTCAAGCACACTTTATTTAAAACACAATCAGAGATAACACATAATTAGTTGCCAAGAGCAGATCTTTACTTTTAATTATGTCAAGATTCCATGTCAAGTCCCTTAACTTTAACCATTCAAGATTAAGAAATCCACAAAGTACATCTAGGGATGCAACATTTAGATATTGATAGGATACCTCCTCTACATCAATTCTGATTCAGCATTTATATATGCTTATAGATGCAAATCACATATAAATTCCCAGAAAATATATAATCTTAAAAAGAGGGAAGATCACAATTTTTTAAAAAGGAAGATCTGATTTCCAAGAAGGAAGAAGTTGGGGGAGTTAATAAAGATGACAATATTTACTTCTCTATTCCAAACTGATCTGTGTCTTTCTAATTATTTCCCATTTCTACTATCAAATTATAGTCTAACATTCCATTCAGTCTTATTATTACTATATACAAGCATTTATAGTACCAGTATACAAATCACTTTTACATATATCATCTCATTTTATATTCCAAGTAAAAAGAACCAGTTTGCCTTACCTATGGTGGAGATCAAAATATATCTAGCAAAACCACTTAGAGCAGTGATCAAGGCCTTGTTCTACTACTTACTGTGTAATGTTGAAGATACAGCAAACTCGAGATACCTGAGCTTCCTTCTCTGTAAAATGAGGGAGCTGGATCAAATCTTTAAATTGCTTGTAGTCCTTAAATTTTATGATTTAATGGATAAAAACGTATCAGGTTCTACAGTCTAAACATGCCCCTGTACCTAAATTGAGTGCATTGATTATAGTGTTCAAAAATAAAAATTAAGTTAAAAAGCTAGCTGTAGAAAAAAAAAACGGTGGTGAAATAAATGGACGTGTTCTGAGTCTTATACCTGATCACACAGAGAGAATTGCTATTGGTCACACTGGGAATGTTTGTTGGTGAGGTAAGGGACAGCTAAATTCCAGGAGAAGGGGGGTGGGAACTGCTGAAAGGAAATCCCCTGACCAGGCAGCCCCCACTGCTGCTGGGTTTTTCTCCAGGAGCCACCACATTGGACATGACGACCACACCATCTTGAAGGGGTAAGTGGATGTTATTGGAAGCCTGAAAAACTACAACTGAAGGACCCACCAAACAACAGCAAGCCTCAGAACACCTGTCCCCAATTGGCACAAACACTCAGATTCAGAGAAGCTCTACATTTCATATGGAAAGGTCAGATTTTGCCTTGGATAAGGAGAGAGAGAACTACATAACCAGACATCCGAAGAAGAGAGACCATGGGGAGACAAAAAACAGCCTGCATATGAAGGAAAAACAGACATCACCAGAAAAGGAAGTAAATGAAATGGATTCAAGCAACTTGCCAGAGAAAGAATTCAGAGAAATGGTTATAGGTGGATGAAAAGAATGGAAGACAAATTCGACAATGTGAGTAAGAACAAAGAGGAAATGAAGAAGAGCCAAAAAGAAATGAAAAATGACATAGCTGCTGTAAAGAATTCTATAGAAAGCACCAACGGTTGACTAGAAGAAGCAAAGGACTGCATCAGTGAGCTAGAAGACAAGGTAGGAAAAATACCCAAATATAGCATCTTCTATTAAAAAAAAAAACATGAAAAGCAGGAGGAGAGTCTAAGGGAAATTTGGGACAACAGGAAACAAAACAACATCTGCAGAATAGGAGTTCAAGAAGGAGAAGAATTTGAGCAAGAAATAGAAAACCTGTTTGAAGAAATAATGACAAAAAACTTCCCTGATACAGAAAAGAAAAAGCCCACACAAATTGAAGAAGCTCACAGAGTGCCAAGCAAAATGAACTCCAAAAGACGGATGCCAAGGCACATTATAATTAAATTGGAAAATACCAACACCAAAGTAAGAATTTTAAAAGCAACCAGAGAGAGACAGAAAGTTACCTACAAAGGTACTACCATCATATTAGCGACTGATTTATCAACAGAAACTCATCAAGCCAGAAGCAAATGGAATGAAATATACAAAGTTATGCAAAGGAAGGGTCTGAATCCAAAAACACATAGGGGTAAAGAATAAAATGGTGACAATCAAGTACCTATCAATAATAACTTTAAATGGATTAAATACTCTAATCAAAAGACATAGGTGAACAGATTGGATAAGAAAACATGACTTATATATCTATTGCTGACAAGAAACCCACCTCAGAAAAGAAAAAATACACACAGACTAAGTGTGAAGGGATGGAAAATGGTTTTTCAGAAAAATGGAAATGAAAAAAAAGCTGGGGTAGCAATACATATACCTGATAAATTGGATCTCAAAGTAAAGGATATGAAAAATGATAAGGAATGCCACTTCATAATACTAAAGGGAGCAATCCAACAAGAAGAAATAACTCTGCTAAACATATACACACCCAATACAGGAGCACCTAAAAACTTATAAAAAAATCCTGGAGGATATCAAGGGAGAGATTGACAGCAATACAATCATAGTAGGAGACTTTAATAGCCCACGATCACCATTGGACAAATTCTCTAAACAAAAAAATCAGTAAAGAAACATCAATCCTAATTGATTCACTAGACCAGATGGAATTAATTGACATTTCAGAACATTTCACCTGAAAGCCGCAGAGTATACATTCCTCTCAAGTGCACAAGGGTCAGTTTCAAAGGTAGACTATATGTTGGGTCATAGGAAAAGTCTCTTGAAATTCAAGAAGATAGAAATCATATCAAGTATCTTGCCCCATCAAAGTGGAATAAAACTGGAATCAACTACAATAAAAATTATCCAAAGAAATCTAACACATAGAGAATAAACAGCATGCTATTAAACAATGATTGGGAAAGCAGAGAGATCAAGTAAAAAAAAAATCCTGGCAATAAATTACAATGAAAACAAAACAATAAAAAATCTATGGGAGTTTTACCAAACATTCAAGAAAGAATTAAAACCTATCCTCCTCAGACTATTCCAAAAAATTTCAAGAAGAAGGAACACTTCCAAACACCTTCTATGAAGTGAGCATCTTCCTAATAACAAAACCACATAAAGAGAACACAATGTAAGAGAATTACGGGCCAATATCTCTCATGAACATAGATGCCAAAATCCTCAACAAAATTCTAGCAAATCGGATCCAGCAGTACATCAGAAAGATCATACACCATGACCAGGTAGGATTCATCCCAGGAATGCAGGTAGAGTACAATATCCGCAAATCAGTAAATGTGATACATCACATAAAAAAATTGAGAGATAAAAATCACAGTCATATCAATTGATGCAGAAAAAGCATTTGACAAAATCCAACACCGTTTCATGATAAAAACTCTCAGCAAATTGGGAATAGAAGGATCATACCTCAACATCATAAAAGCCATATATAATCAACCCACAGCTAACATCATACTCAATGGGCAAAAACACAAACCATTTCCCCTAAGAACAGAAACAAGATTGAGATGCCCACTCTCACCTCTCCTGTTCGACATAGTACTGGAAGTATTAGCCATTGCAATTAGACAAGAAGAAGAAATAAAAGGCATCCAAACTGGACAAGAAGAAATAAAGCTGTTCTAATTTGCAGATGACATGATATTGTACATAAAAAACCCAAAGGACTCCATTCCAAAACTAATTGACTTAATTAATGTATTTGGCAATGTAGCAGAATACAAAATTAATGCTAAGAAGTCTGTGGCATTTCTATACATTAATAGTGAAATTACAGAAAGAGAGACTAAAAAAGCAATTCCATCTACCATCGCACCAACAAAATTAAGATACCTAGGAATACACCTAACTAAAGAGGTAGAAGACCTATATGTGGAAAACTACAGGATACTGAGAAAAGAGATAGAGGAAGATGTTAACAGATGGAAGAGCATACCATGCTCATGGATTGGGAGAATCAACATCATTAAAATGTCCATACTACCCCAAGCAATCTATAGATTCAATGCACTACCCATTAAAATACCAATGACATATCTCACAGACCTAGAAAGAATTCTTCATAGATTCATCTGGAACAAAAAAAGACCACAAATAGCTACAACAATTCTGAAAAAGTGGAATAAAGTAGGTGGGATCTCAATACCAGATTTCAAGTTATACTACAAAGCAACTGTTCTCAAAACAGCCTGGTACTGGAACAAGAACAGACATATAGGCCAATGGAATAGAATAGAGAACCCAGATATCCACCCAAACCACTATGCTCAACTAATATTTGACAAAGGAGGCATGAACATACAATGGAGCCAAGATAGCCTCTTCAATAAATAGTGTTGGGAAAATTGGACTGATACATGCAAAAAAATGAAACTGGACCACCAACTTCCACCAAATACAAAAATAAACTCAAAATGGATACAGGACTTAAACATTAGAAGGGAAACCATAAAAATACTAGAGGAATCCACAGGCAGCACAATCTCAGATATATGCAGAAAGAACTTCTTCACTGATACTGCTCCAAAGGCAATGGAAGCTAAAGAAAAAATAAACAAATGGGACTACATCAAAATAAAAAGCTTTTGCACAGCAAAAGAAACCATCAATAAAACAACAAGAAAGATCACTGTATGGGAGAACATATTTGCAAATGATATCACTGATTAAGGTTTAATCTCCAACATCTACAGCCAACTTATACAACTTAATAAAAGGAAGATAAACCATCCAATAAAAAAATGGGCAAGGGACCTAAATAGAACCTTTTTGAAAGAAGACAGAAGGAAGGCCAAGAGACACATGAAAACATGTTCAAAGTCACTAAGCATCCGAGAGATGCAAATCAAAACGACAATGTGATACCATCTTACACTGGTCAGAATGGCAATCATCAACAAATCAACAAATGACAAGTGTTGGCGAGGATGCGGAGAAAAAGGAACCCTTGTGCACTATTGGTGGGAATGCAGACTGGTACAGCCACTGTGGAGAACAGTATGGAGTTTCCTCAAAAAACTAAAAATGGATCTCCCATTTGACCCTGTAATCCCACTCTTAGGAAAGAAGAGTTAAAATTTCTCAAAGTTAAGAATAGAGTGGAAATTTCCAGAGTGCTGTAACCCAGGTGCAGGTTGTTAGTGTAACCCAGGTGCAGGTTGTTAGTGTGTGTGGTGAAGACACCCTGTAGCCAAATTGCAGAAGGAGACAAGGCCCGGATGTCTCAAGAGATTAACCCAGAGATAACCAATAACCTCCAGCCGCATCCTCTTATCGTAATACTATAAAAATACCCTGTAACTTGGTTCAGGGCTCTCAGCCTCTGCTCTGCTTTCAGAGTACATTGTGAGCCCCAGCATGCTTGGTGAATAAACCCTTTGGTGTTTGCATGAGAATGTCTCTTGGAGCCTTCCATTGAGCGGCGAGCGTTTCGACCCTTACAGGAATTTATCTGAAGAAATTACAAAAAGCAATCAGAAAGGATTTATGCACCCCTGTGTTCCTAGCAGCACAATTTACAATAGCTACAATTTGCAAACAGCCTAGGTGTCTGTCAGCAGATGAATGGATCAGAAAACTGTGGTTCATCTACACAATGGAATTCTATGCTGCCATTAAAAAGAAGGAATTCCTACTATTTGCAGCAACCTGGTTGGAACTGGAGAGCCTTATGCTTAGTGAAATAAGCCAGTCAATGAAGGAAAGGCATCACATGGTCTCACTCATTTGTGGATAATAAAGAACATTATAATCTGATGAACAAAAGGATAGATACAGAGGCAGTAAAGCTTCAAACAGACTGTGAAATTACAGCAGGAAGATTAAAGTTAGGTGAGGTAGATAAGAGATCAAGCAAAGGACTTGTATGCCTACATATAAGCATAACCAATGAACATAGACACTGGAGGGTTGTGTTATGCCTGGGAGAGGGGGGGCAATTGGGAGATACGTATAAAAATTAATTTAAAAAAATAAAATAAATTTTAAAAAAATAAATAAAAATAAAAGGCATCCAAATTGGAAAAGAAGAGGAAAACTGTCCTTATTTGCAGATGACATGATATTGCTCACACAAAAACAGAAAGACTCCATCAAAAAACTAATAGACTTCTCTTGATGTCTTGGGAAGGCACTTGAGCATTCTATACCATTCCCTCTTACTTTTTTTTTTTTTTTTTGCCAAGAAGGACCCTCTTCTCACAATCCAATGGCCCTTAGCTGTAGCTTGAGCTTTATATTCACACTGAGGTTGAAGACTCGAGGTGGCTGGTATAATGGATCTGTCTCTCACCCAATGGTGTGAAGTGGGCCCTCCCTGGAGAAGGAATCTGAGTTTCCTGAGATAAGTGAACAGTGCCGGGGCCCCTGCCAGCAGGCAAGGGGATCCCAAGGCAGGTGCTGGATGTGAAGGCCATGGGAGCATAGGCTACCATGGGACAGAACTGAACCTCCTAACTCCTTGCTTACCCCTGGAAAATGACCGGTTAGCCAGATAGGGGTAAGATTCCTCAGGGAAGGCACAATCTAAGACAGGCACGTTCCAGAGGAGCCATCAGGGAAGAACTTGGAGGTCAAAGAGGTGGGGCACAGACCCTCATCCCTCCACCCCCAAACTTGCAGGGGTCTGAACCCTCACTCCTTCTGAGGGAGGTCTCTTCCCCCTATGGCTACTTCGCTTCCCAAGCACAGCACAGATAAGGAACCTGGTAATGGGCAGAGACTGGGGTCAGATCAGGACCCAGATAACAGACAGAAACTTGCTGACAGAAGCAGCCCTATATCTAAATTCAGCCTAGCACTAGCAATGCTCAGTGCCTACTCAAGAATGCAAATAAACCTTTCCACTAGTATATACAGGGTAATCTAAAACTGTTGGTAGAGTATTAAATTTGACAGTAAAAGAATAATCAAGCTTTCAGATTAATTTAAATTGGCGAATTGAAATAAGTAAATACCCAAGAAAATTCAAGTGTTACTGGACAAAAAGCTGTTTCTAAAGTATTGATTAAAATTTCCATTGGTAGTTCATCACATGGTAAAATTAATTAACATGCAATGAATATAAAACAGGCATATTTGTGTGCAAAATATTAAAATTTAAAGTTATCAAGATCGCATTAAATAATTTTACAAAATTATTCATTAATCAAAAAAGGAGGGTAGTAGGATAATATCATGTAAGAAAAAATATCCGGTAAGTAAATTACATCTAGAAATTTTTCACTTTAGAAAATTAATTTTCATTTGTAATACTAATAGCAAGACACTCATGAAAAACACACATGGTGTCAAAATAAGCCAAAGAAAATCGTTTGGCAAAAATAAAAAGGACCCCAAGTCAATTTTATACAAAAGATTCATTTATTAACTCTTGGTCAAGATTATGTTTATATACTTTCAGAAAACAACCCCAAGACCAAGTGGACTCCTGCAACAGAGAGGAACTGACAGGTCTGCTCCAAACAGAAAGAAAAGAGGAGAAACAGTCTAGAGATGGAAGATGCTGAGGATGCCTTGCCATGTGAGCAGTTAGCAGCTGTGCATCGCTACAGGATACCTAGGACCAAACCAGAGAGGATTGGACGAGCATTGCCACCATTTGTCCACTATCCAGATACCATTGATGACGTGTACACATAAGGAACTTTTGGACATTGAAACTAGGACTCATAACTTTTGGAAATTGAAACTGGGACTCAAACATTTTTTTTATCTTATAAGTTTATTTCTAGCCTACAGGAACAAGATGTTTTTAAAGACAAGAATGGGGAGAGGGGGGTGGGAACAGATACAGAGGCAAATGAACAGACAGGCAGGGAAGGTTGGGTGGGGGGGGGCGCTGTACGAGATCAACTGAAGGACTTGTATGCATGTATGTAAGCATAGCCAATAGATACAGAAGCTTGGGAGGCAGCAAGTGAGGGCATGTACTGGGGAAGGCCAGGGGGGAGGTCAATAGAGAAAAAAAAAGGGAGATATATGTACTACTATTTGTAATACCTTAAACAATAAAAATATATATTTATAAAAAACTAATAGACTAAATAAATGAATTCTGCAATGTAGCAGGATACAAACTTAATGCCAAGAAATCTATGGCATTTCCATATACCAATAGTGAACTTACAGAAAGAGAGACTAAAAAAGCAATCCCATTTACCATCACACCAAAAAAATTAAGATACCTGTAATGGGGTGACCCAAGACAGAGGACCACCAGACAGTCAATTAGAAAATTTAGGAAGCCTTTATTATGAACTCGAGACCGGGCTCACGGTTCCACTGACACAGCAGGGAAGCACGAGATACCCGAACCTCTGCAGCAAGTGCCTTTTATCCTCAGCGCAGGAGGACTTGGCAAATTTTAATTGGCAAGCATTACTAAATTTCATATACTGACTCTTTGTCTAAGCTTTTTGGTTATGCAAGTAAGCAGTCTAGATAACGGTTGTCCTTGCAGGAGTTGTTAGTCAAACTTTATGGCTTCTCAAGCCCGGGGGTGTCTTCAGGCACCTGGTGTTCTATGTCACAGAATGTCAGCTGGGAAACCCCCCGTTCCTTCTGCCTCCAGGCCTGAGGGTACCCTGACCCTGATGCATTCTTTATGGGGAAACACAGTCTGGTCCTTGCCCCTCCACATTCCCTACTGGTCTTATAGGGGAATCAAATCCTTGATTCCGACTGTTCCCACTCCCCGTTTGCTATGGGTTGGTAGTGGGTGGCTCAGGGTTGGGGAGTTAAAGGTTATGCACACAGGGGCTGTTTGGCCATGTCACAACATTCCCTCCTCTTGTTATGGCAGAATCAAATAATTGATTCTTGATTTCTAAAATCCTCTTGGGGAAGTCTCTGGTATGGTTGAGCTAAAACCATAAGCTTCACTGTATCTATTCTGTTTTGGAGGAATGTGATAAATACTAAAAATGGTCCACAAGTTAGACCTATCATAAGTAGTAAGAGGGGGCCGGCTATAGCAGAAATTAGAGTGGTCAACCAATTATTACTGACTTCATTTTCACTGTCTCTTTCACAAAGTCTTTTTCTAAGGGCCTGTATGCTCTCTCTGATGACTCCGGAGTGATTTACGTAGAAACAGCAATTTTCACCCAGGGCGGCACACAGTCCTCCTGGATTGCAGAGGGGTCGGCTGGGCGAGCTGAGTGTGATGGACCCAGGTCCCGACGCAGTCTACTTTGAGGGCGGTGAAGGTCCTCAGCACCACAACGTAGGGACCCTGCCAACGTGGCTCAGGGTCTCCCAGCGATGTCTCTTGGTGTAGACCCAGTCCCCGGGCTTATGCTGACGAGGAGTCTAGGGTGGCTGGTTTCATAGATGATGCGGAGGCATAGCCAAATGTCCTCCTGCACCCTCTGGAGCCCTCTCAAGGAAAGAAACAGTTCTAGACGTTCAAATTCTGCAAGAAATTTGGCTTTAAGGTTAGGGATAATAGGGGGTGGCTGACGGAACATGATTTTATAAGGAATAAAACCCAGGGTGTAGGGGAAATTCCTATCCTGGTTAAGGGCATATGGAAGGAGAGCCACCCAGTCCCCGCCAGTCTCCATGATCAATTTGGTAAGGGTCTCTTTTAGAGTTCTATTTATTCTTTCTATGTGCTCTGAACTTTGGGGCCTATCCAATTTGCCCCAATGGCCATGGCCACTGCCTGCATGACCTGCGAGACAAAGGCTGGTCCATTGTCCGACTCTATCTCAGGGGAAAACCGTACCCAGGCAAGATGTCTTCCAGCAGCTTCTTAGCTACCATCTGAAGCTGTTTCATGCTTAGTTGGGTATGCTTTTACCTATCCAGAGCCATACTTTCCTGGTTTAATTCCAGTGAAGTCGACCTCCCATTGTGCTCCAGGCTTCATTCCTCTGAGCCGGGTTCCTTTTTCACTGGGCCTGGTTCTAGAGTTTGTGAGTTGACAGGTCTTGCAGGTGAATACAACCTGCTCTATTTTGATGTCCTGTTGGTGGATCTCAATTCTGCCGTGTCAGATTAAGTCCTTTAATTTGCATGCCCCCAGGTGAGTGGACCTGTGCGTGCATTCTAACACTGTGACCCCAAGCCAGTCCCGTAGTATGAGCTCCTTGTTTGGTGTGTACCACCATCCTTTTAATTTCCTGGACATGGGGAAGCCTCCTGATATGCTGCAGAGGTGGGGGCAGGGATCTTCAGGAGAGTTTTCTTTTCTAGCATCTGATAACTGCCGCTGTCCACCCTCCAGGATGTATCCCAGGTAGCTCACCCTCTCTTGGTATATTTGAGCTTTCTTTGCAGAGGCCCGATACCCTAAGGTCTTCAGGGTGGCCAGCAGTTCTCTAGTCCCCTGCTCGCAGTCTTCAGTGGTATCGGCAGCAATCAAGATGTCATCTATGTACTGAAGGAGGGTGAGACTGGGGTGCTCTCTCCTGTACTCACCGAGGTCTTTGTGCAGTGCCTCGTGGAAGATGGTAGACGAATTCTTGAACCCTTGGGGCAGTCGCGTCCAGGTTAGTTGTTCACTGTATCCCTCCTCCAGATCCTGCTTCTTCTTGGTCATCTGCAAACTGGCAAAGGCAGTGGGTTCGCTCCTCAGGGGATTCTGTGGTAGTGGCTAGCAGAATCTAGGCCAGGTTTCAGATCTGTTTGTTACTGGCAGCCACCATGGCGTGGGCTTGCCTATCTTCAGGGGACTCCCAGTTATTGTACACTTTCTCGGCCACTTCCAGCAAGTCCCAAAGACTCTTTTCTGTTAATCTAGTATCTGCAGTTTCTTTCTGATGTCTGCAGCTGACTGATTTATAAAACTCATGACTACAGCTGCCTTATTCTCAGGGGCTTCTGGGTCCATGGGGGTGCAAGTGCGGCATGCTTCCATGATCCGTTCCAAGAAAGCAGCTAGAGACTCATCCCTTTCCTGCTGTATGTTACCTACCTTGGTCAAATTGGTAGGCTTTTTAGTAGCCATGCGGAGACCCCCCCCCCATTAGAGTCTGGCGGTAGACCCGGAGCCTCTCCTTACCTTCTGCCATGTTGAAGTCCCATTCAGGTCTGGTCAGGGGAAAGGAGGTGTCTATCTGAGCCTGGTTGGTGCTAGGGTTCCCGTCCATGCCTGGGACTAGCTTCCAGGCCTCATTGAGGATCCTCTGCTCTCCTCGGTGGTGAATAGGACCTGCAAAAGCTGCTGACAGGTAGGCTGATGGGGAAAAGAACAGAATCTAACAAATCGATAAGCCCTCCGGCTTCTCATAGAACTTAGGGTTCTGAGCTTTCCAATTATAGAGATCACTAGTGGTGAAAGGCCAGTAGTGATCAGGCTGATTTCCCTCCCCCTTGATCTCTGACCAACCACCAGTGATGGTGGGGTATGGGCCTGACACTTCAGCGCCAGCCATTTTCAGGGCTCGCAAGCACAATACCAGGCTTTCTCCGTAGCACTCTTATTAGCTTCAACTGTTCAGGGTTCAGAGAGGGATTTTTAAAATATGATACTTTGGCATAACTACCCTCTGTTTAGGGAGGCAAAATGCAAATTATTTACTCTTCCTGGCTTACTGGCCTGTATTATTTGATTTCCTTACAACATTTCTCTTCTCCTTCTTAGTACATACACAATCCTTTATTACATTTTCACTTCCAAATTAGCCTTTAAACCTTCTTTCTATGTCCTTAAAAATGCATAACCATGCCTCAGACCTTCTACTCACTACTCCTTATTCTTTAAAATCTCAATCCTTTAATGATTTCTAACAAGTAAATAGCCAGAATTTCTGAGCTTAAAGTTCCTTTGCTGAATATTCCACCACTGCCCAAGATGTATCCAGTAACCCCACCCTGCCAGATTGGACAATGAGATTTTCTTTATGTGTATGGGAAGGGTTAAAAAGAAGAAAACAGGGCAGAGGAAGATCCACTGTGTTTTGTAGTAGCATAGTTCAGATAAGCAAGAAACCAAGGATGCCTGCAGAGCGGGTTGTAGCCAGCAAAATCAACAAAAACCTATCTCTCCCTGCTGTCCTCACTGATGCCCTCTCCCCCTCCTTCTTCTGCATTAACCATTTACTCTGTTTTTAGCAGGGGAAATAAGGCAAGCAATCTGAGATCCTGTATAACCAGGCTTTTTACACTTAAGGAACAACTGCTCTCCCTCCTAGATTTTCCTTCTTTACTCTAAGGCCCAAAAAGATCTCAACCTTCACCACTTCTGATATCTCCAACCAGCCCCTGTCCCCCAGCCTAGGGCTTCTCTATCTCAGCAGGCTGAGAGTTAATTCCACCACCTCCACCCTTTCTTACACTAGCTCCGGAGCAGTTTTTAGCTCTCTTCCTCCCGCAGAGACCCACTGTAAATCTATCACAAAGGGTAGGCGGGTTGCAGTTCTCGGGATCATAGCAGGGCTGAAAAAGGCAGTCTACAAAGCAGTTAATTATGACTAATGTTAACCCAACAAGCCTTTGTTTAAATTTCCCTGGATTGGCAACCTTTACATTAACTCCAGAATTCCAAAATTTCTAGGCTAACACAGCAAAATTATAAATCAAGGAAAAGCAATTAAAAGTTTTCTATTGTCTTCCCCCTAAAGTAGGGTTTGCACTATCTTTCACACAGACTCACACTTACATTTATATACCAGACATTCTGAGTTTTTTTACTTCTTTTACAGTTTTCCCTTGTAGGGCTGTGGCTAGGGTGGGTTCTCTGGAGGAGGGGGCGGCATCAAGTCTACTGGCTACTATGGAGCAGTAGGATTTAAGTCTTTCTCCTCCTTCAACCTTTTTTCCTGTACCAGACCCTCAGAGCATCAATGTCCCTCATGTCTTGGATCTAAGCAATTCCAATTAAATTCCACAGGGAGAAGGTGCCCACTGGGACCTTCTCTGGCCCGTGGGCAGAATAGTAATCCTGCAGATTTTTTTCCTACTCTTCCATGTTTCAAGATTAACTGCCAACATCCTCCCTCCAGTTCCCCAGTCCAGTTGCTTGTCTCTCTTTGCTATTGTGAGTCAGAGGAAGACAATTTCTACAGAAGGGAGAAACAGAAACAGTGGGAGTTTCAGAGAAAACCACAGATGACTGCTGTAGTTGTGCTCCCTTTCGAAGCCTGAGGTCCAACCTGTGGAGAAAAATGACTCTTAGCCTGGAAAGATAAGGGTGTGTAGGGAGATTTCTTGTGAACTGGAAGCCTAGATGGCCACCTGAAAGAAAAGATCTTTAATCCAGTTACAGGTTCTAAAATAAAACAACATATTAATAATAACTCCAGCCCCAGTTTAGCCTTAGATGGCTCACGTTGGACTATGATGTCATAGGCAGGGACAGGGCCTGTAAATCTCTCTGCTCTGAAGAGCTGTAAGCCCTGACCCTGGAAGTCTGCAATCACCAAAAGAGATAAGAAAGCCATAAATAAAAGTTCTTTGTTCTTTGAAATGTCACAAATCTATGCCTAGGACTTTAAAATTTAATACAGCAAATTCACAAGGGCAAAGGTGTCAACAGATACCCCATATCTCTTACCCCTCCTTTTAAATTCAGAAACATTTTTAATCGTGCATTCAAGAGGACTGAGATGACCTTCCTTTGAGTTTCCCTGTCCCATTTTTCTTGTTCCAATTTTGTAAACTGTTACACAAGCAGTAATTCCAAAACCAATCCAAAACACTACAAAGCACACTTTTCCTAGCAATCGACACCCAGTCAGCCGCGGCTCCTCATGCATACCTTTCCCATGCACTCACACAACCGAAAGTTCTTCTAGGTCAGAAATTAAATATGAACAGGGAAACTACTGAAACAAAACACAGAAAATAGACAAAAAGACTAATCAGACCAGACCAAACCGGGACCCAGATGCCGTCGCGTTGGGGCCTGGACTGGGAGATTCCACGGCATCCTGCTCTCCTCAGGTCCTAAATGGAACATGCCCCAGACCAGACCAGATTTTCTTACCTCAACTTGAAGCCCAGATGGCTTTAATCGATCGGATCGCCGTTTTATGAGGAGATCACTCTGTCCCCCTTGGAACCCGGGACGGAGAGTAGAGTGTCCTCTCTCGGGTGTCCAGCCCTGGCCACTTGGCCAGGGTATCTCGCTGGGGCTAGGAATAAACTTAACTAAGTAAGTAAAAGACCTTTGTGCGGAAAACTACAGGACACTGAAAAAAGAGATCGAGGAAGACATAAACAGATGGAAGAGCATACCCTGTTCATGGATGAGGAGAATCAACATCATTAAAATGTCCATTATGCCAAAACCTGTTTGGCTCAGTGGATAGAGCATTGGCCTGCGGACTGAAAGGTTCCAGGTTTGATTCTGGTCAAGGGCATGTACCTTGGTTGAGGACACATCTCCAGTAGGGGGTGTGCAGGAGGCAGCTGATCAATGTTTCTCTCTCATCAATGTTTCTAACTCTCTATTCCCTTCTCTTTCTCTCTGTAGAAAATCAATAATATGTATATATAAAATGTCCATTATGCCTAAAGCAATCTATAGATTCAATGCACTCTCCATTAAAATACCAGTGGCATATTTCACAGACCTGGAAAGAACTCACCAAAGATTCATCAGAACAACAACAATTAAAAAAAAGAATAAAAACCCTAAATAGCCACAGCAATACTGAAAAAGAAGGATAAAGCAGGTGGGATCTCAATACCAGATTTCAAGCTGTATTACAAAGCCATGTTCTCAAAACTGCCTGGTACTGGCACAAAAACAGACACAAAGATCAATGGAATAAAATAGAGAATCCAGATATCGACCCAAACCACAATGTTCAATTAATATTTCACAAAGGAGGCATGAACATACAATGGAGTCAAGACAGTCTCTTCAATGAATGGTGTTGGGAAATTGGACAGATACAGGCAAAAAAATGAAACTAGTCCACCAACTTACACCATACAAAAAAAAAACCTCAAAATGGATACAGGACTTAAACATAAGACAGGGAACCATAAAAGTAGTAGAGGAATCCACAGGCAACAAAATCTTAGATATATGCCAAAGGAACTTCTTCACTGATACTCCTCCTAGGGCAATAGAAGCTAAAGAGAAAATAAACAAATGGGATTACATCAAAATAAAAGCTTTTGCACAGCAATGGAAACCATCAACAAAACAACAAGAAAGCCCACTGTATGGGAGAACATATTTGCAAATATTATCACTGATAAAGTTTAGTCTGCAATGTCTACAGGGAAATTATTCAACTTAATAAAAGAAAGATGAATAATCCAATAAGAAAATGAGCAACGGACCTAAATAGAATCATTTTGAAAAAAGACAGAAGGAAGGCAACATACACATGAAAACATGCTCCAAGTCACTAATATTCTGAGAGATGCAAATCAAAATGACAATGCAATACCATCTCACACCTGTCAGAATGGCAATCATCAACAAATCAACAAACAACAAGGGTTGGGGATGCGGAGAAAAGGAACCCTGCAGCCCCTTTGAAGAACAGTATGGAATTTCCTCAAAAAACTAAAAATAGAACTCCCATTTGACCCAGTAATCCCACTTCTATCCCAAGAAACTAGAAATACCATTCAGAAATGACATATGCACCCCTATGTTCATAGCAGTGCAATTCACCATAGCTAATAATTGGAAACAGCCTAAATGCCCATCAGCTTTTGCACAGTAATAGAAACCATCAACAGGAAAACAAAAAAGCCCACTGTATGGGAGAACATATTTTCAAATGTTATCACTGATAAATGTTTAATCTCCAACATCTACAGGCAACTTATACAATTTAATAAAAGGAAAGTAAATGATCCAATAAAAAATGGGCAATGAACCAAAATAGAATATTTTAGAAAGAAGGCAGAAGGAAGGCCAAGATACACATGAAAACATGCTCAAAGTCACTAATTATCCAAGAGACGCAAATCAAAATGACAATGCAATACTATCTCATCCCTGTTAGAATGGCAATCATCAACAAATCAATAATCGTCAACTGTTGGTGAGGATATAGAAAAAGGAAACAGTGTGCACTGCTCGTAGGAATACAGACTAGTATAGCCACTGTGGAGAACAGTATGGAGTTTCCTCAAAAAACTAAAAATGGAACTCCCATTTGACCACATAATCCTACTCCTAGGAATATATCCTAAGAAACTAGAAACACCAATCAGAAAGGATATATGCACCCCTATGTTCATAGCAGCACAATTCACCATAGCTAAGATTTGGAAACAGCCTAAGTGC
The DNA here is from genome assembly GCA_011751065.1 of Lasiurus cinereus. Taxonomy (NCBI): domain Eukaryota; kingdom Metazoa; phylum Chordata; class Mammalia; order Chiroptera; family Vespertilionidae; genus Lasiurus; species Lasiurus cinereus. The sequence continues at coordinate 34,219,275 of JAAGEH010000015.1, read as the reverse complement.
CCATCAGCAGATGACTTGATCAGAAAACTATAGTATGTCTACAGAATGGAATATTATGCTCCCATAATAAAGAAGGAATTCTTACCATTTGCAGAAACCTGAATTGAACTGGAGAGCATCATGCTAAGTGAAATACGCCAGTCAATGAAAGAAAAACACCACATGATCTCACTCATTTATGGATAATAAATAACATTATAAACTGCTTAACAAAAAGATAGATACAGAGGCAGTAAAGCATCAGACTGTCAAATTACAATGGTAAAGTTAGGGAGAGGTAGGATAAATAAGTTATCAACTGAAGGCTTGTATGCGTACATATAAGCATAACCAATGGACCCAAGACACTGGGGGTTAGGGCATGCATAGGAGTGGAGTTGAAGGGGTATGGGAAGATATATACACATGTAATATATTAATTAAAAAAATAAATCCCCAAAAAATAAATAAAAATTAAGCCCCTATACAAATTATTGAAACAATTCCCACAGGTGACCATGAATAGTCATGCGATAGCAGCAACACTATAATATCTAGTTATTTTGGCTTTATACTTGAAAAAAATGACGGTATATCATAAACTATTCATTATATTTCTTGAAAGTTCATATTATTACAAAGTTTACTCATAGATTAAAATGAAACCTGCTCCTGCGCATCTCTCCTCTTATTCTTTTATAAAATTACAAGGCAAATTCTTCTTTAAATGATTTCCCTTTGAAGTGTGGAGCACAGCTCAGAATCTCTCAATTTCCTTCTCCAGACTAAACATTTCCAGTTTGAAGAAACTTTATCCTCCACTGCATATGCAGGAATTGGGTCATCACTCTTATAAAATGAGCCCACAGACGATCAAAGATGACTGCCAATGGAAAGGAAGGCAGTAAGATAGTGTGTGAGTGTGAGAATGAAAGAAGAGCATGTGGACATATAGGGAGTGTCTATTTGTGAGTGAGGGACAGCTATATTCCAAGGGACTGTTTGGGACAGCTTACTAGGCTCCCCTGACCAGGCAGCTTCCACTGCTGTTGAAATCTCTCCTGGAATGGCCAGCTCTGCCACAGAGACCATGCCATTTTGAAGAGGAGAGTATCTCTGATTGGAAGTCTTACCTTCAACCAGGAAGAATCGCATACCTCTCAAGACCCTACAACCACCAGCACCCAGAGACCAGCTGTGAACCCACCAACACCACATTTCAAGCAGCACGAATATGAGGACTCAAATGAGCTCTGCACCTTCTTATGGAAAGGTCAGATTTTTCCCAGGGAAAAGTGAGGTCTGAGATCCAGGGTGCAGGGAGAAATGCGAGCAGTGGAATCTAAAAGTTCAGAGGAAGTCTGTGCCCCACAAAATCTGCAGAAGTTGGAGCCAGCATAGTCTGTGAATGTGGAAGGAGGTCCACAGGAATGCTGACTGAAAAGAACTCTAGAAATCAATCCATAGCTGGGCTGGGCACAGAAAGGCATGCTGAAGCTTTACCAGTAAGCTGGCTGCACTGTCCCAGCAGAAAAAGACATGCACAAAGACATGAGCAGAGTCGTGCATAGTCTCAGGGCAAAAAAATTGTGAGTTTTTGCACTTACTCTGGATCTTTTCTCCCTTAAATTGTTGCTTTTGATTACTAAGCCCACTATATAGGATCATCCAATTAAAAACAATCTCAGACACTGCAGGGGAAAGTTGTTTTTGTGGAACCTGGAGATCAGAGCTGGGAGAGATGATCACAAAATCAGCTTTGGGGCAGTCCATACCCCAAACCAGTATTAAGTGCAGCAGGGAAAACAAATTGTAAATACTGATTAGAGGACTTATAGTCCCGTATGTCAGTACAGAAATGCTGCCACCCAGGGACTGAATCACAAACTGACTCTTGTGTAAATACAACCACAGGCAGGCTGAATAGCAAATATTGCCTGTCTGAAAACAAGATTGTGGTTTATGACACAGAGGAACTGTGAAACACAGGGAACTTCAATACTGTTCTGACTATGTGACAGGAAAGAGAGATGTCAAACATAACAGTAGAGGAAGTGAAGACCTTCACTACTGCATGTTTCTATTATCTTTTACTTAAGAAACTGAATTTTCTTTTTTTCTCAGTTGATTTTACCTTTTAAATTAATATATTTTTATTTTTTAATCAGGATTATACTACTATTATTTTACCTTTTGTAAAAGTTTCATTTTATTTTCTCATTATTTTACTTTATTTTGAGATAAGTGTTCTACATTCTATTTTCATCTTTCCTTTAGCATTATTTTACTATATCTCAACTTTAGCTTTATGCAATCTCTATTCCTCACTTTTTCCTTTTTGTTGTCCTGTTTTTCTTACTCTAGTCCTGCTGTAAATTGCCCCTATTCCTTCTTTTTACCCTATTGAAAAGTCATCCTACATATATATGTAATTATATATATATAATTATATATATAATTATATATATATATATATATATATATATATATATATAATTTCCCATTCCCTGCTCCAAGTCCATACACACTTCTCTCAACTCTTTCTTCACTATCCAAAGTTTTTTCTCTCTTTCCTTTTTTTGTGTTCCTTTTATATTTATGTTTTTGGTTTAAATTGTTTTGTTTTCCCTTCTTTCTCTCTGTCTTACTGTTGTTGTTTGATTTATTGTTGATTAGTTTTGTATTTTTGTTTGTGTGATTGTGTGATTTTCTCCTTTTTTGCTTCTGTTTTTCCTATCCTCACTTGTTATCAGTTGTTTGTAGTTTGCATTCATATATGTGTGTTAGTTGATTGCATTTTTTGGATTAGTTGTTGTTCTACTGGAGTTTTTCCACATATAAATAGTTTCCCCCTTTACTATTTTATTATCTTTTCACTCTTACTTTTTTTTTCCTTTTCTCAATATCCATTTTGCACTCTTTTTTTAATACCCTAATTCTCTTTACTTTGGTGGTCACCTTTTTGGGGGGTTATTAGTACCATAAATACATTTGTGTTCAGTGCCTTATGTCTTGTGCCTGGTTGTGTTGTATTTGTGCCTTTAAGTCAGCTAAGGAGACTGAGTGCTATATACCAGACACCCAGGGAGAAGTGATTATGGGCAACAAATAAACAGCCCACATATGAAAGAAAAGCTGATATCAACAGCAAAGGAAGTAAAAGAAATGGAGGCAAGCAATATGTCAGAGAAAGAATTCAATGAAATGGTTATATGGTCACTGAAAAGGTTGGAATACAAATTCAACAATATGTATAAGAAATAAAAGGAAATGAAGAAGAACCAAGAAGAAATGAAAAAATGACACTGCTACAATAAATAACTAAATAGAAAGCATCAACAGTAGACTAGAAGAAGCAGAGGACTGCATTAGTGAATTAGAAGACAATGTAGAAAAACATACCCAAAAAGAGCAGCTTCTAGAAAAGAAGTTTAAAAAAGAAGAGGAGAGCCTGAGGGAACTTTGGGACAACATGAAACAAAACAACATCTGCATAATAGGGATGCCAGAAGGAGAAGAAACTGAGCAAGAAATAGAAAACTTGTTTGAAGACATAATGAAAGAAAACTTCTCTGATTAGGGAAGAAAAACTGACACAAATCCAAGAAGTTTACAAAGTCCCAAACAAAATGAACCCCAAAAAACCAACACCAAGACACGTTATAATTAAATTGGCAAACACCAATGACAAAGTAAGAATCTTGAAAGTATCCAGAGAGAGAAAGAAAGTTACCTAGAAAGGATCCCCCATCAGACTAGTTACTGATTTCTCAACAGAAACATATCAGGCCAGAAGGGAATGGAATAAAATATACAAAATCATGCAAAGGAAAGGTTTGAATCCAAGTATACTGTACCCAGCAAGGATATCAATCAAAGTTGAGGGGGAAATCAGGAGCTTCACAGACAAAAAAGGACTAAGGTCATTTATTACAACCAAACCAGCAATGCAAAGAAATGCTAAAGGGTCTATGAAGCAAGGAAGAACACAGCCATAAAAAATAAAAATGGCGACAAAAAGTACCTATCAATAATAACTTTAAATATAAATGTATTAATATCTCAATCAAAAGATATAGGGTAGCTTATTGGATAAGAAAACATGACCCACATATCTTCTGTCTACTGGAAACCTACCTCAGAAAAAAAGGACTCACACAGACTGATGGTGAAGGGATGAAAAATGCTATTTCAAGCAAATGAAAAAAAAAAAGCAGGGGTAGTAATACTTATATCTGACAAAGAGATCTCAAAATGAAGGCCATGATAAAATATGAGGAAGGCCACTTCATAATACTAAAAGGAGCAATCCAACAAGAAGATATAATTGTGGTAAACATATATGAGCACAATACTGGAGCACCCAAATTGATTTAAAAACTTCTGGATTCTGAAGATGGCAATCAGCAGGAAGGTAGGGAAGGAAAGAGTGTGAGAGAGTGAGGGAGCAATAGAGGAATCGAGGAGTGTGTGGATGCCTGTGGTGTGTGTGTGTGTGTGTGTGTGTGTGTGTGTGTGTGTGTGTTTATGTATGACCTAAGGACACTTAGATCATGTCGGTCTTCTAACGGGCTGCCAAACTTAACAGTCTTAAACAGCGGAGCCCCGCTGCCACCATGGACAATCTGAGGGTGGCCAGTGAGGGCACAGAGACTATACCATATAGAAAAACAGAGCTATTTGGAACTATGATCTTGACCTCAGCGACAACCAGTCTGGACTCAGATGCAAATGGGGACCCTGCAGACAATGAGATAGAGACCTGTGACCACAGCTGCAGATCCACAGACACCAAGAATCCAGACATCCCAGCTGCAGTTTTTTGTGAGTTACAGAGCACATCCCCCTCCCCACAGGCTCACAGAAGCTCCATACAAACTGCTAGATCCACCCTTCACACAGGGATTTGAGCCTGGGAGAGCACAGACACTGGGAATCTGTTCCATGCAATATAATCAGGTGACCAACCACATGCCCACGCAGGGTGGTAGTGCCACCTGACTTTGATTCTCCCAAGTGCACAAGGAAGTTTGTTTTCCACTATGAAGGAGTGTCCCTCCTACTGACACAGTGGTACTGTACAACCTGGTACCCCATACTAACCAGAACCCTAATTCTCTGGGTGAGAGGCAGCACTGAGCACCAGTGACTTGACTCTATTTCTCAGCACATGAGCCTGAGCTCCCTGATTCCCAGTGCATTCACACAAAGAGCCAGTGACTCCAATTCTTGGCACATGGACACACAGGGACTGTGATACTTGGTGAGAGGCCACACCAAGCAGCAGAGACACTGATATTCTATTTTTGGTGCTTGCAAAAGGGAACTCTGACTCTTGGCACGCACTAGGTGACCCTAATTTTTAGCACACACCAGCAGTGTCTCTGTTTCAATTTGCCACAGGTGGGGTCCCTGATTCTAGATGCATGCACAAGGCCACACTGAGTACTGGTGACTCTCATCATGGACAAGTGTGGCTCCCACCAACACATGGCAACCACAAGTCTTGGTGTTAGAGCTCTTCAGTGACACTTGGGTGGTGCAAACCTCCTACTGAACTTGGCCTAGGCTCAAGCAACTCGAGTTTTGAACATTCCAAAAATAGTCAGAATGGGGAGACCACATAATCCCCAGAGGACACAAAATAAGAAGTCGCCAAGAAAGGAAATTAGTGAAATGGAAGCATGCAATATGACAGAAAAAAATTCAGAATAATGGTCATACAGTTCATACTCTGGATGGATGAGAAAATCAACAACCTATGCAAAAATCAGGAAGAAATAAAAAGTGATATAGCTAAAATCAAAAATACCATGGAGGTTTCAACACCAGACTAGAAGAAGCAGAGGACCAAATTAGTGAGTTAGAAGATAATGTAGAGAAACAAGCTCAATCTGAACAGCAACTGGAAAAAAAATTTAAAAAGCAGGAGGAGAGCCTAATGGAGTTTTGGGACAACATGAAATGTGTAACATATATATAATAGGCCTTCTAGAAGGACAAAAAGAGCAGCAAAGATTAGAAAATCAATTTAAAGAAATAATGACAGAAAACTTCCTGGATATGAGGAAGAAAAAAAGTTACACACATACAGAGTCTGAACAAAGATGAATCCCAAAAGACCCACACCAAGTCATATCATAATTACAATGGCAAATGTTAAGAACAAAGAGAATTGTAAAGGATGCAAGAGAAAGACAGAGAGTTACCTGCAAAGGATCCCCCATCAGATTATCAAATGATTTCTCGACAAATACAGATCAAGATAGAAGGAAATGGAAGGAAATATATAAAGTGATGCAAAGCAAAGGACTGAATCCAAGATTACTCTATCTAGAAAGACAATAAAAATGGAAGGGGTAATCAAGACCTTCACAGACAACAACAACAAAAAAAAAGACTAAGGGAATTTACCAAACAATCAATGCAAGAAATACTAAAGGGGATGCTGTAAAAAGAAGAAATAGAAATGGAGTAAGGAACACAGGCATAAAGTGCAGACATGACTACAAAGAAGTACCTATCAATAAAAACATTAAACATAAATGGATTAAATGCTCCAATCTAAAGACACTGAGTGAGTGAATGGATAAGAATACATTACCCATATATATGTGGTCTACAGAGACCCACCTAACAAAAGGGACTCACAGAGACTGAAGTTGAAGGGATGGAAAAATATCTATCAGGCAAATGTAAATGAAAAAAAAAAAACACTGGGGTAGCAATACTTATATCTAACAAAATAGACCTCAAAATGAAAACCATAAGAAGAGACAATAAAGGCCACCTCATATTTCTAAAGGGGTAGATACCACAAGAGGGCATAACACTGGTAAACATTTATACAACTAAAGCAGGAGCATCCAAATATCTAAAAAATCTTCTGCAATATATCAGGGGAGAGATACACAGCAAAACAATCATAGTAGGAGACTTTAATACCTTAATAGCATCACTGGATAAATCCTCTAGACAAAAAATCAGCAAAGAAACATAAATTGTAAATTGTAAACTCACTAGATCAGTTGGACTTAATTAACATCTTTAGAACATTTTTCCCCAACACTAGAGAATATACATTCTTCTCAAGTGCACATGGGACATTTTCATAGATAGACCACATATTGGAAAACAGGCAAAGTTTCTCCCAAATTCAAGAGTATTGAAATCATATCAAGCATCTTCTCAGATCACAATGACATAAAACTAGAAATCAATTACAGAAAAACAATCACAAAAATTCAAACACATGGAGGCTAAATAGCACCCTATTAAACAATGAGTGAGTTACCAAAAAGATTAAAGAAGATATAAAACACATCCTGGAAACAAACAACAATGAAAACACAGCAATCCAAAATCTTTTGGATACAAGAAAACAGTCCTAAGTGGGAAATTCATAGCTTTACAGGCCTCTCTGAAAAAACAACAACAACAACAACAAAACAAGAGAAACTGGTAATAAATCATTTAACTCTGCAACTTGAAGAAGTAGAAAGAGAGCAACAACAACAACAAAAAAGCCCAGTGTGATCAAGAGGAAAGAAATAATAAAGGTCAGAGCAGAAATAAATGACATAGAGACCAAAACAAAAAACAAACAAAAGATCAACAAAACCAAGAGCTGGTTCTTTGAAAGGATAAACAAGATTGATGAACCTCTAGCTAGGCTCAACAAGAAAAAAAGTGAGAGGACCCAAATAAATAAAATTAGAAATGAAAGAGGTGAAATAACAGAACCAAAGTAATACAAAAAAATCGAAAAAAAATACCACGAGCAACTCTACTCCAACAAACTTGTCAACCTAGAATAAATGGATATATTACTAAAAAAAAAATATATGACCTTCCAAAACTCAATCAGGAGGAATTTTAAAAATCTGAATAGGCCAATAACTATGTAGGCAATTGAAGCAGTAATAAAAACAAAACTTCCAACAGATAAAAGCCCAGGACCAGATGGCTTCACAGGACAGTTTTATCAAACATACAAATAAGAAATAAATCCTCTCTTCCTCAGACTATTCTAAAAAAGTCAAGTGGAAGAAGAACTTCCAAACCCTTTCTACAAAGATGGCATTACCCTAATCCCCAAATCAGATAAAGACAATACAAAGAAAGAGAATTATAAGCTAATATCCCTCATGAACACAGATGCCAAAATTCTCAACAAAATCTACCAGATGGAATCCAACATTACATTAAAAGGATCATACACCATGACCAAGTAGGATTATTCCAGGGATATAAGGATGGTACAATATTCATAAATCAAGAAATGTGATACACCACATGACCAAATTGAGAGATAAAAAACATATAATAATATCCTTTGATGGAGAAAAAGCATTTGACAAAATCTAACACACTTTCTTGATGAAAACTCTCAGCAAAGTGGGAATAGAGGGATCATATGTCAACATAATAAAAGCCCTATATGACAAACCTACAGATATCATACTCAATAGACAAAAACTAAATTCATAACCCCTAAGAACAGAAACAAGACAAGTATGCCCACTTTCACCACTCTTATTTGACATAGTACTAGAAGTACTAGCCATAGTGATCAGACAAGAAAAAGAAATAAAAGTCATCCAAATTGGAAAAGAAGTAAAACTCAACTTATTTTCAGATGACATGATATTGTACATAGAAAACTAAAAAGACTTCATAAAAAAACTATTAAACTTAATAAATGAATTCAGCAATGTAGCAGGATACAAAATTGACATCCAGAAGTCTATGTTTTTTTCATTACACCAGTAATAAACTCAAGGAAATAGCAATTAAAAAAAATCCCATTTACCATTACAACAAAAAAAAAATAAGATACCTAGGAATAAACTTAATCAAGGAGACAAAGAACATATACACAGAAAATTTCAGGACATTAAAACAAAAGAGATAAAGACATGAACAAAAGAAGAATAGACCATGTACATGGATTGGTAGAATCAACATCATTAAAATGTCCATACTACCAAAAGCAATCCGTAAATTCAATAAAATCCCCATTAAAATGTCAATAGTATAATTCAAAGATCTAGAGAAAAGTCTCCAAAAATTCATCTAGAATAAAAAAAAAGACCCCAAATAGCTTCAGCAATCTTGAGAAAGAAGAACAATTTTGGAGGGATCACAATACCCAATATCAAGCTATACCACAAAGCCACTGTTCTCAAAACTTCCTGGTACTGGCAAAAGAACAGACATATAGACCAGTGGAAGAGAACAAAGAACCCAGAAATTGACAAAAGCCAGTATGCTCAATTAGTATTTGACAAAGAAGGCAAGAGCATACAGTGGAGACAAGACAGTCTTTTCAATAAATGGTGTTGAGAAAACTGTACAGATAATGGCAAAACAAACAAACAAACAAACAAAAAAGGAAAACAAAACAAAAGGAAAGAAACTAGACCACCAACTTATACTACACACACACACACACACACACACAAAAAGAAAAATACACTCAAAATAGATAAAGGACTTAAAAGTAAAATGGGAAAAGATAAATATCCTAGAAGAAGCCATAGGCAACAAAATAGGAGACATTTGCTGTAGCAATATCTTTACTGATACACTTCATAGGGCAATGGAAACTAAAGACAAAATAAACAAATGGGACTATATCAAAGTAAAAAGCTTCTGCACAGCAACAGAAATCTTCAACAAAACATAAGAAAGTCCACTGCATGGGAGAACATATTTTCCAACAGTATCTTAGATAAGGGTTCAATCTCCAAAATTTACAGGCAACTCATGCAACTTAACAAAAGGAAGAATAACAACCCAATAAAAAAATGGGCAAAGTACCTAAATAGATACTCTTAGACAGAGGACATTCAGAAAGCCAAGACACATATGAAAACATGTACAAAGTCACTAATCTTCAGAGAAATGCAATTCAAAACCACAATTAGGTACAATCTCACACCTGTCAGAATGGCTATCACCAACAACTCAACAAATAACAAGTGCTTGTGAGGATGTGGAGAAAAATAAACCCTTCTTCACTGCTGGTGGGAATGCAGACTAGTGCAGCCACTGTGGAAAACAGTATGGTAGTTCCCCAAGAAATTAAAAATGGAACTGCCATTTGACCCAGTATTACAACTTCTAGGAATATATCCCAAGAAAACAGAAACAACAATCAGAAGGGATATATGCACCCATTTGTTCTTAGCAGCACAATTTACAATAGGTAAGATTTCAAAACAGCCTAAATGCCCATCAGCGGATGAATGGATTAGAAAACCATGGTACAGCGATGGAATACTATGCTGCTGTAAAAAAGAAGGAATTTTTACCATTTTCAAAGGCATGGATGGATCTGGAGAAATTATCCTAAGTGAAATAAGCCAGTCAGTGAAATATAAATGTCACATGATCTCATGGATAATAAAGAACATTACAAACTGTTGAAAAATAGACAGACAAAGAAGCATTGAACAGATTGTCAAACTACAGCAGGAAGTTAGCAGAGGCTAGGGGTGGGTAAGAGATCAACTTAGGGACTTGTATGTATGCATATAAGCACAACCAAGAAACTCAAGCCACTGGGAGTGTGGGGACAAGGACAAGTACTGGGTGGTAGGAGGACTAGGGGAGGTTAGTGGTCATAAAAAAGAGACATATTTACTACTATGTGTAATACTTTTAACAATAAAATTAAAAAAAAAACTTCTGGAATATATCAAGGGAGAGATTGCCAGCAATACAGCCATAGTAGAGGATGTTAATACCCCCCAAACACCACTGGACTAATCCTCTTAACAAAAAATCACCAAAGAAATATCCATCCTAAATAACATACTAGATCTGATGGAATTAATTGACATCTTCAGAACATTTAACCCAAAAGCCACAAAATTCTTCTCAGTGCACATGGGTCATTTTCAAAGATAGACCACATATGGGGATACAGGAAAAGTCTCTCCAAAATCAAAAATATTGAAATCATATCAAGCATCATTTCAAATCACAATGGAATAAAACTAGAAATCAACAACAATAAAAACAATAAAAAAATCAAACACCTGGAGGCTAAATATCATGCTATTAAATAGTGACTGGGTTACCAGAGAAATAAAAGAAGAAAAGAATAAAATCATGACAACAAACAACAATGAAATCACAATAATCCAAAAAATGTGGGACACAGTGAAAGCAGTCTTGAGAAGGAAGTTCATAACTCTACAAGCCTACTGCAAAAAACAATAAACAATGGTAATAAATTACCTAACCCTACAGCTCAATGAATTAGAAAGAGAGCAACAAGAAAAGCCTAGTGCAAGCAGAAGGAAGGAAATAATAAAGATCAGAGCGTAGATAAACAACAACAAAGAAACAAAAAACCAATGCCAGAGCTGGTTCTTTTAAAGGATAAACAAGATTGATGAAAATCTAGCCAGGCATACCAAGAAGCAAAATTAACAAAATCAGAAATGAAAGGACCCAAATTAACAAAATCAGAAATGAAAGTGGTGAAATAGCAATGGATCTCATAGAAATACAAATGATTATGAAAAAAATTATGAACAACTCTATTCGAACAAAATGGGCAATCTAGATGAAATAGACATATTGTTAGAAACACTCAACCAAGAAGAATAGAAAACCTGAAAAAGCCAATAACTATGGAAGAAATTAAAACAGCGATCAACAATTTCTAGCAAATAAAAGCCCTGTTTGAGATGGCTTCACAGGGGAGTTCTACTAAGCATTCAAAGAAGAATTAAAACCCATCCTCCTCAGACTATTCCGAAAATTTCAAGAGGAAAGCACACTTTCAAGCTCTTTCTATGAATCCAGCATTACACTAATCTCAAAACCAGATAAAGAAACCACAAAAAAATGAGAACTCCAGGCCAATATCCTTGATGAACACAGATGCTAAAATACTCAACAAAATTCTAGCAAATCAGATTCAGCAATACATTAGAAAGACTATACACCATGACCAAGTGGGATTTATTCTGGAGGATGCAAGGATGGTACAATATCCAGAAATCAATAAATGTTATACATCACTTAACCAAACTGGAGAGGCAAAAAGTATATAATCATATCAACTGATGCAGAAAAATCATTTGACAAAATCCAATACCCATTCTTGATTAAAAAAAATAAAACTCTCAACAAAGTGGAAATAGAGGAATCATTCCTCAACATAATAAAAGCCCTATATGACAAACCTACAGCCAACATCAGACTCAATGGGGAAAAACTAAAATCATTACCCCTAAGAACAGGAAAATGACAAGCATGCCCACTCTCATCACTCCTGTTTGATATAGTACTGGAAGTATTAGTCATTGCAATTAGATAAGAACAAGAAATAAAAGGAATCCAAATTGGAAAAGAAGAAGTAAAACTGTCCCTATTCACAGATGGCATGATAATATATATAGGAAACCCCAAAGACTCCATCAAAAAACTACTGGACCTAATAAGTGAATTTTGCATTGTATCTGGATACAAAATTAACACCCCAAAACCTATGACTTTTTAATACACTAATAATGAACTCACAGCAAGAGAAGCGGGAAAAAAATCCCATTTACCATTACACCAAAAAAATAAGACCCCTAGGAATAAACTTATCTAAGGATGTAAAAGACCTGTACTCAGAAAACTATAGGATATTGAAAAAAAGAGATAGAAGAAAACATAAACAAATGGAAGAACATACCATGTTCAAGGATTGGTAGAATCAACATCATTAAAATTCCCGTACTGCCTAAAGTAATCTATTGATTCAATGCTATACTTATTAAAATACCAATGGCATATTTCAAAGATCTAAAACAAACTCTACAAAAATTTATCTGGACTAAAAAATACCCCAAATAGCCCACAGCTATCCTGAGAAAGAAGAACAAAATTGGAGGGATCACAATACTAGGTATCAAGCTATATTATCAAGCCACAGTTCTCAAAACTGCCTGGTACTGGCACAAGAACAGACATATAAACCAATGGAACAGAATGTAAAATTCAGAAATTGACCAAAGTCATTATACTCAATATTTGATAAAGTAGACAAGTGCATACAATGGAGTTATAACAGTCTTTTAAATAAATGGTGCTGGGAAATTTGGTCAGATACATGCAAAAAAATGGAACTAGATCACCAACTTACACCACACACAAAAATAAACTCAAGTCGAGACCGGTTTAGCTCAGTGGATAGAGCGTCGGCCTGCGGACTGAAGGGTCCCAGATTCGATTCCGGTCAGGGGCATGTACCTTGCTTGTGGGCACATCTCCAGTGTGGGGCATGCAGGAGGTGGCTCATTGATGTCTCTCATCAATGTTTCTGACTTTCTATCCCTCTCCCTTCTTCTCTGTAAAAAATTAATAAAATATATTTTTTAAAAAACCTCAAAATACCTAAAGGACTTGAATGTAATACAGGAAACCATAAAATTCCTACAAGACTCCATAGGAAGAAAAATAACAAACATATGTCTTAACATTATCTTTACAAACACAGATCCAAGGCAAGAGAGAATAAGGAAAAAATAAACAAACGGACTACATCAAAATAAAAAGCTTCTGCACAGCAAAAGAAACCATCAACAAAACAACAAGAAAGCCCCCTGCATATGAGAACATATTTGCCAATGTTATCTCCAAAAAGGGTTTAATCTCCAACAGTTACAGGGAACTCATACCACTCAAAAAAAGGAAGATAAATAATCCAATAAAAAAAATGGGCAAAGGACCTAAATAGACACTTTTTGAAAAGAGGACCTTCAGAAATCCAGGAGACATATGAAAGAAAACATGCTCAAAGTCACTAATCATCAGAGAAATGCAAATGAAATCACCCCCAACTGTCCTCCCCTGCTGGCCTGATCACCCCAACTGTCCTCCCTTGCAGGCTTGGTCCCTCCCAACTGCCCTCCCCTGCTGGCCATCTTGTGGCAGCCATCTTGTATCCACATGGGGGCAGCCATCCTTGATCACATGAGGGTAAATATTGTGTGTGTTGGAGTGATGGTCAATTTGCATATTAGTTTTTCATTAGATAGGATAGAGGCCTGGTGCACAGGTGAGGGCAAGCTGGTTTGCCCTGAAAGGTGTCCTGGGTCAGGGACGGGGTTTCCTTGGGTCATGGCGTGACCTGGGCAAGGGGCCTGTGGTGGTTTGCAGATTGGCCATGCCCCCCAGCGACCCAAGCAGAGGCCCTGATATCTGGTATTTATTTATCTTCTATAACTGAAACTTTGTATCCTTGAGTGGAGATCTGGGCTGTCCAGGGTGTGCAGAAAGCTTGGCTTCCTCCATTGCTGGTGGCAACCGAACTCTCCTACTCACTCCAAGGCCATAGCCATCTTAGTTGTGTTAATTTGCATACTCCTTATTTGCTGGTGGACATGGCTTGTTGGTGTAGCAGAGTGATGGTTAATTTGTCTATTACTTTTTTGTTATATAGGATGAATGAGATCATGTGTTATTTTCCTTTCACTTACTGGCTTATTTCACTTAGCATAGTGTTCTCCAGTTCCATTCATCCTGCTGAAAATGTAAGAATTTCTTGTTTTATAGCAACATAATATTCCATTGTGTAGATGTACCATAGTCCATAGTTTTCTAATCCACTCATCTGCTGATGGGCATTTAGGCTGTTTCCAAATCTTAGCTATTGCAAATTGTGCTTTATGAACATATTGGTACATATATCCTTTCTGATTGGTATTTCTGTTTTCTTAGGATATATTCCTATAAGTGATATTATGGGGTCAAATGGAAGTTCTGTTTTTAAATTTTTAAGGAAACTTCATACTGTCTTCCACAGTGGTTGCACCAGTCTGCATTCCCACCAGCAGTGTAAGAGGGTGTAAGAGGGGCAGTTTGGGGTGATCAAGTCTGCAGGGGAGGGTACTTAGGGGTAATCAGGCTAGCAGAGGAAGGAAGTTGGGGGCAACCAGGCCTGCAGAAGAGAGCAGTTTTGGGGAGCAAAACCTGCAGGGGGGGCAGTTAGGGGTGACCAGGCCTTCAGGGGAGGGAAATTAAGAGCAAACCAGCTGGCAGGATAGCAGTTAGGCATCAATCAGGCTGGCAGGGTAGTGGTTAGGGGGTGATCAGGCTGGTAGGCAGAAGCGGTTAAGGGCAATCAGGTTGGCAGGCAGGAGAGCAGTTGGGAGCCTGCAGTCCTGGATTGTGAGAGGGATTGGGCCTAAACAAGCAGTCTGACATCCCTTGAGGACATCGCAGATTGGAGAGCGTGCCAGATGGGCTGAGGGACACACACTCCCATGCGCAAATTTTGTGCACTGGGCCTCTATTTTATGGATTCTAAATAACATTATTTCCTAATGAACAAAAAGATAGATACAGAGGCAGAGAAGCATCGAACAGACTGTGGAATTACAGCTGGAAGGCAGGGTAGGGGGAGATAAAAGATAAACTAAAGGACTTATATGCATGCATATAAGCATAACCAATGGATGCAAGACACTAGGGGTGTGGAGTGAGGGCATGTTTGGGGGTTAGGAGAGGCCAGTGGAAGGTCAATGAGGGGAAAAGGAGACATATGTACTACTATCTATAATACTTTAAGCAATAAAAAAAAATGATCTCATAGACATGTAGCAATTGTTTTGTTAGTGACTTTTGAGTCTTGAATTTTTAAAAGACTGATGAAGGCTATAGACATATTTTAGAGAAGGGTGGTCATACATACATATATTTATTTTGCAAATGATAAATTGTTTCATAAACCCCTGATGCTCATCTGGAACCACATGTTTATAACCCCTACCCAAGGTGCTCTAGATACACTCTTTCTGGTTATTTTTACACTATATTCTACTTAAATAAAAAGTGTCATGTTCATCTTCTTAAAGGAAGCAAAAGATAGAAATAATTTTGAGATGGAAGTGCTAATATAATTGCTACAGATGTTTTCAGGTCATTTTTAATAAGTTGGAATTCAACTATAAAATCATCTTACCTAACTATCTATATAACTAAATTTAGGTAAGAGATATGTTAGCAAACATTGTGACTACTCTCCAAGTGCCAATTCATATAATTTACTCACTAGTGCCAGGTCATATCTCAGATGATACATGTTAAAAAGCATGATAATGATTCATTCTTAGCATGAAAGCTGTCAAGCAGAAAAGATACACTCATGCAATCCAACACATTTCCACCCATCAAATAGATGTTTTCTGGTGTCCTGATTTCCAATCAATAGAGCACATTAACCCTATTGAACAACATAGTTAAATTAGATATAATCACACAGGCTGAATAGCTGTTTAATGTCATGTGTTTTCTTAGGTACAATAATATTTTTGTTATGGCTATTCATCAGGCACAAAGAAAATGTTGATTCAGACACCTCATTCTTAGTTATCAATTACTGCTCTGCTAGAACCTTTGTCAAAAAAAATTAGAAGGTCAAGAATTGGGAGGAAATTTTCAATTCTATATGGAGAGTTGGTTTTGAGAATCTACATTGCATCTCAGTGTGATGCAATAATTGAAAAGCAAAAGAAAAGACCCAATAGTCCCATAAGAGCAATCACAGGTACCTGACCTCAAGTCTTGTTAACCTACTTGGAATAATTTCTAAGTGTCTTTGATTGAATTATTGATCCTAGTGTATCACTCCTGCTTGGATCCACTATTTTTCCATGTGATTTTATAGTCCCATCCCCTAAAGTCAGCTTGTGCCTTTAGTTTTCACCATGTGACTAATTTGTCCAGTGGAATGTGGGTGGAAGAGACATGTTCCATTGCAAGCCTGAACCTTAAAGAGAACCTCATGTTTCTCATGTTTCACTTTGCCCTCTTGCACCCCTGTTATCACACGAGAAAAGCATTTCAGAATAATAGGCTAGTCCAAGACCTACAGAGAAGATTCAGACTCAATCTGCAGCTAAGAGCCACCCAGCTGAGCTCAGCCTAATTCACCTGACCTGCACCCAACCTTACACATGTGAGCAAAATTAGTGTTTACTGTTATATGCCATTGACAGTCTGTTGTTAGATATACAGCAATAGCTGACTATATCTTGACCTTTAGAAAGGTAAAAAACACTGAAACCTCTGATGTTACAGCATTACCTTTTGTCCTGTTACATGTATGCATCACACATACACACACTTGGAAAAAAACATTGGAGTGCCAGCAGGCACTGTATTAGACATAGAGCACAAGTTGGTGAATAAGCAATGGTCATGATTGCTTATTCTCTATTGGTTTGAACTTTATACCTCTCACCTCCTTTGACCTAATTGGAAAGATGGTGGGATATCACCAAATCAGGGCTAAGAATTATTTCATTTCATTTATTTATACACAACATATGGTACCCATAACATCTAAAAGCAATTCATAATAATATTCCCATAGCAATGCTTCATTTCCCTGAATTAAATGTTTCATATTGACATGCTTTCCAGATAACTGAAGTTTATATCTCAAGCTCAGAAATTTAAATATACTGGCAGGTGTTGATATTATCTATTTCTCTATCATTGCAATTGACCTAGGACATAATTTAGCCTTTCCTCAATAACTCAGAACTATCATGAACTATAGTTATTGTACTCTGCTATAATATAGCTCTATGTCTCTCCACATTTCTCTTTCACCTTCTTACTGGAAGGCTTTCAACTGTCTATTCTGCTATCATGCAACTTGCTTCTAATAGTCCTCTTTCTTCTACTTGAATTCCCATAACTCTTGCATCTCAACCAAATAACCAGCCTGTTAAGTATCACTAAAAAGAACCAAAATAAACAAAAAAAATATGTGGCACTCTGACATTCTCATGTTAAGTGCACATTTTTACATAGGCTTCTTAATAACAATTCCTGGTGTGGTTCAGCGATTGAGCACAGACCTATGAACCAGGAGATCATGGTTTGATTCCCAGTCAGGGCAGTTTTTGGGAATCTGGCTCAATCCTCAGTGTGGAGCATGCAGGAGGCAGCCAATCAATGGTTTTCTAGCATTATTGGTGTTTCTATTTCCCTCTCCCTCTCCCTGCCTCTCTAAAATCAATAAAAGTATATTATAAAAAACAACAATTCCTTCAAAATTCTTTCTTGCTTCTTTGGGGTTTAAGGATCAATATTCCAGAAAAAAAGAGAGAGCACTGGATAAAAGTAGGACTTTTAAGGGGAGTTTACTGTAACTTACATTTGATGGTGATTTAGAGATTTTTAAAGTGCTTTTGAGATTTTTTAAGTGCTCTTTGTATATAATTTTACTTAATAATCACAAAACAGTTCAAATGGCTAGACACAAATGGTCTCAAACCTAAATGAATTTCCACTCCAGTGTGAAAGAAGATAACTTTCTGTTCTTTCCAAACACTTTAGCAAGATTACAGAAAGTTAAGAGTTGGAGGCCCCAAAACCTCAAGCATCCTGTAGCTATAGGCAGTTTCTCTCAAAAATAAGCACTGGAAATGAAATATGACTATAGCTATTTGGAGAAACCAAGATGGCAGCATAAGTAAATACCTAACCTGCTGCCTTGCACAACAATTTCAAAAATACAACTAAAATACAAAACGGACATCATCCAGAACTACAGGAAGGCTGGCTGAGTGGAAATTCTACAACTAGGAAGAAAGAGAAAAGCACACTGAAACTCAGAGGAGCTGCAGGAGGCAGAGGTACTGAGACGCATCCAGAGAGGACTGGCAACTAAGTGTGTGGCTGGCTTTGTCAAGCAGGAGGGAGACAAAAGCTCCAGGCTGCACTGAACTCCAGTTCCAGGCAAGACTCTGGGGACCCAGATTCATATGGGGTGAAACTGGACTGTCAGGAAAGAGAAAAGTGCACTGAGACTCAAAGGAACTGTGGAAGGCACAGGTACCAAGGTGCATGCCTGGAGAGGGCAGGCAAGTGAGTGCATGGCTGGCTTTCTCAAACTTGAGGGAGATAAATGTTCTAGATTGCACTGAACTCCAGTTCCGGGTGAGACTCTGGGGATCCAGACTCATTCAGGGAGAAACTGGACTGTCTGCCAGCGTGCAGACTTTGAGTGTGACTTTCTATCAGAGGTGTTTGAAGCAATTACCACAGGACACTGAGACACAGGGGCCTACTAGGGTAGGCTGAGGGGAAGCCATTGCTGCCTGCTTTGCCCTAAAACTGTGTCCCATCCAAGCTGAGCACAGAGACTTTTGCAAGTCTTACCTCATAAGGGTGTCTCCAGCACAGAAATCCTCCCAGTGTAGACATAGCTGATCCTCACAGCCAATTGGCCTGGAGGTCAATTCCTCCCAGTGATACCAACAACAATTAAGACTTAACTACAAGACTGTACACACAGCCCACAAAGGGGTGCACAAGTTTGTACACCTTAGGTAACTGAGGAAGCTGAACCACTGGGCCCTATAGGACACCTAGCACACAAAGTCACTCTATCAACTCACAAAAGCAGCCAAAATGTAGAGACAAAGAAACAGGCCACAAATGAAAGAAATGGAGGAAAGCAAACTAATGTATATAGAGTTCAAAACTATGGTTATAAGATTTTTCAATAATTTTCTAGAAAAAGACAATAAATTTAGCAAGACCCATGAGGATATGAAGAAGAACCAACTAGAAATTGACTGAAATAAAAAAATATATATGTTATACAGAGATCTAACAGCAGATTAGAGGATTGCAAGAATCAAGTCAAAGATTTGAAATGCAAAGAAGAAAAAAACAAAAAACAAAAAAACAAAACAAAACAACAATAACAACAACAACAACAACAACAACAACAACAAAAACACTTAACCAGAAAAGAAAAAAAAAATAGAATCCAAAAATTTGAAGATACTGTAAGGAGCCCCTGGGACAACTTCAAGCGTACCTACATCATAATTTTGGGGATGCCAGAAGAAGAGAGAGAGCAAGATACTGAAAACCTATTTGAAGAAATAATGACTGAAAATTTCCCCTACCTAGTGAGAGAAACAGACTTACAAGTCCAGGAAGCATACAGAAACCCAAACAAAAAGAATCCAAAGAGAACCAAACCAAAACACATCATAATTAAAATGCCAAGGACAAAAGATAAAGAGAGAATATTAAAAGCAGCAAGAGAAAAAACAGTTACCTACAAGGGAGCATCCATACGACTATCAGAAGATTTCTCAACAGAAGCTATGCAGGCCAGAAGGCTGTGGCAAGAAATATTCAAAGTTATGAATAGCAAGAACCTACAACCAAGATTACTCAACCCAGCAAGGCTATCATTCAGAATTGAAGGTCAGATAAAGAGCTTCACAGAGAAGAAAAAGCTAAAGGAATTCATCAGCACAAAACCAGTATTATATGAAATGCTGAAAGGTATTCTTTATGAAGAGGGAGAAGAAGAAAAAGGTAAAGGTAAAAATTATGAACAACAAATACATATTTATGAACAAGTGAATCTAAAAATCAAGTGAATTAGAAATCTGATGAATAGAATAAACTGGTGTATATATTAGAATTAGGGACATAGAAAGGGAGTGGACTGACAATTCTTCGGGGGGGAAAGGTGTGAGGGTGCAGAAAGAGACTGGACAAAAATTATACACTTATGGATGAGGATGGTGGGGGGTTAAGGGCAGAGGGTGGGGTGAGAACCTGGTGGAGAGGAGCTATGGGGAGAAAAAGAGGAACGATTGTAATAATCTGAACAATAAAGACTTATTAAATTAAAAAATAAAAATAAATGAAATATCACTATAGGTATTCCAATGTACCAGCTTATAAGCAAATTATTTCCACCTGAGAGTGGAAAGCAAGGTTGAGTGAATACTCTGCCCACACTGAATTCTGGAATTTCTGGATAAGTTGTATAGAATTTTATTTAACTAAGAAAATCAGACTAAACTAGCATATGTTAGCTTTGCTTTTAAAGCTATATTTGTATTAATTATTTTAATGTTTTCAAATTGTATTATAAATGGTTGGTTAGAAAATCATAGACAGCAACAAACTTTCAATTTAAGTCCAATTTGAGAAAGTACCAGGGTTTTGCTGGTTTTCCCTAGGAGAGGTTTGAATTGCATGGGCCCATTGGAAGTGGATTTTTTTTTTCAATAAATACACCTGATCTCTGTAAGTTTTGCATCTTATCTTAATTTTTATTTTCCAGTCAAATCACCAGCTGTTAGGAAAGCTGACTTAATGTGAAAGATTTATATGTTCATTTTCTTGGCATCACCCATGGTTACAGTGCTTAGGATTATTTCATTTCTGAGTGTGCAACAGAAACTGTTACCTCTGATGTTTCCATTACTTTTTTTGGTCACATCTATCATAGCAACTGGGACATAAGAAGCACTCAATAAATGTTTGATGAATCATTAAATTTGTAAACTCATCAGATTGGTAAAGTATTTGCCTTGTTTCTTTCAGTTACAGCTTTTTGAGAATAAAAAAAATAGAAGTAGATTTAATAAATCACTAGCCTAACATTTACCAAGCTATTTGTACTAATCACAACTTCCATTATTAATTGCCTTCTGTGCACATAATGTCCCAATGGCATGGAGAGAAGAAAGCAGATGCTAGAAGAGAAAGCAAGTGGAGAAAGCAGCAATTGCCCTGAAGTAGAACTAATTGTTCCAAACACATTGCCTTTGGCTTTGGTTCACATAACTGTTTCTGTGATCTCTCCACTGTACATTGTATGTCAGTATCCCTGACAAACAGAATGCATTAAAAACCAAGTTCTTTTTGCTTCTTACCATATACAGTCTATGCACATAGATGGTAAATGGATTCCAATGTCCTCACAAAAGGGCAACTGTGGGCTTAATTTGCCATACAAGGGGTTTTGTAGAAACAGCTCTGAGAAAAGGTCTCACCAATGGAGGTTTGGGGGAGGTCTGATCTCATCATTATCTCTGACAGCATAGACAAATTTACGACATGAAAATATGTAGTTTGGAATGCTGGTTGATATTCTGCTATTGAATATATAGCTCTCTGAGCAATCTAATTGCAATAGGTACACATTTATATATCTTGTACATATTTAAATTTAGCAATCCTAGAGTCCTGCAACAGTTATCTAAACATCATTTATCTTATTTTCAATTCTGTTGTTGAATCTCAAAATTATCAATTTTCTATTTTTTGTATTTATTATTTAAATAGATCACATATTTTTTTCTTTCATTTCCTATTATTAGAAAAAGAAGTATAGCAAGGGAAAAATTAAAAGCTTGGTCCCCAATTTTTTCTACTCTTTTCCCAAACTCACTCTTAGCCACAAGAGTAACATGTTTGCAGTTGAATATGTATCTTTCTAGTCATTTTTCATGAATATACTAACACTCAGATGCACATATATGCATATGTACATATATTTAGACACATACTTTATGCAATTATATATATATATATATATATATATATATATATATATATATATCTCCAATTTTCTAACTTTCAATAGCTCTTGGATTTTGTAATCCAATTTTCCATTCAATTTCTTGCAGTAGTTTAAATATAAATCTCCATGCAGATGTAAACCATAGTGATCAATACAGAAATCAGTTATCACCCCTGTTGGGGATCAAGTGTGTGTGATATATATGTATGTGTATGTGTGTGCGCGCATGTGTATTTCACTTAGCAGACCCAGACAAGACAAAGATGAGAGCTCTAGTTAAATTCACCTAGGTGTTTCTTGTTTATAAAGCATGAGGGGAAATATTATTTAATTAAAAAATAAAAGTTCAACACAGAAATGAATCAAAATATAAACAGTATTATAATCATTAAATTAGGGTCATTTATTTATTGAAAATTATGTGATTGTCTACCATGTTCAAGGCATAGTGCTATGAATTCCTGATATAAGGATAAGACATTGTCTAATTACCAGGGCTAATTACAAAATCTATGATTAAATGAAGTTTTTACTTAGTCACCAGCCCCTTTTTATTAATAGAAAGGTAATATTGTCTAGCCATGAATGTCTACAGGCAGTTTTAGTTCCAATTTTCACATAAAACAGAGGGGAAATCTATGAATATCTGACTAGTACTAGGTCATGAAAAACAAAGTCTAAGAAATTACCATATATCAAAGGAAACTAAGGAAATATGAAAACTCAATGTAATATGGAATTCTGAACTGGATCCTAGAATAACAGAAAAAGGATATTAATGGAAAAACTGGGGAAATCCAAGTAAATTCTGGAGTGTAATTATTAGTATTGTACCAATGGTTTCTTAGTTTTGACAAATGTCCATCGTATATACTGTATATTTGGGGAACCTGGGAAAAGAGCATAGAGAAAATTTCTGTACCACCTCTGTTACTTTTCTGTAATGTTAAGGTCATTCCAAAATAAGAAATTCATTTAAAAAATAATGACAACAGTCATAAAGGTAAAAAGGCACATAAATAGGACAGCAATTTAGTATTTTTATATTTTCTATGTGCTAGACACCATGCTAAATATCTTCCTTTTTAAAATATACTTTTGTTGATTTCATAGAAGAAGGGAGAGGGAGAAGTAGAAACATAAATAATGAGAGAGAATCATTGATCGGCTTCCTCCTGCTTATCCCCTTCTGGGGATCGAGTCTGCAAACCCATGCATGACCAGGAATCAAACTGTGAACTTCTGGTTTATAACTCAATGCTCAACCACTGAGCCATGCTGGCTGGGTCATGCTAAATACATTATATTTATAATCCCAATTAAATCTCCACAATGGTCAAAAAAACTACCATATTTCACTAATGGGGGAAGTAAAAAATCAGGGAAATGAAATAACTTATCCAAGAACACACTGTTAGGAAGTGGTAGACACAAAGTTGGAAGCCTGTTATCAAGACAAAACCATTCAATAATTCTAATCACTACACTATACCAATCCCAGTAAAGAATTTGCTCTTATTCATGAGGCTCCAGACTACTTGACTTACTGCTGTGATAACATGTTCAAATAAATGCTATCTTTAGGGGAGATTTTTTTTATTAAGTCTCATTTCTAGTGACCAAGACTTACTATGTCAACTAAGACTGGTTTTGTGTGTGTGTGTGTGTGTGTGTGTGTGTGTGTGTTAATTTGTACTGCTGTTTCTGTTAGCTGTCAGCTATTTGTCATTTTCCATTTTCACATTCATTTATGTCCCCTACTCGACTGAGTGGAAACCCATCTTCCAATCCCATTAGAATGATCAAGTCCATACGCAGTTTCCACTTGGAATAATGCATTAGTGTGCACTAGAAGCTGGTTACCATAGTAACTGAGTCAGGTAACCCATGGACAAAGAGAATAGTGTATTGAAGGCCTGGGGTGGGAGGTGGGGAAGGATAGAAAGGGTTAATGGGGGGAGGGCATATGGAATACTTTCACTGGCAATCTGTCCCTAAGATTAGATCTCAGACTCAGACTTCCTCACTATCTTAAAAATACTCCCTTGGTCACTGATCATATCATTCTAGCATAGTTCACCACCCAAGCCACACTGTTGTAACTCATCTTCCTCAATGCCCTCTCTTGAAATTCCAGTGTCAAGGTTGCCTATTCTTTGCTATTGGTGTGAGTTATTGTATTTTTATTGGTTTCTAAATGAAAGGGAGGTGTTCTGGGCAAAAGACTTTAAGGAAATATTATCTGTTGAAAACTACTTCTCTTTTGAAATTTGTTTCTTTTGTCCTCCAGCAGCAGGTAACAAAACAAAAGGGACCCTGCACCATGTATAAACTACCATTCAAAATCTAAACACTGATTTTCCAAAATAAAGACATCTTTTCAGCATTTTAAAGTTGCTAAATGATTGTTTCTTTATTGAGGGGGGGAAGGAAACAAAGTATGTAATCTACAGAGTGGGAGATGCTAGCCCAGCCAAAAATTATGCTCATCTTATCCCTTAAGAGTATACAGAGAATCAGTAGAACAGCTTTGGCCCAACAAGAGGAAAAGGACATCTTTCTAGATGCAGGGGATTTCTATGAGAAAGTTAGCACAGTAAGGTAATTCATTCAGTTGATACTTCCCGTTCTTTCCGTATTTGACAGATTGATTTCAGTAAGATCTCTAAGAGCTCTAACTGCTCTGATATAATCATAGTTTGATAACTGAACACATTGATCCAAAGTGCAATTTAAATGATTATTAATACCTGGAAAATAGTCCTAATCTTGTTCTACTAGCCTATGATGTTAAAAACACTAATTAGTATAAAATAAACCCACAAAATAATTTGCCCCACCAACATATTCAGTTTTCTCTTCTCCCAACACTTCCTCTGTCACTCAGAGTAGCCCAATTCCTTTCCTTTGAATGGTATCATGCATTCCTATTTCCATATTTTTGTCTATGATATTACCCTCTCTTGTTAGTTCTTCCATTCCCTACCCAAATTCTATTGTTCTTTCAAAACATAGTCTGATATTTTCTGAACCAAGGTTTACTAATTTCTGATAACTAGTGATCTAACCCTCCTCTGCATTGCAATAGTACTATGTGAAAAAACTGGTAATTCATTTAATTAACTGTCTGTTAAAAATGTGTTCTATGCTTCAATTGTATCTTTTACAAAGAAATTTCTGATTGTAGCCCAAGGCTTCTCTGAAGTAAAACAAGCACTCTAATTAACAATCAAGACCTTTCATATTTATTAAGTTAAAGGAACAAAATGGCTTATCTTATTCTACCCTTACCAAAAAATGTTAAACGTATATTTGACTCAAAAGAAATCCCAGCTCTGTCTATAGGAACTTCAAAATAGAGCTTGGGGGTGCTCTAAAGTGAAGTGCTCTGATATTTCCTGGAATTTATCTCATTATTATTGCTAACTAGTGGCCTGGTGCATGAAATTTGTGCACATTTAAAGGGGATGAATTAGAGGAAAAATTTAATATTGCTATTTGCCCTTTCTCTATAATAGAAGTGTCATAGATGAAAGAAAATTAGTAAAATGTATATGAAAATATCCCTCCTGTCAGAGTCTGAGGTACACCACAGGACCCAGAGTCAAGCCCCTGCCCACCCACATGTGTTTCAAAATTGTGCAAGACCCAGACCCAGCCACCTCTCCACTATAGGGCTAAATCCAGACTCAGTTGGTCCCACTCTTGTCAAGCCCTGCTGGGTTGGGGGCACAGCCTCAGTCCTCTGGTCCAGTACCAGAGTGGGGAGCGCAGCCTCAGGAACCCCATCAAGCCCCACTGAGTGGGGGATGTGGCCTGAGTTCTGCTGGCCTAGGGCAAGGGGAGCAGCCTGAGGTCGCCAACCCAGCACTAAGATGGATGGCATACCTTGAGGTCCCCTGTCAAGCCCTGTTAGGCAGACAGTGTGGCCTGAGGTTCTCATCAATCTCTGCTGGGCAGGGGGCATGGCTTGATGTCCCCTGGCCTGGTGCCAAGGTAGGGGGCATATCCTGAGGTTTCTCCAGTCTGGTGCCAGGCTAGGGGGGCATGGCCTGTGGTCCCCTGTCAAGCTTCATGGGGATGTAGGGGCACAGCCCCAGGTCCCTGCTGATTGCTTGCTAAGGCTCATTATGGGAACTCAGCCTCCACTGTGCGTGCAGCCATCTTGTCTTATAGAAACCCTGCATCCACTTGGGTGCAGCCATCTTGTGTTACAGAAACCCGCTCCTCTGCTGTGGGCGCCACCAGATTTGTGGCAGAGTGATGGTCAATTTGCATATCCCCTTTTTATTATATAGGATAGTAGTAGTGTTAGTATTAGTATCATTAGACACTGTTATTAAGACAACATGAAGTGTAGAAAAGAAGATGGCTGCTGACAGAAAGGCAGACTGCAAAATAGTGTGTGAGTGAGAAAACAAAGTGAGTGTGTGGTCACACAGGGAGGGTTTGTTGGTGAGTTGAGGGTCAGCTATATTCCAGGAGATGGTGGGGGATTGCTGGACATGATTCCCCTGACTAGGGAGCCCTCATTGTTGCTGGATTCCCCCCTTGAGCGTCCAGCTCAGACTTGGAGACCACACCATCTTGAAGGAGAAAGTGGATGTTATCAGAAGCCTGAAAAGCCTGGGGAATCTACAACTACACCACCCACCAAACAGCTGAGAACCCAGAACACCAGTCCTAAAGTGGTGCAAGCATGTGGATTCAGAGGAGCTTTATACTCCCTCATGGAAAGGTCAGATTTTCCTGGCATACAGTGAGGTCTGTGGTCTTGGCAGGAGAGAGAAACACACAAGGCGGGAGCTGGAGGAGCTGGGGAAGTCTGTGCCTAGAAATATCCATGGCTGTTGGGGCTGGCGAGATCTGTGAATGTGGAAGGGGGTATGCAGAGTAGTCAATAGAAGGAAACTCTAAAAAGCAACCCAATTTGATCTGGGGGCAAAAGGACAGCCTAAAAATTTTAAAAATGTGCTGATTGCTTAGACCCAAGGGAAGAAAAGATTGCACGGACTTGTGCGCAGCCCCAGTGTTTGCACACTTACACTGGCTCTTTTTTTTCATTTCCTCTTTAAATCCTTGCTTCTGATTGCTAAGCCAAATACATAGGATCACCGAATTGGGGACATTCTAAGAGAATGCAGTTGTTTTTCTGGAACCTGGGGATCAGAGTGGAGAATAACCATCAGATAACCAGCTCTGGGGAAACCCACTCCCACAAACCGATATTAAATGCCATAGGGGAAACAAATCTAAACACTAGCTAGAGAAGACCTATAGACCCAGATGTCAATCCAGAAACACTGCCACCCAAAGGTTGAATCACAAACTGACTCTTGTGTAAATACAAATAAAGTAATATAAGAAATAAAGATGTACTGCCTACTTAAAAATCAGGACTGGCTTACAACAGTGAGGAGCAGTGGAACACAGGGTACTGCAATACTGTCCTGACTGGGAAACAGGCGTGCCAAACAGAACAATAGAGGAAGTGAATGACCTTCACTACTGCACATTTTATTTTGTCTTATTTTTTATTTTTATTTTTTTCATCTTTTACTTAAGAAACTATATTTTTTTCTTTTTCCCTCACTTAATTTTACCTTTTTTAATTATTACATTTTTTATTTTCAATCAGAATTATTACTACCATTATTTTACCCTTTTTTAAGTGTCATTTTATTTTACTTTTGGATTAGTGTTCTATCTCAACTTTACCTTTATACCAACACTCTCTTCCTCATTTCCCCCCTTGGTTGTCCTGTTCTCTTACCCTATTCCTGCTTTAAATATTCCCTATTCATTCTTTTTACCCCCTGTTAAAATTTCACCACACTTACATATCTAATTTCAAATCCCCAGCTCCAAGTCCATATGCAACTTTCTCTTCTCTCTTCACTATCCAATATTTTTTCTCTGTTCTTTTATTATCCTTTGCTTCATTATTTATTACATTAATTTTTATGCCTCTTTGTGAGATTGTTTTTCTTTTTCTTTTTTGTTTTGTTGTTGTTTTATGCATCTGTTTTCCCTTGCCTTGTTTGCACACTTACACTGGCTCTTTTTTATTTTTTTTCCTAAGCCAAATACATAGAATCATCAAATTGGGGACACTCTAAGAGACTGCAGGGGAAAGTATCATTAGACACTTGTTTGATATTAGTTATTCTTTATAGTTTTCATTGATCTCTAGGTACTTCTTGCTTGCATTTGTTGGGATTTATGGCTGTTTTGTTGGACTTTCTCTCTCTCTCTCTCTCTCTCTCTCTCTCTATATATATATATATATATATATATATATATATATATATATATCTATATAGTTTTTCCCCTCTTCTTTCTTTTTTTATCTTACTTTTTTTTCTTTTCCCAATTTCATTTTTGCACTCCTTTTTTTCCTCTTTTTTTTTTCTCTCATATCCTTTAATTCACCTTTCTCAGGAGGTCACCTTTATTGGGGTTATTAATATCGTGAATACATTTGTGTTGAGTGCCTTGTACATTTTGACTTCTTGTGTTGTATTTTGTGCCTTTAAGTCAACTCAGGAGAGAGAGAGAACTACATAATCAGGCACCCAGAGAAGTGAGTTCATGGGGAGACAAAGAAACAGCCCACATATGAAAGAAAAGCAAGCATCAACAGAAAAGGAAATAAATGAAATGAAGGAAAGCAACATGTCAGAGAAAGAATTCAGAGAAATGGTCATAAGGTGGATGAAAAGAATGGAAGACAAATTCAACAATATGTGTAACAACCAAGAGCAAATAAAGAAGAACCAAGAAGAAATGAAAAATGACATTGCTGCTATAAAGAATTGAATAGAAGCCATAAACAGAAGACTAGAAGAAGTAGAGGAATACATCAGTGATCTAGAAGACAAGGTATTAAAAAATACCAAATATAGCAGCTTCTAGAAAAAAAATTGAAAAGCAGGAGAGCCTAAGGGAAATTTGGGACAACATGAAACAACACAATATTCATGTAATACAGGATACAGAAGGAGAGGAAACTGAGCAAGGAATAGAAAACCTGTTTGAAGAAATGTTGACTGAAATCTTCCCTGATATAGGGAAGAAAAAAAACACATAAAACCAAGAAGCTCACAGAGTCCCAAGCTAAATGAATCCCAAAATACCAATGCTTAGGCACATTATAATTAAGTTGGCAAACACCAATGACAAAGTAAGAATCTAAAAAGGCTGCCAGAGAGTGACAGAAAGTTACCTAAAAAGGATCCCTCATCAGATTGGCAACTTATTTCCCAACAGAAACATATCAGGCTAGAAAGGAATGCAATGAAATATACAAAGTCATGCAAAGGAAGGGTCTGAATCCAAGAATACTGTACCCAGCAAGGTTATCAATCAAAACTGATGGTGAAATCAGGAGCATCACAAACAAAAATGGACTAAGGCAGTTTATTATCACCTAAGCAGCAATCAAGAATAACTAAAGGGTCTGCTAAAAAAAAGGAAATAGGAAGTCAATAAGGGACACAGGAGTAAAGAATAAAAATGGAGACAAACAAGCACTATTCAATAATAACTTTAAATGTCAATGTATTAAATGCCCCCAATCAAAAGACATAGGGTAACAGATTGGATAAAAAAAAAACATGACCCATATATCTGCTGTCTATAAGAATCCCACCTCAGAAAAAGAGATGCATACAAATTGATGGTGAAGGCATGGAAAAAGAATTTTCAGGCAAAGGAAAAGAAAAACAAAAGCCGGGGTAGCAATCCTTATATCTGAAAATTAGATCTCAAAATGAAGGATATAAAAAAAAGATAAGTAAGGCTACTTCATAACACTTAAGGGAGCAATCCAACAAGAAGAAAAAACTCTGATATACATATATGCACCCAATACAGGGGCACCCAAATACATAAAAGCTCTTAGAGGATATCAAGGGAGAGAATGTCAGCAACACAATCATAGTAGGAGACTTTAATACCCCACTAAACAAATCCTCTAAACAAAAAATCAGCAAAGAAACATCAATCCTAAATGACTCACTAGACCAGAAGGAATTAATTGACCTCTTCAGATCAGTTCACCCCAAACCCACACAATGTACATTCTTCTCAAGTGCACATGGATCATTTTCAAAGATAGACCATATATTGGGTCACAGGCAAAGTTCCTTCAAATTCCAGAAGATAGAAATTATATCAAGCATCCTCTCAGATCACAGTGGCATAAAACTGGAAATCAACTACAATAAAACAATAAAAAAATAATCAAACACATGGAGACTAAAAAGCATGCTATTAAACAATGAACGGATTACCAAAGAGATCAAAGAAGAAATAAAAAAAACACCATGGCAACAAACTACAATGAAAACACAACAATCCAAAATCTATGGGACACAGTGACTGCAGTCTTGAGAGAAAGGTTCATAGCTCTACAAGTCTACTGGAAAAAAAAAAAAGAAAAAAAGAAGAAAATGGTAATAAAATACTTAACCCTACAACTCAAAGAGTTAGAATGAGAGCAACAAGAAAAGCCCAGTGTAAACAAAAGGAAGGAAATAATAAAGACCAGAGTGGAGATAAACAACATTAAGAGAAAAATAAAAACAATAATAAAGATCAACAAAACCAAGAGCTGGTTCTTTTAAAGGATAAACAAGATTGATGAACTTTTAGCCAGGCTCACTAAGAAGTAAAGACAGATGACCCAAATAAAATCAGAAATGAAAGATGTGAAATAACAACAGACACTCAGAAATAGAAAGGATTATTAAAAAATTGTGAACAACTCTATTCCAAAAAACTGGACAACCTGAAGGAAATGGACATATTCCTAGAAATATATAACATTTCAAAACTCAGGAAGAATCTAAACATCTCAAGAGGCCAATAACTATAGAAGAAATTGAAGCTGTCATCAAAAAGCTTCAAGCAAACAAAATACTGGGGCCAGAACACTTCACAGGGGAGTATTACAAAACATTCAAGGAAGAACTATAACCTATCCTCATGAGACTATTCCAAAAAATTTAAGGAGAAGGAACACTTTCAAGCTCATCTATGAAGCCAGCATCTCCTTAATACTAAAACCAGATAACGACAACACAATGAAAGAAATTACAGGCCAATATCCCTCAATAACATAGATGCCAAAATCCTCAACAAAATTCTAGCAAATCAAATTGAGCTGAACATCAGAAAGATCATACACCATGACAAAGTAGGTTTTATCCTAGGGATGCAAGAATGGTACAATATCCACAAATCAATAAATGTGATACATTACATAAAAAAATTGAGAAATAAAAATAACATAGTCATATCAATTGATGCAGAAAAAGCCTTTGACAAAATCCAACACCTTTTCTTGATAAAAACTCTCTGCAAGGTGGGAATAAAAAGATTATACCTCAACATAATAAAAGCCATATTTAATAAATTCACAGCTAACATCATACTCAATGGAATAAAACTAAAACCATTTCCCCTAAAATCTGGAACAAGCCAGGTATGCCCACTCTTGCTACTTCTGTTTGATATGGTACTGGAAGTATTAGCCATTGAAATTAGAAAAGAAGAAGAAATAAAAGGCATCCAAATTGGAAATGAAAAAGTAAAATTGTTCTTATTTGCAGATGACATGATATAGTCCATAATAAAAAAACAAACAACCGAAAGATTACATAAAAAACTATTAGATTTAATAAATGAATTTGGCAATGTAGCAGGATAGGAAATGAACGCCAAGAAATCTATGGCATTTCTATACAACAATAATGAACTTACAGAAAGAGAGACTAAAAAAGCAATTCAATTTACCATCACACCAAAAAAAAAAAAAAACAACCTAAGAATAAACTTAACTAAGAAGGTAAAAGAGCTATATGTGGAAAAGAACACTGAAAGAAGACACAGAGGAAGACATAAACAGATGGAAGAACATACTATATTCATGGATTGGTATAATCAACATCATTAAAATATTCATACTATCCATAGAAATTTATAGATTCAATGCACTCCCCATTAAAATACCAACTGCATATTTCACAGACCTAGAAAGAACTCTCAAAAATTCCATCTGGAATTTTAAAAAGACCCTGAATAGCCACAGGAATCCTGAGGAAAAAAAGAACAAAGTAGTTGTGATCACAATTTCAGATTTCAAGCTTTGTTACAAAGCCACTATTCTCAAAACAGCCTGTTATGGGCACAAGAAAGACATATAGACCAATGGAATAGTAAAGAGAACCCAGATATTTAAAATAACCACTATGTTCAATTAATATTTGACAAAGGATGCATGAACATACAATGGAGTCAAGGCAGTCTTTTCAATAAATGGTGTTGGGAAAATTGACATATATATACCAAAAATGAAACTGTACCACCAACTTACACCATACACAAAAATAATCTCAAATTGGATAAAGGACTTAAACATAAGATGGGAAAGCATAAAAATACCAGAGGAATCTATAGAAAGAGAAATATCAGACATATGCCAAAGCAATTTTTTTACTGATTCTGCTCTGAGGGCAATGGAAACTAAAGAGAAAATAAACAAATTTGACTATATCAAAATAAAACAACTTTTGCACAGCAAGAGAAACCATTTTCAAAACAAGAAAGCCCACTGTATGGAAAAGTACATTTGCAAATGTTATCACTGATTAAGGTTTATTCTCCAACATCTACAGGCAATTTATACAACTTAATAAAGGGAATATAAATGATCCAATAAAAAAATGGTCAATGGTCCTAAATAGAGTATTTTCAAAGGAAGACAGAAGGAAGGCATGGGACATATGAAAACATGCTCAAAGTCAGTAGTTATCTGAAAGGTGCAAATAAAAA